>WAAD01009203.1:207270-242270 GCA_013389945.1 Fregata magnificens
GTGGTGCTAGAGTAAAAATCATATTGGTCTCTTGCAGAGACGACATAAATAAACAAATAAAATTCACTGGTGCTAATGCTCTTTAAAGGGAAGAAAAAGAGCACAGTCAATAGTCCTACATGCTATAGCCAGTGATGGAAACAATATACGTGTATATGTGCATTTGTATAAAACATATACAAATAAATGTATATGCAAAAAATTTAAAGTAGATGTACATGTGTATATGAAAATTATACAACACATGAATACACAGATTAAACATGACACTCTGAACTACCCTGCAGTATAAGGAAAATTTTACACATATACAGATTGCCTGCAGAGCAGCCAAAATGCCCCCCTTCTTCCTGAAAGAAAATAAAAAAGAGGGAAGAAAACCCCAAACCTTGAAAATGCGGCATACGTACGATTATAATTTGTATATGGATGAGAGCTGCTGTGCTTCTATGTTTCCAAGTCCTTTGAAAACAAAAAGTAAAATAAAAAGGAAACAAACCCTGGTGCACTACAGCATTTTGCTTTTTCAAGACCATACTAACAATATTCTTATAATAATAAAAAGGGATATGAGAGGAGTTCAGCAAACAAAAACTGGGAGAGCTGAACAGTGGCCAGGACACAGGGCTGGAAACCAGGGACTCTTTACTTCCATTTCTCCCTGACCTTGAAAACACTTAAACAAATTTCAGCCACCTCATGCATTAAAAATAGTAAAAAAAAAAAAAAAAAAAAAAAAAATCCTAGGGTAACAATGCTTGCCTGTCTCATCAGACTGTTGCAAGTAATGCGTGTTGAGCATCCTGGGTGTCACAAGAGCGTAAATTATTCTTCCTCCCCACCTGCTGGTGAGCTGTGACTGCCAGGCCTGGGACGCCGTCCCCGCGGGCCGGGTGGCTTCCCCACGACGGACCCTGTGAGCTGCTGGCTGCCCAAGGAGCAGTGAGAACCTTCAAAGAGGAGGCCAGCGGAAAGAGGGGTGCAACGTCAAGAAGCAATAGCTAACACAAATGCGAAGAGGACGTACAGGAGCAAACTCTAACTTTCCTTGAAGGCCAAGTTAAGATGCACCATCACATTAGCAGGCAAAATGTCTCTTTAAAAATACTAAAGCTCGTTCCACTAATTGGTAAGTATATATTGTATCTTCCTTGCTCCATGTGTCGCCTGTGATACGACAGTTGCCATAGTAACTGTTTATTTCTATCGAATGACAAAATAAACACATTCAAAGAAATACAATAATTTTTTTCCTAAGAACTTTCTGCCCGGAGTCCCTTATCCCTTTATTTTACATTTTTACATTTAACTTGTCCATAAGTAAGCATTATTTCTTCTTTGCGTTATTAGTTACACTAATAGCAAGGCAATCAGACACATACCATGTGTTACAACAAAACCATAAAATGAGTAATTACAGCGTACTTTAGAAGCAAAAGACACTCGCTGTATTTCTGGCAGACGACGTGCTGCAAGGATTAGAGCGAAGCGCTGGGAGGAGGGTGGTGGCAGGTCCTACCACCTCCAGGCGTGGGGTAAAAGACCAGCGGTGGCCTACGGGAGGTCTGAACACTGCAGATGCTTGGGGCACCCATCATGACAAGCTGCCCGCATCCACTAAACTTTATACTTTGGTCTCACTGCTGCTACAGCCTTCGGAGGCTGTATAAATCATTTACTCTAGTTCCAGGGTTCCAGGGTAACGCTGCTTGCTTGCCTCTGCAAAACACCGTGAGACTGCAATGTAGAGGGTGCTGTCTCTGTTCAGCGTTGTCGCTGCTATTGCTGCAGGAAATCAAAATCATTTAGGTTGAATTTTGTGCCCAGGTAAAAACAGAAACCCGGGCTAGGTCAGGGTAGGGACCCGTGACGTGACAATGCCTACGCCACCCGGGCAGCCCTGTGTGCTGAGAGCTTCCGAAAGCCTGTGAGGGGCTACAAAAGCAAGGCTGGCAGGTTAACGCAGTGGAGGAAATGATGGCAAAAGAAAACAAATCGTGAGAGGTTTCCGTGACAATTTCTCAACTTTTAAACATGGAACGATACAGTTTGCCTATGGATTTTTTCCCGCCAAATGTACACTAGCACAGGAAATTCCTTATGATTTTTGCCAATGTGCTGGTGCAGGCAGGAGTTAGGAGATGCCCCAGTGGGTGCCGTTCTGTCAGCAAAAGCAAGAAAAGCCATTTACCTATACATTAACATGCATATTCCCATTCACAAGTCACAAAAATACTTATATCCTTGCCTAACTGTTTAGGACCTTCTGCACCTTCGCATGAGCTCTGCAACTGAAAGTCTCCTCCATTTACAGCTGCAAGGGCCCAGGCAGGACTACCCAATCCCCAAGGAGAGCTGGCTTAAAAATAGACCGAGGAAAGAACGACAATGTGAACTGTACAATTTATTGCCCTATGAGTTGATAAGACTGTGGCCTAATTAAACCACTGCTTTTCTACCTTGCTGTTGTTCTTGTGTGGCTGAGCAAATTAATTCTGCCGGTACTTGGAGACTGCATGCTTGCTGCATTAACTTTGCCTGAAGTTCTCGTATGCAGAGTAGATGGGATTATATTATAAGCAAATGTTAATGTAAACGGACACCTGCCACCCTTGAAACATTAAATTTTCAGAACTGTTTGGTAAATAGTCTTTTATTCTTTAACACAGAAGTTAGTTACACCATGGCATTGACTGAATCAAACAACAAATAAGATTTGAGTGTATCCAGTACTTTTAGGGAAAATGTCTATGTCAAACAGATTAAATGCCTTGGCACTCATTCCAGAGCAGGATTTTGTGTTCAGCAGCTGGCACTTAAAGTCTTAAAATTTCCAGTACATTAACCTGGCTGCGGAAGGGGTTGCGAGTAACTATTTGGGACTTCCAGGCAGTCTTTCAATGCAAAACTATGATTGTTATCTGCGCTGGGACTGAACTCTCTGTAAAGTCTGCCCGAGTTTGTTACTTTTGCACACACATCCAATTTTATAGCCAAGAAGTCTCGTTCAGCAGAAGCACCCACCACAAAGTGCATATCAGAAATAGCCTAAATATTTGCCGGACTAGGCCTTGTCTTTATAAATGTGCTACCAGCGTAGGCTGAGTTCTGGCAATAAATCTGTATATAAATTGACCCCTGTACCACAGTTTGACTTCAATATCTTCTAATCCCTCCTCACAAAACAAATTGCATCAACCATGCCCACATTTAGCCAACTACAGTTCACATTGTTTTTGCTCCTTCTCATAAGTTCTTCCTATAGATTAAATGCTGATGCACTGAACTAACTGCTCTTGGCTGAAGTGGGCAGGTGTAATCTGATTGGTATAGATTCTGGAATCGGTAAGTACTGTATCAGTATCCTCCCTAGAAAATAGGTGACATGTCATGGGATATTAAGTATGGCCATTTAATGTAAAAACTCAGATAATACATGAGTTAAATGGAGAAAATGAGAGAAAGCTTTTAAGCATTCTCCCAAGACAGATTGCAGAATAATATTATTGTACACGCAAGTAGTGCTGATTGACACAGTCAGAAGGCCATTATACTAGTACGGTATAAAATCATTATAGCAAAAAGCATTTCAGAGCTGCAGAGTGATAGTAGCAACATATAATGAATTATCAATAAAGAAGTGGTGATTCAGTTACACTACATATGAATAGAAAGCTTCCTGTTATATAATTTAAACCTGCCAGCCCGACAAGTGACTTGAATATTCAACTCCTTCTCCAGGTGTATGAATCATCCTTTTAACTTTACCAGAGACTGCAGTTTCGTAGGGTAGGCCAGAAACTGAGCTACAGTAAGCAGTGCTTTTAAAGAAAGGTTGGTTGAGCAGATTTCAACAAGGTAGCCTCTGGTGAGGCTCTGTTCGAACTCCCAGTGAAACAGCATCAGCCTTCGAGATGCTGGTATTAAGTAAATATTTCTTCTTGTTTACAGCAAATAAACACAAAGCGCAGCCTTTCAGCAAGTCCATGCCAGCAATATTTTATGGTTTTCATTTTGTCTTACCGTAAAGTCCTTGAAGTTTATATTGTTGCAAGCTACCATTAGCGACAAAGCCCTGACAAAAACCCCCCATCAGTACCAAATCCCTGTATTTTTAAGGTTGTGCTCCTGAAGGAGGCGTCTCCGACCTCGCTCCTGCACAAAGCTCCTCTGAAGCCAACTACAGCATGTTAGTTAAGTGTTGCAACAGGATCCCAGGGGAGGATTAGGACCTTTGGGAAAATTACAAGAGTCACCTTTTCCTTTTAAATGATTATTTAGTATTTGCAGTGTTAACATAATACCTAAGTCAAAGATAACTGCGCTGGAAGCTTAAGAGCAATTAACTTTAAAATTTGGGGAAACAGAAGGATTCCATTTGAATGCCCTCGGTGCTGGAACCAAAGTTACAGTCAACAAACAAGAAAGATTGAGCAGCTGAAAATGATCCAGCTGTGATAAATATGGGTATAATATTATCCAGTCCACATTCAGAAAATAAATATATCCACAACACTGTCAAACACAAGCATTTAAAGGTTGTGAGTAGTTCTAACTTGCCTTCCAGCTTTGTTAAGCTCTTACACGTTTAAGATAATTTTTCAGATTGATTTTTTTTTTTTTTTAATAAATGGAAATTGAGTCTTATAAAATCACATGATACATTATATTATATTACACTATTGGAATGTAATACTACATATATATATACACATACACACACACACGTATTAACATATCCCAGTATTATCAACGCTCCAAGAAAATTGACAATATTGATAAAACTGTTCCAGGAAGCTTTTCTTCAAGTTGTTGTCTGGATGAACTGATTTTAAAACGGCTTTCTACTCTGTATGTTTGCCTAAATATGACGGCCTGCTCTTTCAGAAGTCCTTAGCATCTAGCTGCTCCCATTTCAGTCATTTCACTTTCTGTTTACTAGCTCTCCTTTGTCTCCTCCATTAAGGACGGTGCATCTACAAATGACAGAGGAAACATCTTCTCTTCCTTTATACCTAACCTGTTAGAAGCCTGCAGCTGAAGACATTTGTTTTTACTGCACTGAACGCTCTTGGGACTAAAGGCAGCTCAGAAATTTAATCACCGGCCGAGAGTTAGTAGTTAGATTGAAGCTTGAAAAGGCCTTAAAGGAGGCAACGGAAACATGGATTACTGCCTCACAACCACTAATTAGTTGATGAAACTTCAAGAAAAGAACTGGTGGACGTTTACATGAATTTTTGCTGCCTCCAAAGACCAGTGGAGTACGGGAATTTTATTTTTCAAGTGGAGCTGTTTAGAAGCAAATCTTCCCTCACACAGCCAGGATTCTGCTGATCACGGAGCAGACTTGTGCCATTTTAAGGCTCTGTTCTTATCTGTTTTAAAGACGAAATAATTCTTGAGACTATTTATATGGTTTGGGGGAAAGAAAGATTTGTGAGTGCATGACCTGGCAGTCAGAAACAACCAAAGACTAGTATTGGCTCTAAACCCACCTCCTGGGCAAATCACAGTAATCTTGGGCAAACCACTCGACTTCCCCGCCTCGGCATTCCTAACTTTCAGGCAGAGGTACAGCTAGTTGCTCACCACAAGGATGCTGTAAAAATTAACTAGCAAAATAGCTATAAAGCACTGAGGATGAAAAATGTGCTAAGAGCTTAACGCATCTTTAAAAAATCAAATTATATTTTATTATATTATTATATTAAATATATATAACAAAGGAATTACACAATGACTTTAAGAAAGACAAAGTAATTTGAAGTAAATGACTGCCCTGTAAAATTGAAACACACCCTAAAATGTGGTTATTATAGAATAACCACACACCCTGATAGTTAGCACTGCTTGAGCTGTGTATGACCTTAACTTACTAGTATATTATTAAGCGCGGGAGGATCAGCAATTATAAAAGGGAGAGCAAGTGCTGATGCGTGTTAAATACACGTTACCTCTTTGGCATCAGCAGATTGGTGCATCCATTCCTGGCAATGAAAAGCATGCTGGGCAAATTCAACTTGTGGCACAAAAGGATTAATTAGGGTACAGCTAATACAAGCAATGTTTAGACATGAATCAAGAAATTTAGGACGTGGGGCTTATGGTGCACTGAATAATTGCCAACACTACAAAAGAAAGAAAAGATGTGAACTAATTTCACTTTTATGAGAAGCAGAAAGTTCTATGCCAGCTTCTGCTTGGCGAAGGATTCCGCACTGCAGGTTTCTTTTGAAATACTTCATATTACCACAAAAAATGTTTTCTTGTGTTTATGCTAGTCCTCCCTCATTTTATTTACATGTATTTTCAAGATAAAAGTAGCTATTTGATGGCTAAAAACCAACAGGCACCTGCTCCCTCAAGTACAGCAGACTTTAAAGGCTTTCCTTCCTTATGTGCTGTTCTAGGTCAGAAACTCAATACCTATGCCACAGGTGGCTTGGCTTTCTATTGCTCCTTCTGCCTGAAGAAACGTTTAGTATCAATGGGTAAAACAAGATAGGAGACAAGTAAGACAGTCGGGAAGTTAGGAGGCTAGTGTGGACGCAGGAACTGTAGCTTAACTCAGATTATGACTGCAGAAATGCCTGCGCACAACACAGTACGGTGCTGCACGGAGGTATCCAAGGCAGCTTGCTCAGGCACCAGAAGCTGGAGACTGCTGATAGCACAACTCTCCTGGTTAACTCCCCGCTTGGTTAATTTATCCTGCTTTTTCTGAAAGAAGAGAAGGTAGCGTAGGTGTCTTCTACCCTGCAGTGGCACGTGGACACAGTCTTCCCTTTATTTAACTGGGCTCCCTATCTGTAAGTGACTGCGATTCCCTACCGTTCAGTGAAGCTGTTGGAAAAAGAATTGCCTCCCTCATCTTTACTCTGAAGCAATAAACACATTTCCTAAAACATTCACAGAAGTGCTAAGAGCAAAAGTTCTCACAGTTTTGTAACAGCAGCAGACTGAAGACAGCCAAAGGGAATTTGCCGAGTCCTGACTCTGGAGCCCAGCACAGCCAGCAGAACCCATCTTCAACGCGCAAAAAGCCTCCTGTGTGAAAATTGTGTCCATGAGGTCTATAAAATATGACAAATCATATATTCTATTTGTTTTTAGTATTTAATATTTTTCTTAAATGTATCTTGTGGCAAAAATGTTTCAGAATATTTCTTGTGAAAATTTCCATTAAGTTTATCCAAAATTCAACTAAAATGCATTCTTAAATGATTTTATAGATTTTATATATTTCTTCTAGTCCTCTCTTATGAAAGTTGGAGGCCAGAAAAAAAAGTACTCTAAACTGAAGAATTAAAAGAATAAAATAAAAATGGGGAGGAAAAGGAACCAGTTTTAAGTAACCATTCTTAAACCAAATGCTTCCTCCATTCAATAGCATTGATCATATTCCCTATTCAGCAATCAACCGTATGTCACAGATTCCTCGTTCTTCCAGGGAAAATGGAAGTCTTGCTTGCTATTACACAGCCTGTAATATTGTTCCACTCTTGTACAGCTCAGCAGGCGCAGCAGTGTACGCATCCAGCATGCACATCCAGCACACCAGCCGTCAGGGCCAGTCCTCCGAGGGCTGCGACAGATGCGGTGCATCTGAGCTCCCCTTCCACTCAGGGGTCTCCAAATCACTGGATTTACATGTAAGGTTTCTCATCCTTAGTTGTGATTTATTTTCAGGGAAATTAAACCTTATATTCAAATATTGGTTTTCATTAAATCACTTTAAATTATATTTAAATAATTCTCAATCTCCTCTTTAATTAGACATGCTAAGGACCAATTTCCATCTTTTATTCAGGAAGCTTGACTTTGCCAAGGTCCTAAGACCCACGACACAGTAGGGCTGACAGTCCTCTGTTATTTTGATTCCTTCTCCTAGTTTTGCTTACAAGCCCCGACTTCTGGAGAAATGAAAAATCAGCTCCTACAAGGCCTCACACTTTAATCACTTCAGGTTAACATGACACCGTAATGAGAAATCTCCCTTTCCTTTCCATCTCACGATTTCCTCCACTCCACCTGCCAATTCAAGGCTCTGACAGGATCACTCATTGACCTTAGACTCCCATTACTTCCAGCCCCTTTCCTCATTTTGAAAATCAAATTAATTTTGTTAGAGACAGAATTAAAATTTGCTTAAAACATTAAGTAGATATAATGTATTTGTTGCCCTTGGTGAATCTCACCCAGTTCAACCAGTGTCTTCAAAGTTTCCATTTAATTAAGAGTAATACACTCTTAAAGGCTCATTTAGTAAGTTCCGTATTTGTTGCACTTGAATTGCAATAATTAGTAAAAGACAAAAAGTGTCATTACGAGACAATATGGAGCTGGCAGAACTATGTTTCAGTAAAAAAATTGTTCAAAAACATTACTTAGGAAAGACCAAAGCTATTAATGAAACTGGGTCAGTTTAGCAAACAACTTTTTTTTTTGCAGGTTCAGTTCTTAGTTTAAAAAACTGACCTGAAGTTGAAAAAAAAAAGACGGAAGTTTAGAAAAGAAAAATTAAATAAGAAAGAAACCAACTATTTCATGATGAGCTGACATCTCTCTCATAACTTCTACGCCTCTTCTGCTCTTTCACACAGATGCAGTGTGCAAGCTGGGTTTACTGCTCAAGGGTGAATCTAACACAGCGCTCCCCCACTTTCACAGAAATCCTCTGGTTTCTCCCCTTTTCGGCTTCCGCTAATCTGATGAAATCAGAATTGTAGCTCCATTTCCTGCACTGTTTCTTCCCCGTTTCGGCTCCCTGCTGTTTGTTTCTAGGATATTCTCATCCCTGCTGGGTGTATATTTTACTCTCTTTAAGAAGAGCCCTGATCATGTTTCTTTTTCTCACACTATCTATTACTGACGCTTGCTATGGGAATCTCCCAGCTGGTGGTGAGACCCCAGTGCTTAAAGCATCTGGACAGTTATCATGAACTAATATAATCACTTCAGCAGCTCATGTTAACAGTGAGTGATTGGTTGTTTTTACTCCTTCACACTTTCTGGGATCTTAAAAGAAGAATGGGATTGAAAAGAAGCATCTTTTGTGCCTACAAGATGGACTAAAGTTAACAGTGGTGTAAACAAGGAGGAATCTCCTGAATTAAAAAAAAAATGCTTGGCAAATTCAAAAGAAATATTCTTTTCTTAAATATATCTTTGTTTACCGTCCAGGCTAAATGGATTGTGCCAAGAGACAGAGGTGCTAGTTCATTTCTGTTCCCTCAGATGGAGAGCCCCGTATGAACATCTGACTATAAAAGTAAGATTTATTTATTTTTGCAATGAAGTAAAACTGGCAGGGTGGTGGCTCATCCCACTGCCAGGTCAGGGATGGACCCGTTGCCTTTTCCTGCCCTCTGCCAGCCAAGGTGTCAAAACCCCGGGGAGGCCTGTGCCTGGAATTGCTGCCCCAGGGCTTGCCCAGCTGCCACCAGACACTTCTCCAAAATACCGTCTGCAACCAGCCCAACCAGCCCAACCATGGCTGGCAGTGGGGGCTTGAAAAGGGGAGGCTGCTGGGCTTCTGAGTAAGTGTATTTATTATTTGTTAGACTGCAAGAATGGACAGACCAACTTTCCAAATGTGGGAGGGCAAACACATTCCCAGCCTCATTTCCCTAAACCAGAAGAGATGGGTGGGACAAGAATGAAGAATACAACAGGCTTCTCTGTAAAGGTGGGAACAACGCTCCACGCTGCCAAATGACTGATGAGCTGCGCAGCCAGATGCCTCCCAGTGTAGCTATTACTAATTCCTACCTCAGTCTCATTAACTAATTTTCTGATCTCCACCCAAAAAGGAACGTTTTTTCCCTGTGCTCCAACATACAAGAGAGGCTGTCTCTAATTCAGCTGTTCTGCTAAGTCCTGCAGGAATGCTGTCCCAGGGTCACAGGTGGCGAGCCTACCAAGAGAAAAGATGCTTTGGTTAAATATAAATTGCTCCCACCATTCTGAATCAACATCCCTTGAGGTGATAAGAGGTTTTTTTCCTCTCATCTCCTTCTGCTGCCTGGTTGGGCAGCTCACGCCTCTGTCTCTAAGCCACGCGGCCCCGCTGGGGCAACGCTTAACTTCATGGTCACCAGCCCCTCTCCATCTCCAAACGCAACAGAGTGGTCCCCAGCAACGCCAATCCAACGCTCGCGAAGCCAGCAAGGTTTCTGTGCACGTGTAAGCTCTCTCTTTGCTAGGGAACGCCTAATATGCTACTTGTTCTGGAAAACTCCCCCAGGCAGCTACATGCTTGCGAAAAAGCTGAGTTGCCTCTGGGGCAATGCGCTCCTAGGCCCTGGATCTGTCTGCAAGTGTGCTTTGGAGGCAGAAGAAAGCCTTGTCACTGATCCCAGCGCAGCTGGCAGGGCTGCAGCTGAGCTGCGAATGAGCTACAAATTAGTCCAACATTTAAATGCTCGCTTCTAAAGATAAAAGCCAACTAAGCCTCTCGCAGTAGCTTTTCCTAAGGAATGGGAAGTGTCTCTAAGAATAACCATAGCTGCTGCGGAGCGGTCGGGGTTCGCGAGAGCCGCCTGACATCACGCCAGGAAGCTCCACGCTGCAACGCGATACTTTTAGAAGTGACCTCACTGCCTTGCTGGTTACCGTTACCAGGCATCATGGCATCACCCTCACAGACAGAGCCCTATGTAACTCACATGTGGAGCCAGGTCTGCCTGCTTCCTAAAGATATTAAGATGCCACCTAAAGCTCCAGCTATGGGAGCACTTTGCCATGTTGGTGCTTTATGCTTTAACCTCGTTATAGCAACTTACCTTAGAAAAGTGGTGCCGTGGCAGCTGGGTCTGGATGGATGGCTCTCCCCACCCCAACACCAATGGGCAGCATTCGGGGGTGCTTGGGTGTTGGCAGAACAGGAAAAAATGACCAGAAACGTCCTATCAGGAGGAAACAAAATGAGAACATAATCCATGTAATCCAGTCCTCAAGCGACTGTGATTGTTAACTGCTTTTTTTAAAGGAATGGCAAAACTAAGCTTAAATAGAAAATATTGAAGTACTGAATGACAGAAGGCTGAACTTCATCACTGGAATAAACACAGAATGTAGCCAACCCTCCTGTACAACTTCTTCCTCATACATTTTTCCCCTGTGTACTAATGTATTTGATTAATGCTTTTGTGCTTTCGGGGAAAAAAACCCAAAACAAACCAAAAATGCAACACTGGGAGCAATGTTTAAAGTATATGGTTTATATGCCTGAAAATGTTTGTTTTGACTTCCTCCTACTGAGACAAAAATGAAAACTTCTAAGAACGTTTTACGAATTCTTGCCACACCGAATAACCTGTTCCAACTCAAGATGTGCCACTAAAATAGTTTCTTCAGTACAAACAAAATGATGTCATACTGACGAAGGGAAGAGCAAAACTTGGCTGTTTAATTTGGAAGATTGCTAAAAGTGATACATTTAAGTCTTCTTGTCTAACAATGAAATGTTTTTATAGTTCACAATACCTAACACCCTCGTTCACATAAAACAAGTTGTCCTGAGTTCCTGTTGAACTAATACGCATCCTATTCTTTTTCTGTGTATATTGCAATATTAAGAAAGAAAAAATAAGTATGTATCAAAATAAAATCCCATTTTCATCCAACCGCATGAAATGCATTTAACATTTGAAAGCATTTAGAGAAGCAGATTAGAAATCTACACAGAACACTTAAGAAGAATACAAATGCTTCAGGTATGCCCTATGTGTATCATGGATATCTCCAGCCAATACAGTTTTCTCTCAATGTTATTTTCCTCTGGTTGTGGTGCACAGGTTGCTCCTTCCATTGTTTTCATTTTGCATCTTACTTTCCTTTTCCCTGTCTTCCCCCTTCCCTAGTTCTCTTTTTCTCCTCTTCTGTTGTTTTTGGTTTTGGTGTTGTTTTTTCCCCTTAACCTTCTGTCTCTCTTACATCATTTCTCTACCCGCTCTGCATGGCTCACCATTGACCCCCAAGGTCCCTTATTTTCCTCTCTCCATGCTTTGCTTACACTGCAACCTCTTCAAGGACGACAGGTATGTACAAAGCCCAATTCCTGATTGGGGCTTCCATTCGCAACACACCCTCTCCCCCAAATATTATAGTTCATTACATTACAAAATGTGTTGATCTTTTGGAACGGGAACACTGTTGGTAAGAAAAACCATTCTTATAGATTGTCCTCTCCAGAATATCAGATAAGCTATCAGAGCTCTCCACGTTAGCACCCCATGGGCAGATCAGATGTGCACCGTGTGGAAATGGTGACACAGAAGCAGAAGAACTATGACGGAAAGCCAAGCCAAATAGTTATTATTTTGCATCTGCAAGAGCAGTTACCTTCTTCTTCAGTAAGATCTAAAATGAAACACTAAGGACAAGCACACATTTGAAAATGCTGAAAGCATATAGTCAAAGTTTACAATTTAAAAACATTAACCATCTAGCCTATTAAAGGAACAAGTCAGAAAAATCTGCTTCATCAATACGGATTAAATTTGCACAATGTTGTCCCTAAAACCAAATCAAACCAACCCAAACCAGAATACCAGAAACTACAGGTTGTTAACAATGTAATTAACTACTAGCTAACGTTCTCATTTTTTATCAGGCATGAATGAGTTCCACTAAGCGTGTACATAGCCAGTAACAAGTATGAGAACACCAGAAGTTTAAGTTTAGTAGACTTCCTTGCCATTGTACTCCATGTCTTTCTAGCCATGCCCAGAAGGATCTGTGTGAAGGAGGAAGAGTAGTTTAGTTTTCAAAGCTTATTCAATCATTTCCCTTTCCACTTCCATTGTAAACTTCAGCTTTTTCCTGAGACTGCAAACATCAACAGGAATCTCATAGGACTCATGCAGTACGAAGGGCTGCAGGATAACACTTCTTCACTAGATACATGATAGGGCCACAGTCTTAGTTTAAATGGACTACCCAAATAACTTTGGGATGATTAAAAACTGCGGTCTTCACTAATAAAACTTTTATTAAGTAGAGATAATGAACATTTTGGTTAAAAAAGTGCAGATCCTTTTTACAAAAGGCTATAGAAGTAGGAACCTGTGCAGCTGTTTTCCACTTCTTCCCCTCTTCAGGCAAGTATGTTGACTTCACGTTGGACAGGCAAAATGGTATGCTGCCCAAGGGCTTGGCATGGCTTTTCTGATATTTAACACCTGCTGGGTTATTAACAACTTGAAGATAACGGGTGCTCTGAGAAACTAAGTGTATAGTTAGAAGATTCAGCTGAAGACCACAAATTTAAAGAGCTGCCATTTGAAAAGGTGCCAGAAGTAAATCACCACTTACACTGCAAAGAACTAAAGTGAGTGCTTGAGCACCACTGAGATTCTGCACAAGGTTTGTGTCACGCGTTTCATTCAATAAGGCAATCAAGATGATTAGGGAGTGTAGGAAATGGCCATAGCAGACATTGAGTCAGCCTTTCATTTATAACCAGTGCATCCGGACAGTTTTCATTTATTGGGTTTTTAATTTAAAGAAGTGAAATTTATGTGGACAGACACACACCCATGTATAGTACAACTTGTTCTTGCTTAAAAGCTGCCACTAGCTTTATTGAAGTAAGCGGTACTGGCAAAAACTAACCAAAAAAAAAGAAACAAAAAAGAAAGAAGTGCTTCACAATTTGCATGCTTCCTTTAGTTAGCTCCTTTACTTTAGGTCCTTAATAACAGGGTAAGAATTTAGCTAGGGGTTTTATTCTTAAGATGCTGAACAGAACACCAAAGCTATAACTGATTACAATAGTCAGGAGTATGTCTTTAGCCTCAAAGAGAGAAATTTTGCATGCTAATCACTGGGATTTTCGAAGAAGCAGAGTTACAGAAAGCAAAGACGAGAACTATGATGGAAATGCATGTGACTGGCAACGACTGTGGCTGAGGTTGCAAAACACCACCCTTTTAATGAGAACAACAAGGAGCTTGATTTGCTATTCTGTCCATTTTAACCAAACAACAACAGTTATCTCCGGACTCACAGTTACCAATAAGCGGGGAATCCCTTTTTCCTATACCCTGCAATGCAGATGCAAACTGAAATGTGGTGTTTCTCATTTCATTACACATAGAAGTTTCACTGTGTGCACACACCTAAGCATGCCCAAGTGTTTCTTTCTGTTTCCGTAACTTGGACACTATGGTCTTAAACAAGAGCAACAAAAGTCTTGCACAATACTGGGGCCATACACCAGAAAAACACAGATCAGATTTCCTCTGTAAATGACATTTGTGTGACCACAGAATTAGCACAAAATGGAAATGAAAAAATTCAGTTGAAATCCTGGACCCACACAACAAAGGTTCACCTGGCCAAGACTAAGTCTTCACTCAGTAAATAGAAAAGATTTCTTTACAAAAATTGACCAAACCTGCCGCCGCCACCCCCCCCCCCCAGCCACACAAAACTGGGAATTTTAAGTCCTGTATTTAAATACCGTAGTCACAAAAATGAAAGCTAAATGAACCACAAAGGGAAAAAAAAACCCAAACAGATCCTAAAAGACATGTCTCCTTGACAATAAAAGTGTGATGTTCAGATCCTCGGTACTGGAAATCAATTGTTCCTGTCATTTGGACTGGGGTTTTTCAGAAAAGATTCCTTCATCCGGTGCCACCTACCCTTCACAACACGGCATAGCCTTTTCCTGAGCTGTGCAAGAGGTCAGATGGAGTGTTTTGGTAGTACCTCCTAGTTTCAAAGCACCAGACTTTTGTTTGCCCTCATCTCCCCGTCCCAGAGGACACAGGAGAAAGTTGATTTGTATAGCTTCTCTAGTACAGAATCAGCCACCCTTCCAGAGCATCACAAAGGCATAAGATAATGAAAATACACATACCTTGATAAGACAGGAATTTAACGTCATTGATGTCACACTGCATATCCGTAAGCAGTGAAGGACTACTTCGAGGCTTAACGATTCAAGTTTCCAGGTTTTAGAATTTGTACCTATGCTGGAAGCAGCCACAGACAGCTCTCCGGGAACCTTCTCGTGCCAAGGAAGCACACACAGCACTCAGCTGTCTGCCCGCCGTGGAGGAACAGTGTAGGAACGGCAGAGCCAGACCCAGTGCTACAGCTGGACAATGGCAATCAAGAAAATGCTGAGTTTAACGTCGGCCGTTTGATTCCATCAAACAGGAAGAGCATGGTTGGAGGTGGGCAGGTCTCCCCACTCCCATGTCTCTGTGCAACCAAAGCTCCTGTCGAGCTGCCCAGACTGAATCGAACAGAGGATTATTTACAGACCTCTCGTTGATGAATGCTGCCCATTATGGGCCAGGGCACGAGCTGGCATCGCAGGAGGAGACTAAGACTGGAGGGAACCACCGCTGAGTGGGGAGGTTTCTGGATCACAGCCGTGGGCAGAGGCTAAGCAGTAGCCCGTTTTGTTACTGCTCAGGCCCGTCACAGGCCCTTCAGACTTTGTAATTTGTCTGTGGGAGGAGAGAGGAGTAAAGGACCATAAAGACCTGTACAGCACAGGTGGCACAGTATATTACAGGAGCTCTCCCTCCCCCTGGTAGCTCAGGATCTCCTCATGGTGGAACGGGAGTGTTCTATTTTTGTTTTTCTTTCCATTAGAGGATGACCTTTGCTCCAACTAGGTTGATCTGCTGCAGAGCCAACATCCGCCAACTTCCAGGGCTTGTGCTTCCTGAACAGCAGCAGATACTTTCTGCCGCTCCAGTCTCCTTATTTAATCATGCCTCCATAAATCAAAAGCAACCAAAACTGATTTAACAAACATTTGGGTGAGAACTCAGAGCAGCTGTAGAGTGACCGAGACTGAGTCATTGCCTGATGCAATTTCAAACAGTTCAATTGTAAACACAGTTGAGCTCATTGTGGTGTTAACACCGCCACCCCCCCCCCAAAACAAAACAAAACAAAACAACCCCAACAAACTAACCAAAAGATTCTTAATTGCAAGTGCATTGCTGTGAAAATGTCACTAAATGCCAAATGAAAGATGTACCGAGAAGCATATTTATTTTGGAAACTGACCAAATGAACATCTGGTCACTGGGTTATCTGGAAAAATCCATCAGAGGATAATGACAGCACCATTAGATGCACCACCATAATTAATACTACGTTTCAATGGGTTTAAACATGCAAAGTGCTGAATGCTGCTGTGAGATGCATTCTCAGATCCCACCTAGTTCAGTGAAGAGTGAACCACTGATTATTGGAAAGATATACCAGGGAAAGGATGACGCACTGCTCTTCCACTGATAAGCATTCACTGCTAGCTAGAGTCAGATAGCAGGACACAACAGGAGGACATCTGGTCTGACCCTGTATGGTATTCATTACCTTTCAAAATGCTTTAAAATCATCAACAATGACTTTTAAAGCAAAACTCTGAAGATGAACACAGGAAAGAATACAGAATTTCAGGCTGCTCCTGCTGCAGAAAGAGTAGAAACTGCTCTGCTGTAGTTTGAGGGGTGGTTTTGTTTTGGTTTTTTAAGAAAACTGATAGGATGCCCAAATAAAAGTGGACTTTCAAGCATATATACACAATGGGTTTTAATGGTGGATTTCAACAAGAAAACAAGATTTTTCACATTTAGTATGATCACTCTGTTGTGGGAAGTGTGATTGTTATACAATATACGGCTTTTGTATTAGAACCATGGAGTTTATTTCACAGCTGAGTTATGGCCCCAGTACAAAATCATTGAAAGCCCATTGAAAAAATTCACCTGCAAAGAAAAGTCACCTGCAGTGAAATTCCCACCTAAATAAATTACTTGTTGGTACCTCTGCAATGTACGTACAGGCTAACACAATCATAGAAATGTTAGTGGAAGGGAACTCTAAGGTTTCTGCTCCAGTCTCCCCCAGAACTGTCATGAACAATAGATGAGCCATGATTTTGTCTAGCCAGCTCTTGAAAACCTCTCCAAGGGTCTCTGGCCAACCTCTTCCAGTATTGCCATACTTTCCTGGGGGAAACGTTTCTCCTACCATGCACTTCAAATCTTCCCAAGGCACCTCTTGTGGTTGTTGCCCCTTGCTAGATTGTCTGCCACTGAGCAGTTTGGCTCTGCCCTTTCCTAACTACCCTTCTTGCTCTCCTCCACATAGAAGAGGTAGAAAGGTGAGAAATGACACACAGCAAAATCCTTTGAGACACAGCATCCCTAAAAAACTCTTCATCCATGATACAGCTTACAAACTTTGAAGAAACAAGAGTTTTCTACTCACCTGTGTGTTCTAAACTTACTTTTTCCAATGCAAAAAGCTACTCTGAAACATATCTGAAAAGCATTCCTGTAAATTATGCAAATAAGTCATTTAGGCAATATTAATAAATGAAGAAAAGAAAGCAAATGTTCTCCCCAGCTCAACAAAAGCAATACTAAGAACGTTTAGATATGGGTTTTGTTATATATTTTTAACAGGCGATACATTTGAGGATCCATTTTACAATATGCTAAAAACATGATTTTAGAACACTAATACCAAATAAAAAGCACTGTGGTCACAAGATGCAAAGAGACATTGTGGAAAAACCTCACTCTATCTTCTTATTTTTGTAGCTTATTCAAAAAAAAAAAAAGTATCAGCAGACTTTATGCCAGATTAGACATTGTTTGTCCTACCACAGCCAGCACAAACTGCATATTGTAAGCTAACCCAAGTATACAGAAACGTAGTCATGTGCCTTCCCTTTATCCAGATCAAATTTACACCCTGACTGCTTTGATAGCACATAGATCGGATATTAACAATCATGAAACCACAGCCCACATTGTCAGCCAACTGCGTAACGCAGCCAGGTGATCTTATAGATACTTGATTGTACCTGCATAAAACCTCCAACATCTTTGGAATGTGCCTTACAAATGTGCTGAATCCTGAAACTCGGGAAAACATGCCTACCTTTTACCATTTACTTTCAGAACAGATTTTTGATAGCATTAAAGTTGTGGATAGTTTCTCATAGTGCCATACATAGCTTAGTTAATCAAATGAAAGTTTGCTAAATATTTAGGATAGCTTATGGACTGCTATCTTCCCACATTTAAAAATTAAAATGGCTTATTTCATTATATAGAAGCCAACTGAACAGGCAGTTGTGTCATTCAGCAGGTAACTCAAAAGAATTATAGCTAAGTGGTTTGCACAATCTATATTTAGTGATTCTTACTTCCAAATACTTAGACTCTAGATCTGTCCTTAAAGTATTCTTAAAAGGATCGGCAAGTATGCCTATGTGTAAAATATGATAATCCTATGTTAATTCTCCTCCTTACCACTCCATAGATGCCTGGGAACAAACCATTGTAAGTATTAAGCTTGCTCGAGTTTGCACTGCATTTGTATTCATTAACCAGACTATTTGTGAGAGCATTTTAGAATTCTACGACTTTTCTGATAGATGTGTATGTACATTCATGGGCTGTATTATTTATTTGTGTGCATGTCCATCTATCCATCCATCCGTCTCCACTCCTGCACGCATACAGATCAATACGTGTCTCTGTATATTTATGTCTTTCACCATTCTCAAGACATTCAGTCTACTTCTCTGGCACCAACTCTGGGAAACTACTGCTTTAGCTAATGCCCTCATGACTGAAAGCAGAGCTCAATGCATCATAGACGGGAATCAAGGCAGAAAAGTAGAACAAGCAGATGGAGGTGTAAAAAAGGGAAGTATTTATGCTAAACTCGAGAAAAATAAAGGGATTAAGGGGATGTCACAAACCAGATGATTTAAGAAGGGGATTTCTTCTGAAGAGGGGATATTTCTCTTGTAGAATAGAAATCGATCATGTATTCTAACCAGGGTTAATTCTAACATCTAGAACAAATCTAAATCTTAAAACCAAGATTAAGAGTTGGCTAGTGGTGTCTATTATATCTGTCAACTCTTTTACAAACCAGGGAGACACTATTTTATGTTTGGATTCAGCCAATACAGTAATAATATTTATAGGCTGTCTTGGGAGCAATAATAATTTTACATGGTTTTCAGTATTCAACAGAGCATTTACAGGGATTTGAATCATTGTAACATGTTCAAATTGTTTTTTCCATCCTCTTTCAGAGATCCTGGATTAAGGAGCCAATCTCCCTTCTCCTCTCTGTCAGTCTACTGCATAAGCTGTGTATTTGTAGGGCTATCATCAACAGTGAAGCAATTCTTTCTCTAAATCTTCCGAGCTGACCGTGTGGCCTTCTTCATATTCTCACTCAGCTGAGGACATTCATGCTCCAGACCTGACATCTGATCATTATGTTGGTCTCACACAAGCCTACTGTCCCAGTGTTTTTATCTCCAAGGGGTCTGACCACTTGCAGATACCTATACCTTTATTTTAAACCAAACCAGAGCACTAAGGTTTGACAAAGAAAGCCCTGTGGCCATGGTGATATCATGAAACCACACCTGCCTTATGTTTAAATCAGTGATTGAGCTCCTCTCCTAGTGTGCCAAGCATTTCTGAGAGAAAATGGCTAATGTATCCAAGGAGCTACTGCTCTGCTACTACTTGATCCCACAGGCACACGTAGTATGGGGCTTACAGGCAGACTCAAAAGTTATGCCAATGTCCATGCAAAAGAACCATACTGTTACACGATAGCTTTTAATCTGATCCCACGCTGAACACATCCATGTAAGTCCCTAGTGCTACTAGGATAAACATCTCAGAAAACAGAAGTTATTTATTACTAAGTAAATCATTCTTTTCTTCCCCACCTGTCAGGTATAAGTGACAGACACAAGCTGAACCGCACATGCCGAATAAGATGGTTTGGGTTGCATTGTCAAACTCATCACCAACTTCTTGTATGACTTGGAAGAGGTCACTCAATTCTGAGGTGTTCCCTGCATGCAGAAATCCCCCTGGATGGCACTTTCATGGGAGGAATGCTGGTTTTGCTGTAAAATTGCTCTGAAATTGCAGAGAAAGGCTGAGATTTGCTCAGGCTGTAGTTGTATTTGCCATAAGGTATTGTACATCTAATACTTGGAAGGTAAGAAAAGCAGAGAGATGCTATAAAACTGCAGCAAGCTGAGTGTAATGACAGCGACGCTGGTGATGTTAGAGAGAAAGCACTAGCATTACTGTCTACACAGCAAGAATGCAAGGGGGGAATCTAGAGTATTTACAGCTGTTCATCAAACGGTAAAGCCTCGTTGCACTCCACTTGGCAGAGAAAAAATTCCATTCGCACTTCTCATGATTCTTTTATTGTTGACTTGGATTTAGCAGAGTATACTAACATTTCAGCCCTGATGAAGGCGCAAGACTGGGAACATTGGTATATTTTGTGAGTATAATTCATTTTTTTGTTCTGGTTGGAATGCAGCGCAGTGCAACGTTACTGCTGGGTGAACACCTGTAGTTAGAAAACACTGGTTTGCTCAGAGGGCCCAAAGCATGCCAAACTGTTCCCTGGAAGGAGATTTGAAAAATGAGCTTTTTTTNCCTCCTATGCACAAAAAGAAATAGAAAAGCAGGCATGAAACTATTATTTCAGCACCAGATGTCCAAATGACAAAATCAAGAATTTGAATCTCTTGGGGATGAATTTCAGCTTTGTCTCTAGGACAAACTAAGGCTTATCTCAAACATTGTAGGATCCAGTTCCTCAAAGCACCAAAATACATGCTTATTCCAGTTTCTCAAAGTACAAAAATGTGTAAAAGTCAATGACAGCAGTGCCAGGAATGGTACTGAAACCCTTTTCTTTGAGATGGATTAATTTTACTTTCATGGAAAAACGCCATTTGGAAATGAAAAGTTTCTATTTCAAACTGTCAAAGCATTTCATTTCATTTGCAAAATATCAAAATATGATTTGGCTGCAATTATTTTATTGGGTTTTGATTTACAGAACTGGTTCACCTCGCCCCTGCACCTCTTTTTAAAACGTGTTCTGAAAATTTGACTTAAAATTGCAGGTAGTCTCCACCATCATGAAACTCTCTTTTCAGAGAATATCTGTTCCTTGAGAAAAAGGACTCAAGGACTTGATTTTCATGCCAGCATACTAAATTCTGCTTTCCTATACAAACCCACTTTCACAGCCACTCTACTTATCACAAAATAAATTCTAAAAACAACACACTTCGTCTCTGTCTTCTCCCCACTCAGATCTGGTTTTCTGTCTGTCTGTCAAAGCACAGCAGACACATTAACGGGACTGAAACTCATTCAAATTAATTTCATTTGTACAATCTACTTTTCCTTGCCTTTTGTTACTGTTGACGTTACAACATGTGAACTCCCTGTTGGTGAACTGCAGTAAAATAACAGGTATTGGTAGGTTACATGTTCTTGAGAATTTCCATCCTGAGTCCCCAAATCCATATTCAAAGAGTTGCTATTACTGTCCCCATTTTACAGATTAGTAACATGAGGCACAAAATCTTAAAATCATTTCCACAACAATGAACAGAGGCTGGAGTTTCTTTTCATTTATTGTACTCCCTGCACGATACTATCTGCCATTAATTTACACGAAGTTTTCCTTTCCTGTGTTATATGTCATACAGTTTGACAGTCTGATATTGAAGTTCTAGATGATTCCCCATCTCTCTCTCCTTCCACTGCTCTATCATGCAGTTTGCCCTCCAGGCATTTTACTGTTCTGTCCCATTTATGTTTCTCTCCTGCATTACCTTTGACACTTCACCCTTTCAGTGGTTCTCCTACACTGATTTCCTTCCATGCCTTTTTCCATGCTGTGGTTAAACATTCCCAGATATGGCAAAAAGGGCAAGAAAATAAAACTTCATTTAAGCACTCCAGCTCCATCCACAAAACAAAACAAAAAAAATACAATAGCATAAGAAAAGTTGAGAGACTTAAGCAGTTACTTTAAGTATCATAGTCTAACTGTGTCTAAAATATAGAAATATTTCACAGTCTCACAAAAGCATAACATGTACAGTTATTTTGTGCTCCAGGAACGCACATTTGACAAAGTCCCTGAAAAGCCTCTCCTGCAGAGTAAGGAGCTCCTTACAGAACCACAGTCTTTGGAGCAGATTCCCACCTGCGAGTCACTGTCCTAACGCATTCCTTCACATTTAACTACATTTTCTGATAAGCAATACGTTCATTGGAAAGATGAAATTCATTGCAAATGACTAAGGCAATAATGGCACAACAGGATCAATGGTGATGGATTATATTCTGAGACAGGAAGGGTCTGCTTACGTACATACATACATCTGAATTCAGAATTAGGCCCTCTATGTACCCGTACATTAATTTGACGTATTCTTTCAGCACATAAGTTTGCTATTGCAGGTTTACAGTAAAGAGTAAACAGAAAACAATACCAAAAATCAAAGCGTTCACCAAATGTATTCATGTCCCTAAATAATGCTACTATTTAACGGTGAAACACAAAGTGTCCAGAAGGAGACTCAGTGGAACTCTCATGTTTGCTACCATTAAATCTTAACAAAGCATTCCTCCACGAAGGCTAGCAAGCACAACCCGTAATATTTTTGCCAGTATGCATCTATATGAAATTGTTGTATTGCTCTGAAAATAACTATTTAAGAGATATGCTTGCTTTTGTGCTCATCTGTTGCACTAAGGATCTCGATATAAGAATCACCTCGTTAATGCTTCAGAACACACTATAAACATTCATTTCAGAAAAAATTGTAAAGAATAAACCAATCAATAATGCTGTACAGGACTAGTCTAATATACATTGTAATTCTCTGAATGCAACTATAAAAGAGCAGATTGTTTTCCCCCTCATTTTTTACAATAATCTCATGTAGTTTAAATTATCTACATCTATCAACTCCACACACCAGCCAAGGCTGAAACAGTGTTGACCAGACCCACAGAAGTCAATTAGTTATGCCAATTTGCTCCAGCTGAGAATCGATTCTCGGTTGTCTTTATACTTCCTATAGAATATTCTGTAGGAAGCATTGCTTTAATGAAGCTTGGTCAGCATGTATGGGAAGTGTCGACATGAAACTCCTTCTCACCATCTTTTGGACTTCTTAAAATAAACAGTATAAAAAAATCCAAACCACCACCTAGAAAACCACAGGTTTTCCTTAAAATGGCAGGCAAATTTGAAATAATTTAAAGAAAGGAAGGGGCTTCAACACCAAAGATTTAGTAAAACTATTCCCCCTCTTTTCCTTTGGCAGGTTTTCCTAAATTTGCAATTAAATCATTAAAAACACTCTCACCCAGATGCTGTCGATGAGAAATAATCACAAGAAACACAGCAAACAAAAGAAAGATCACAAAATGCATTAACTTTTACTAGCCATGCTGCCGTGCATTAGCATTTTTAATAACGACCTCATTACCATTTAGTTCAACAAGCAAACAAAACCTGTTTATTTGATAATTTATTTATTCTAAAATAACGCAACCTTTTCTATGGGCCCTTGTTATGAGCTCACCAACGTTAAAGGCGCGGCTACAATCAGTTAAGTAATTATCATAGGATAAAAGCTTTTACCATGAAAAAGTTTTGTTTGAAAAAGCATGAACTGCGATTCTCATTGATAGCTTTCACCAAGTGCAGGATTCAGTACATTGTAGCACAAAGGCCTAGATTATCTCCCTCTGTTAAAGGCTTAAAATTCTACAACCAGACCATGCCAGTTACCAGTATCAGATTATGATAACAAGATCATGTTCAGTTATAAAAACAAGTGTCTAAACTTTTCTCATGTCACTTTCTATCTAAGTCCCATTGCCAGTTGTGAAAGGACCCATCTGAATGTGTGTAGAAGCTCATTTTAAAGCTAGCTCTTTGAACTGGATTCATGGGGTATTTGCATAAGAAGATTTGGGTAAAAAGAATGGGCTGGTGCTGCATCTGCCCATTAATATGCCTGCTAATTCAGCACATTGTAAGCCTATTGATGTATCACAAAAGGCTCAAATTCAAGGACAGTTATCCTATTGCCATTGTTAGGGTTTGAATTCAAGTAATATGTTCACTATAGGAATACAGTTGTTACAATTAGATATTTTTCTATAATGGTATAAAGAACCGACGACAATGAGAATTACAATAACGCTGATAAAACTTCAGAATTCATGAATTCTATTATTTTAACAGATGCAGGTGCTGATTAATTTTGCTTTGCATAATACTTGGATCTCGAGTGCTGGAATACTTAAAGAGCAGCAGCAAACTGTGGCAATATAACCTACCAAAGCTGGCAGTCTCCCTTTAGTGCCGACGCACGTTTATCTTGCTTACAAGAGTTTTAATAAAAAATTAAAATACTAAACCGAGTTTCAACAGAATGGAGGAAACCTACATCGTGAGTGCAAGTAGCGGGTATTTTAATCCTCCTTATGAAAAATGCAAAAGCCTTGCTTGTGCCATCAGGGGATATCCTACACGGAACATTTTTGTGGTGAATATGAATTGTTTGAAAACACTGTACACTCACAAATGGAAAAAAGAGCAGAATCAGTGATTCACGCAAGGAGCGCAGAGCAGCCGCTGCACCAGCTCCACAGTGGATTCAAAGCAGACACTGAGGCAAGCGGTGAAATAAAAAGCGGTTAGCTGAAGCGCCGTAAAGAGTTTTTAAAGCGCACAACACAAACGGAATGCTAAAGGACAGACTAAAAGGAAACACATGCAGAAAACAGCAAATTAAGTCTCGTTAAGCTTAGTACTTCAAGAGTCCTGAGTCTGTCTGCGTTTGAGACCACAGCGCGTGTCGTGTAAGGGGAAAAGATGGGAGAATAAACGTGTGCGGTTACAAGGACTTCCCGAGACGGGCCGTGACAGCCTCTCATCGCTTTCCCCTAGGAACACCCCACCGCCGCGGCCCAGGGCCCGGGTGCACCAACTACCCCGTGGCGCCTCGTGCTCCCACGCTGGCGCATTGTCCCGGGCTGGCTGGGCCGCTGGGCGCGGGGGCACGGCTGCATTTTTCTCACTCCGCATCCCTCAGAGAAGACATCAAAGACCAGAGAGATGTGCTCTTTGTTTTGTTTGGTCCCTGACTCTCAACATGTGGTTTCGCAGGCCCAAACATCGGCACCTTTTAACCTATTCTGTTCAGCTTAGGTCTTAGCTCCATTTGAGCATTAGGGAAACTATAGTAACCGATAATCTGCCCGTTCCTGAATAGAAACTATGTACCTTGTCACACAAGAGCCCCGAGGATCACCATTCGGGACAAGTTCCTTTACAGGCCCTTGGCTTTCTTTGCTGGGGCCCGGCCTGTCCTGCTGAAAAGGTGTCAAAACCCTTCGCCTTTTTGCGACGGGGGATCTGTGTTAATGTTAATTTATATTTAACAAATGGGATATTGTCCCTCAGAATGTATCAGTATTTGACGATCTATTACAAATGTTTTCATCAAGTCATAAACGAGGGCCCTCGACAAAAGGCGAAAGGTCTTTTAAGAGAGCAGGATGGCGACGGGGAAGGCAGAAACCTGTTGTGCTGTGTTTGTTTGTTTGCTTCTCCGTGCGGGTCCACCCCAGCGCAGGTGGTGACAAGAGCTCGCCCCATGGCTGCGGGCTGGTCACGAAGTCCAAGCAACACGCTGAAGCTCGGCAGCAAGGCGAGCAGCAAAGCCTCTTTCCAGGCCCATGCTTGCTGAATCAAAAGCTTGCTCCTTCAGCGAGTTGCAAGAGAGGACTTTGTTAGTTGTTTGTTTTATTTATGTATGTATTTTGGTAGCGATCTGATCTGCTGCTTAATGAGCCTCCCCCCAGGCACAGGGAAAATGTTATCACCAGCCCCATTTTTCACTCACTCAATCTCTAATCCGGCACTGCACTGTCTTGTTATTAGCAGCAAAAACAACAACAACAACAACTATGTATATCATGTAGATCAGAGCCAGAAAAGAAAGGAACAAATGTCAAGGGTTTGAAGAAGCAATTCAAACCCAGCTTCATTTCATCTCTGTCACTCTCTCCTGACTCTGTCACGCAACAGCCACCTGCTAACATATTTCCCTCCAGTAAAAATGACATTTTTGCTTTCTTTATAATAGTTTAATATTAATAGGGAGGGGAGCTAAATTGGTGACACTGCAACCAAAATACCCTACTGCAAATTGAGGTATTTGGTATGAAACTCAAGACCTTCTGCATTAAGCTCTCTCACAGTGACCTGACATAAACTGGCAACTGGCGGCCGTCTGCTTTTGGCAGCTTGGCATATTTGGTCATTTATTGGGTGCATGTGAAGATCAAATGGGTTAAGATTCTTCTCCTTAAACAGCAGGGAAAAGAACATCAAAAAGGTGTAAATTTCATTTCCCCAGTTTTGATTAAGTCAAGCATGAAATGAAATGTAATACTCTCAAGTGGCAAGGGTTTATACTATTGATGTTGTTACTTCTGCTTCACAAAGCCCAATCAGCCGACAGCGAGTTGAACAAGCTAACAGAGTTTTAGGGTGGCCAGATGGAGGGTTTTTACTATGGTTGAAAAGACAGCTTAGTGCTTGCCTCTTCAAGCCAAGTCAATGCCAACTGTGTGAAATCCTGGCCATTCTACCCCTTCTTCCCCCCCCCTTCCCCTCTTCTCAATGCTGGTGGCTAGCACCATACAGGCCTGATAAAAAACAATCCCTTCAGCAAAACAATGTGTTGAATGAGTATTTTTTGTCAGAAGTTTTGTTTATCTTCCCCCAAAGACTTCTGAATTCATAGGATGCAGACCAAACTCATTACACTATTTAAGCAAATGGGAAAATACATTGCATTTAAATGCTATCTCAAAGGAGGTCTTTGCAAGAATTTTGTAGTTTCTCTGAGATTAAAATTATAACGTTATTTGTTTTCAATAGTGTGGTGAAGCAAAAAATCTACTCACGTGCTTTGGAAATAAATGAAGATTTAAAACTGCACCTTGTTCATCCATTAAGGGAAACTAGAGTTAATTCAGAACACTGTGAGATGCACATTCAGAAACTCTTTAGATCTAGATACAAAAGTAACAGGTCTTAAATTGAGTGTGGTCTTACTTCGTTAGGAAATTTGTCCTTTTTTTATAGGTGCTTTTTCAGGCCCCTTGTTCCCACTACATTCTCAAATTTAATGCTCTTGCCACTATACAGCTGGACTAGAATAGAGTGGCTTTAGTAAAGACTTAATAGAATCTTTAATGCTTCTAACAATCCACTCCCATTGAACTGCATTAAGTAGATATTATGGAAGGACAAAGAGCTAAATAGCTCAACATCAACCTCATTAGGCATGCAGGCAGGCCTTGAACCATTTTATGGGCAAGCCCATTGTGAGTACACTCACCAGGTTAGCTTTAAATTGCAAATGATACCCTGAAAGGGGAAGAGAAGTTTTGGAGAATGGTCTCACAAAAAGAAAATCATTTTAGGCTATAGGAAAATGAAAGGCATTGTTAAAATTGCTCTGACCGTAGCAAATGAAATACATCATGGACTTGAGAGGCTGAATGCTACACTTCAGGGTTTTTTGTTGGCTTTTTTTTTTTTNAATAAGGGTGGCTCAACATACTATCCTTTGTCTGAAGTTAAACAAGTTATAGGAGCGCAATAATTAAGTGGAGGGGGAAAGACAAAAAACATCCCATTTGAATAAAAGGCAAAGCGTGGAGAACGTTATGTATAAAAACTTTCCAGCATTGCACTTCTTAATCAATAAGGATTCATTTAGTCTTAGCACTTCTGTGTTCAAAAATATTTATATTTAAAAAAACCCGTCTCTCAAGAATTGTTTGCAACTGCAAAGTGCTTTAACAACTGACATTATGATGCTGCAAGTCTGGGAACATATTCCCAAGCAGAGCCCTTCTCTGTCACCTTAGTGGATGAATAATTGTGCCTTTGCATATTCCTTGTCATAAATGGCAGGAATGAAGGGACCCTAAGGACCGCACTGGCAGGATTGGTGCTGTACAAGCAGCGTAAATTAAAACAAGGATTAGAGCAAGTATGATTGGGGATGACAAGCAGGGCAGTTGTCGCCACACAATGTGCCTTTTTGCCCATATGGTCTGTACCAAGCTTACGCAGCACAAACCCTCTAACATGGATGCTTATTAAAGCATTCCTTCTTGATCAGGACATAAAGTCCTTAAAGCTTCATGTCATAGGAGAAAAACAGCGTTTCTTTCACAACTCAGGCAGCAGCCTCAAGCACTATTATTTATGAAGTTTTACATGCAACTGCCCGATCTTTACTTTTCATTAGATTAAGATACCAGAAAGCCCATAAATGTGAAAAATTGAGGTTACAGTCTGCAATCATAGTTATGCATTGTATAGGTTATTAAATGTGAAAGTGAATGAACTGACAACTATATTTTAAATAAAAGTCAGACATAGGAGATATTTCAAAACTTCCTCCCAAAATACGGATTTGCAGTACACACAGAATTCGGGTGATTTTTAACTACCTTTATGTGGATAATGAAGGTATGAAAGAAGCTCAAAACAAGATGAGATTCATGCTAGGAAAATATTTGAGTGATCATATATGTATTATTATGAACAAACCAGAAGAATAGAGCAGCTTTCTTACAGCTTACAGGAGCAGAAAAGAGCAATTTTGTCGCTAAACCCCTGCGTTATCTCACATGACACGTCATTTTCTGTGCCTCAGTTCCCCCATCTGTAAAATTGGAATTACACATTATATTACATGTTACAATTATACCAAAAGCATATACATATTACTCTTTTTTTTTTTACTGTTTATTTACTTTTTACTCAAAGATGACACCACTGGTCCTGATTTACAGAAAGATATCTAGATTCCACAAATGCCCAGGAACAATTTAGAGTCCCACAAAAGAGTTTTGCCTATAGCAAGATACAATTACGATGACGCTTTCTCAGTCCTGCAATAAGCTACTCGGATAGTGGCGAGAAAACACAAGCGAAAGACCTTTTACTTAAATTTTGTTCCTCTGTGGTCCGTAATACAGCTCTACCTGACCACAAAGCAACATCAGATTTAGAGTTTTCCTTCCAGCTTGATCATTTTCTCAGCCCGAACAGCCAGTTCTGTAGTAGTAATGAACTTAGGAAAGCTCCCATGTGGCGTAGCATGCAAAACACAGAATTAAACAGGAACCAGCAAAAACATTGGCAGTTAGAACATTATAGGCGCCAAGAGTTCCTGCTAAACTAGACAGAGGTTTCTTATAGAAAGCCTGAGGCCTTTTGGTAAGAGTCTCACCGTCTGAAGCAGAACCTACTAAATTGTCCTGGATGATTATAGCTCCTCCCAAGCTTGAGCCACTAGCACAGAAAACATTTATACAGGTTAGATTATTACTTGCTATCGCTCCTACTTTTGGACGCTGGGGTATACCTCTGGAGTACTGGGATTGTTCCTCAAAGCCAAGCCCTCCCAGTGCTTTGTAGATTCAATAAAATGAGTATGAAAACATTCACTGTACCATAATAGCCAACATTCCCCACTTATCAGTAAGCCTTGGCTGCTGCAGAACAGCCCAAGCTCCATGGATGCGCTACAGCTCTCTCCTTTAGCAGGTAGGTAACTCTGAACTTTTGTCAACAAATACAGTCCCAAATAAGCCTATTTACACAAAGTTCTTTGGTCAGCTTCGATAAGCCTCGTTGTCTACTTACAGTGACATGAAAGATGTCCAATTCTGACAGTGTAAGATGAGACCATTTAGCGATAACACGTCAACGATGAGAAAAGAAATTATTTAGAAAAAAGTCCAAGATACGTTCTTCCCATGCAAGCAGCTATCTGAATTTCAGCTGAGATTTGGCCATTATACTCCACATAACATGCCTGAGGCATCCAAGAACTGCAAGCATTTGAACTCTTTCAGAATCGATTCGTCAACCACTTTTTGGCTTAGATTATTTGCAGACAGTAACCTGAGCATCATATGTGACAACGGTCAAGCCTAGAAAGTAGAGTTCAACAACAGTTGCTCCAGGTGGGTATCTAAGGTTCCAATATATGCATTTGCTTTTAGTAATTTAGCATGTGAAATGAGCATTTTTTACTTTCTTAATTACATACTCTGTAAAAATGTAGCTTCTGAGGACCAGCTAAAATCTCCGAGTCCTTCATGAGAGCAGGCAGGTGAGAGCTACAATTATGATTCCCATCTCGCTGGCAAACAAAAATTAGAAAGGGGCTGAGCAAGTACGTTTAGCTACTGGCATAAAAGCTAAGTAAACAGTAATCAGAAATGAGTCACATCAATAAGCCTACCTGAGTCCGAAACTTGTCTGAAAGCTAAAAAGGGCTGTTTATCCATTGAGATAAGGATCCTCCGAAGAGTGAAGCTGAAGACCAGAATAGATAGTACATAAAGAAAAGGTATAGCATATTAGGTTTTTAACGTACTAATAATTATGTTTTATTGCAACAGTTCCTAGAACTTATATATACACATATTTTTAATGCAGAACTTTAAGCTGGCAAAGAACAAGCTGAAAGATACAGTGAGCAGCACTTAAGTGATGTGGGCTGCTCACCTGCTTGGTACTTTGTAGTCCTTCCTATCTTTAACTTACAAGCATCTTAGACTAGATCTCTTCCCTAAAAGAATCCCCAGATTTTTGCTTTTCTGCACACAGCTTCTCTTGGGATGTAACTACTGGCACAAGTGCTGAAGAAGATCACAACAGCCTACATGTTAACTTTACTCAGCACCTAAAAATCCCAGGCAGATGTGCTAGAATACTTGTAAGATTAACAGATGCTACTATATTTACCTCATCTTCTGAGTCCAAAAAATCTTTGAACTATTACCTTTCTTATTTTAAGAGCCATTTGACTTGGACTACGCTGCATCAATCACACATCGCATTCAAAATTATTCGGGCTTCAAGGGAAAGCAGACAGTAAACCCGGACTTGGCTAGCCATTATTTGGATGTCCACATTCATATTTATTAGGATGGCTGGATGCCTCTTGGTTCATGCCTAAGTTTTGCTAGACACTGAAACAAATTAGAAAATACATGGTATGCCATGTTATGGGTACTAGGGACACGCGCATCACTAACCATGAACATATTTCACGTCTCTGTTTCATCTAATCCACAGTAAGATTTGGGCATTAATCTCCAGGAGCACAGTTACAGAAGAGTGGCCCAGTAGTTAAAGCATCAAGCCTAAGATTTGGGAAACCCAGTTCAAATCCGTGTTCTACGAGAACCTCTTGATCATTTAGGTCGAGATTCTCAAATGTATTTAGAAACCACAATCCTGTTACGCTCTTAACTCTCAATGAAAATAAGTAAGACTTCTAAATTTTTGTGAGAAATGTATTAAGCATCTAAATCTCTTTGAGGATCAGGACTGGAGACCCTCTGTCCCCAGTTCCCTGACTGTCAAACAAGGACAACTGCATTGCACTACTAGGCAGGGCTACTCCGAGAGTAAAAGCCTTATAGACTTGGAAGTGCTCGAGGTTATAGATATGGGGACCAGGTAAGGACTGTAAATATGCCAGTTTAAAGAAACATGCTTTGGTATAATTCTGTTTCTATATGAATATGGTTGAAAGGGAAACAGCTTCTTAAAAATGCTATGTTGAAGGCATATTTTTTTCTTACTTAAGAGAGATCTGAAGGCAAATCTTGTGCAAGTCTGGGCTTTCATTTCCAAAACTCTGTAAGCACTGATATGATCATCGTTTTAAGAATGATTTTGAAAACTCCTTCTAATATTCTTGGAAGTTCTTTTAGAAAGAACAGGAATAAACAGATTTTAACTGGAATATTTTAGACAGCTACTCAAGCTTTCAAGATTTGTACAATTTCCTGTCTGTGTATGTAGGGAATTATTGACAAGCCATGAAGAGAGATTCAATGAAGTAAATGTGAAGAACTTATTTCAGTCTTCTCACTTAAATTCTAGATTGAGGCTGCAAAATTAAATCAATAGATTACACGCTCGAGGATATTTCATATGAAGTGACTTCTGCTCAGTCTGATCTAATCTACACTGAAATGTAAAACAATCAGTCTCTAAGAACTCTAAAGTATCACCAGCTTCATTGACTTCATATTACTTAACACTTTAAATGTATTTGAGAATAAGCCAGGAGAAATTCTGTGAAAGGAGGACATCAGGCTTGATGGCAAGGTGATAGCACAGCGCAAACCTTTGAAGTAATTACTACTGCTCTGATTTTAAAGGCAATTTTCCCCTGCACTCCTCCCCCCCCCATCCCTCAAGATTAAATAATATTTTTCAGCAGGCTTCATACCATGTGTAATACATTTCAGACCTGTCCAGCTGATGTCCTGAAATTCTTATACCTCCTGATGTCACCATTCCTCTGAAAACAGGTGAGCTATGTATAACTAGAAAAAGCAGTGCTCCAATCCTGCAAAGGCATGCCTAGATATGTGGTTAACTTGACACACTGCAAATAGTCCCATAAATCTGAGTATGCCTGTAAGTGTTTGTGGGCTTGGAGCCTAAATGAACATCCACCTACAACTTGCACTCTATTAGGATTGAGTTTAGGGTGGGTGAAGACTGCCAACTGGCTTCCCCCAGGGCTACCTAGAGACAGAGCCCAGATCCCCAAATACCACTTTTTCATTTAATTAGTAAAGCTTTCATGTGATATTTTGACAGAGAATTGTTCCACCTGTCCTAGCAGAGTTACAAAACACGTATTTCCATCACTTTGCTTTTCAGCACTTCCACTGACTTAAAACAAACCTTAAGCGATGATGAGCCTTAAGATAAGGGAAAAAGCAGAAGACAACTTGAACGCTTTTTTTTCTTTGTGGCAGAAGAGAGAGGAAGAGAGAATTAACTGCAGTGTTCAATGATCTTTTTCCACATTAAACAGAGATAGGATAATTAAAAACGTCTACTGAAATAGCTATTAATATTTTGTAAGTAAAAGTATATATGACATAACAGTAGTTTATTTGTTTCAGTGAGAACTGACCAAAATGGAAGTTTAATTTCTTAGTGAAAGTGAAGGTAGCTCCTATCATTATTAAAAGATAAACATGTAGGTACTGAGAAAACTAATTAAATTTTGTTGAGCTATCAGGAAGTCCCTTACGAATATCCTCTGGGGTAGGCTCTAATGTGAAGAGATCTCAATTTTGTGGTTAAATAATTTGAAGAGATTAATTAGTAAAGAATAAGCATTAAAGACAATCACGAGAAGATAAAGGTAACAATTTTTTTTTTTTACATTTACCAGTTTTATAGCTCTACCTGATGAAAAAGCTTTCATTGCATAAAGCAACTATTAACAAGATAGTTGTCTGAATTATTTTTAAGTATTTAATTTATTAGCCATACAGCAGAAATAAAAAACATTCTGAGATGAAAACTTAACTTTAAACCAGATTTGCATAAAGGATTAAGCTCCTTCCAGTTCAGAACTACTTTTCAATCTCAAATTGGGAGAACTGATCTTTATCCTGAATTTCTTTTTGTTCCTCTGGAAGTTCAGTTTAATCCAGCTTTCTTAATTTTCACCTTCTCCCTAAACCTCCTAGGCTTGTTACATGATAGCTAAGGATCATTATCCACCCAAGCTGATGGGGTTTTCCCTTCATTAATTTCTGTAAGAAGATTACCAGTGCTTGTTTGTTGTTGTTTAAGCAAATGATTTCCCTAAGCTCTTTGTTTTTCCAACTGGTTTACACTTTAATGCCCTTGATTGAATTTCAAACAAGAGATCAACTTGACCAACCGACTCTGTTTAGGGGGAGTTAAAAAAAAAAAAAAAAAAAAAAGGAAGGAAGGGAGGAAGAACTTCATGTGAACTATTTAAGGAAGAAGAGTGCTTAAAAACTTATTCAACCATTTAGTCAAAGAGATGCATCATAATTAGCATATCATTCAGGACTTGTTTAGTTTTTAAAGTCAAGGTGACTTTCCTTGAAGACAAAATTCTCTAATTACAACTGAAGTGTGTGTGTCACACCTAATAGGGTTTTCTACTGATTTAGTTCTACCTCTTCCCCCGCCCCACCTCTAAACATGTCTTCATTAGAAAGGTGTCTGAATCTTTTGTTCATTTGAAAAGGGATGGGTGGAACAAACGATATGAAGATTGGGCAATTACTGTTTGCAGTTTGAATAACATTCCTGCTCAAACAGGCATTTTTTTAAGGAATGTTTTCAAGAGAATTGACTGTGATTCAGTCTCACCTAAGCTTTTAGGCAACAAACGCAGCATTTAAGCACTCTGGGCCTCTCAATGGATTTTGTATATATAAATTTGTACACACACACAATCTAAGTCAGCAAGATACAACATCCTTAGGTAACATATTCCTGAGTAATTATCTTGATTTAGATGACATTATATCATTTTTACATGGGCTAAGCAGCTACCTCAATAAAAAGAGACCATTAGTCAAATTTAATTCCATCAAACCCTACTAACAGTTTGATGATGTTTGTCTACTAGGTCCAGTTGTGCAATCCATATTCATGCACTGAGGGGGGTTTCTTTGTGGGATTGCAACCTACTTCCAAGCAAAGCTGGCAGAATTTGACCATTTCTACAGGGCTACTATAGGTCTGCTTTATATTTTCTTTGCACAATGTAAATTGCGGAAAGTGCAGGTTCTGCAGATCACAGACATAAACAAATACAGATACATAAACGTTGCCCAGAGTTACATACATGTTCCCAAGCTGGCTATTTTGCCAAAAGTTGGTCTGCTTTTCCTACTGCTGGCCATGTGGTAGTATTCTGAAATAGCTACTCTATATCAAAAAACGTATTAAAATTGAGCTTTTTAGTTGCACTCTAGGACTAAAATTCTATAGAGCACAAAAAGCGTAACCAATAACCATTAGAAAATCAGAATATTTGCCGCAGGATCAAAGTGACCATTGCCAAGTGAGCACCACTCCAGATTTGCCCCAGACCCCGACTACGATGTGACTTGTCGGTCAGTCTCTCTGACCTGCTCCCCTTCCCAGGAACCCCACGCGTTCTACTGCTAGATCAATTGAACAGACACCAGAGGCCCTGGGAACACACCCCCCGG
>WAAD01009203.1:247270-263162 GCA_013389945.1 Fregata magnificens
CCTCACACCAAAATAGCTGGATTGCCACCAGTCCTTGAGCTACCGATCCAAATCTTACTCAGCCATGTCTAAATAGGCTGCAGTCACCCCTTCGACATCATTGTGGACATAACCTTTATGGCAGAAAGCAAGCAGGAAGATATGCAATAACAAATTAATACTAAAAGCCAAGCTGTCTTCCTTGCCACTAAACAAGCAAAAGAATAAATGTTGGTAACAGATTACAAAGGGCTGACAGGTATACTTCCAGTGGGAATGGGGTGAAAATTGTCTACTCTTCTTCTAAGAAACTCTAGCCATGCTGATTAGTTGGTGTTCATTAAATTGGTTCTTTTGACCAATTTTTGTTACCTCATCAATATTTTTCTTTATTAGAAAAAATAGGCCAGTTAAAATGCTATCAGTAGGATTAGCTATAACCTACTCAGATAATGGTTTTCTATGCCGATGACAATGTGATCACTGTGCGAGTTAAATGACCTCTGCCCCTCACCCCCACGAGTTGTGTAATGAAAGAATGCATTTAAGAGACAATTATTAGGTTAATTTCCTTACTTGAATGCAGGACATTGAAGCTGTGCTCCTGTTATTAGACCTACCTCCAGGTAATAACAATGCGAGTGAAATAAGAAAGAAGCTAGCCGGTGGACATTGCACTGGAAAACTTGAAGTACTTATTATTAAAGGGGGGAAGCCTGGTTATAAATTAAAAAAAAAAAAGAAATCATTAACCAACACAAAGCTATCAAAGAAAAATCTGTGGAAGTAGAAGAATTCAAAAATAAGAAATCAAGAATGCGAAACTAGTGGTCACGTGTGGTAAGAAAACGCTACTTCTGGAAACCATGTGCAGATTAAGTAGCTAATTGTCACTTGTACTGCGCCAGCCCCCAGGAGTTTACTGTCCCAGAAAGCATACAGCCAGTCAAGAGACGGCGAGCCTTTACACAGCGTGCAATCTAAGGAGGCAAAGAGCAAAACTGCACTCGTTCAAACTCCCAGAAGTTTCCACGTCACAGCAAGAACCACACACCAAAAACCTGAGTCCCATTCATAAACACATGGCTACTCTCAGTAGAAGAGGCGATTCCAATCTAGACCAATCTTTAAATCAAGCACAGCAATGCACAAAAAGAGACCTGGAAAAAGTACAACGTTTGGCATGGTGTGGAGCTGCCAGTTTCTGATTTAGAAGGCAGAAATAGTGACGTATGATCTGAAAGGTGTGGAAAGGCTCCCATTCCAAGCCCAGAAGTGTCCGTGCTCCCAGCCGTGCCCACACACCACACTGCTGGCTAACGGGGCAGCAGGTGGGCTGGTGAAGGAACTTGCTGCCTCTCGTGGCCTACAGCCACCATCAGAGCTGGACAACTGCCACTGGTCCCTTGCACCATCTGACAGCAGGGGCCCCCTGTGTTTGTACCTCTTCACTGCCAGCTGTCTGACCACGTAAGCACACGATACTCCCCTGAGCCATCAGAGGTATGCTGCATTACATGTGTCTACCTAAACCAATGCTTCCTTCAAAGCACAAGCACCAGAGGATGTCCCCAGTTTACTGCTGGGGGGAGATACTAATAGCATAATAGCATAGCATAAGCCGAGTACAGAAGCAGCAGACCAAAATTTTCCTGCCCGAAGAACCTCTTTGTGCACCCACGCACTCCTGTAGTCCCCCTTTCCCGTACGCAGTCCCTGCATCACCTGTGTATACAAATAATTTTCTACTTAAGAACTGAAAGAAAAGCATGACTAAACCACCATACCCACATACACTCTCAGATCTCTATAGCACTGCAACAAGGTTTCTAGCTGCTGTCACTATTTGTTTATTGTCGGTGAAAGAGCAACGGATTGCTCTTGCTTTCTGCTGATGGCCTTCTATCTCCCAGGGGAGAAAGCATAGACTAATCTGGAAGATTAGGAGGCTACGGACCAGGCAATCACAAGCTCCCACCCTGTCTGTAGTACGCTTGGACCGATGGCTTGCCTGGCAGGGAATTCTGATCCCACACATCTTCTGTCAGGCCCTGAAAAGTCAAATCCCACGGAGGCACAGATCTGCGCTTTTGTCATGGTGACAGGCAGCATACATCTCATCCTGAGCAATCCCACACTGCTAGCTAGGTTGAAACAAACAGATGCAATTTTTCTCAAAGGGCCCAAAAAATCTCTAAGTCCATTTACTTTTATTCAATGCAAAAGTCATACTTGGTTCTGCAGAGCAGGGCACATCCTTCCAATAGGCAGGCTTCCATCTTGCCCCAAGCATACAAGCAATACAGTGCTATGCCCAAGCAGGGAGAGCAGTATAACCCTGCTGACACTGCCCTTGAATTAGCCAGCAACGATCAAAGCTCACTCTCCTCACCAGAACAGTGCTATTTTCAGAACCTTTAGCCATAAAGAAGACTTAGCGGACTCACCTAGCAATGTAAAGCTCTAACTGGGAACCAACGGGACATTCTGATTACTTGTAACTCTTCCGTATACTGGGAAACCCAAGATGCTTTATGAAGCAAGAACGTGCCTTACTGGTGCAACTGGTGGCCAGTGCATTGCTCTGCGCTGAGAATATGCAATCTGAATACTCCCATTTCCACTCTGCCAGGCTGGTGCTCTGTGCTCTTGAACAGATCTCCTCACCCTTTTATCTGCCTTGGATGTAAAGATGTTGGGGGCATGAACCATCTCATTACATCTGGCAGGCAGAACAATGAAATCCCAAACTCAGAAATAATACGTTGATCGTTACCTTAGAAGCTTTTTTTTTTAAACTTGAATTGTAATATTGCCCATTGTTTTAGTATCTTTGGGATTCTCTCTGTCACCCTAGTATTTGCTCTGGTAAGAAACACAGAGTGCAGTCCAGATCCCACTGACAACTATGACAAAACCCTCGCTGAAAAAAGCCACATCACAATTTGAAATGCTCGTTACCACTACCAAAGGGAAAAAAGAAGCCACAATAAAAACTAACCTGTATAAATTTGAACTCTGTACATAATAAACTCCACCAAAGACCATTCCCCTGTTTTTATAATGTAGAAATATTCTCTCCTTTTACCAGGGCACCGAAAGACTTGCAAGTATTGCTTTAGAAATGCATCTTTTACTATTAGTTTAGGATTTTGTTTGTTTTAAGCTATAAGTATTATTTAAAGAAATTAATAGAAACACGTAAACTCATTTTACACCAGAATTATTACATTTTTAATGCATAAGAAAAAAGCCTTTTTCACTCTATATTCATGTACTAGATATAATACTTAATGTTTTGATCTGCAAATTCTGAAAAGGCAAGAGAGTAATGCAATGAATACTTATAGAAAATCTGAGTTTGCACAGAGGTTTTTTCCTTACTGTTTTAGCCCTTCAACAGGTATTAGTTTAAGTGGGTTTTACTGTCTATTTTATAGACATTCCAGTAGAAAATGAAACATTTAAATATGCAAGCTTTAGCTAATCCTCCAACACACAGCCTATGGACTTGGTAGGATTATCCCTTATTATAACGCTGTTAGAACGGATACAAAATTGCAGTTTGAGATTAAACACAAGAATTTCTACAAATGCATCTCTCTGCCTTTTCCACTTTATCCTACAAAAACATCTAATATTTTGAAGCATTCCTTTAAGAGCCTCAAATAATAACTGGCATAGAATTGTAACGTTTATATAATCGTGCAGCATTACTTCATGCAGTAAGCACTATACCTAACACTTAAAGTTAGCATTTTTCCCCTCAGTCTAATGCAGCATTCAAGACATTGAGCAAAACAGTGGAATATTTGAATATATTTTCAGATTTGTTAGAGCAACCATCACATGTAGCAACAGTATTTTATTGTTTTCATTCAAACGTTTTAGAGCTGCTGTATTATTAAAAGCCTCATCTCCTTCCCTGTCATTTACTGCTAAATTTCTTTTCAAATATAATACTGCTAGTTAGGGATCCACTCCATTGAGGGACCCAAGTTCATTTGCATCCATTGGCTATGCTAAATGCTCAACCTAACAGATGGGAATCTAATTGCAGACCTGTTGTCTGGACATTGTTAACAAATGCAGAAGTAGCAATATACAGGGCTTTTTGGAACTGAATTTGGGCTGGCAGCAGGGGAACTCCAGTTAATTACTAACATCTGAATTTCTTGTTTAATGCAGGCAAAGGCAAAAATAGAGGTATTCAGACTGAGGAAGACTGAAAACTGATCATAAAAATCATAGACATTAGATCACCCAAAGCAGCTATTTTGGAAAATTGGGAGGAGGGTTCCGTGTCCATACAACACAAGAGTCCATTTTTGTGAAGTAGCTTCCATGTAAGAAAATGAGACAACAATTGTAAATAGTCACGTGAAGAATATTTACCTTGTGAACAAAGACACTGTCTCTAAAACGATACATAAACTGTAAACATCATAAATAGAGGTATTAGTATTAGACTTAACAGAGCTGTAGTGTGCAAGATCAAGTTCATTCTGTGACTTTGCTTTGAGTCTCAGAAATAGCAGGGAGATGAGATTGTCTGCAGAAAGCTTTGAAATTACCAAAATCTGTAAATTTTTCAACATTTTGTTTGTTAAACAAAGAGGCAGTTGCTCTTGTAGAAAATTATTTCTGCTGCTTTCACCCCACCTCCTCAAAACGCTGAAAGAGAAACAAAGACTATTGTTGTAATGTTTACAAACTCCCCATCACACCCTTCCATATTTTGTACTTAAAATGGATAGCAATTTTCTATGGCATTACTCTATTCAAATTGCTCTCTTGAGGTTGCCAATTACACATTTCCAAAACTGACTCGACCCTCTCATTGTTTAAACAATTTGCCTTTCCTGCAATTTTTTGATTTTGTTGTTTTTTAAGTCAGGGAGCTAGAAACACACCAAGGCCTATATATCCATCTCTGCTTCAGTGTTCATGTGCTTTTATGCAAAAGGCCTATCTGGAACCTGGAAAACTATACAGTGTTGTAATATGCAAGAAGCACCTTTAATCAACTGATTTTTTTTTTTTACTCTTTGTCAGATTACATTTTGATGGGTGACAGGTAATAGAGCCTCATAAAAGAACAATACAGAGTTGGCATTTAACAAATCCAACAGTCTAGTAATCATTTCTTTTTCTCAATGACAACACCACGGAAGAAGAAAACCAGGTTGTTTCCATGGAATTAGTAACTGGATCACAAAGATTTCACTGTATGACTGCTAGACAGCAGATAAAGGGCCTGATGCTGACACCCACAATGGTAAATCCACCACTTGCTACCAATTGATAGTAGCTGCACTTGAGTTCTGAAGGACTTTAAAGTCCAACAGGCTGTACATTAATTGACTCTGGATGGGATGCGTACAACAATTTCACTGCCTTTCCCCTCTTTTCTGGGTTGTTTTAGTCTAATAAAATAGATTATAATATTATATGCATGTATCTCTGGTTTCAATTAAAGAATAATTGCTGTTCAATCTCACCCCTCGCTATTGCACCACTTTTCAGGCACCTGTGATACAGAATATGACAGACACTTGTTTAAATGCCAGAAAAGCAACATCAAGAAGTCACATGACGTTTCAGAAAATGCAGTAATTTTTCATGAATGAGTTTCAGGCTTAAATACCACTTTGAGCTGACTGGAGTGGTTCTGCCAAAGACTATTTGGCCAAAACAATCTGATAATTCAGATAAAACACAACAGTACTTTGTCATGGTAAAAAAAAAAAAAAAAAANTTCGATCCAAAGCCTCCAGAGTCAATGGAAGCATGCTGCACATCATGCTACGTCAAAACTTTCTGTTGTAAAGATCTGTTTCACTATTTAGGATTTGTAGCTCATCAACTCATTGGACCAACTTACAAGAATAGCATAGCCCAAAGAAGTAAACATGATAAAATTAAAAATAAAATGGCATATTATAAGCAAACATCATTCTCCTTCTGTTTCCCCGCTTTATTTACATTACCTTATATACGAATTTCACAAACATTTTATAACACTCTTTACTGAAAGGCATCAGTGGTACCCATTCCAGTTACAGACTGCAATCAGTTCAAATAACACTAAATAAATCCAAAATATTCGAAAATTAAATTAATATCCACTATAAAATACATATATTGGAGGAGGAAGGAACAATCTAGACGAGATTCTTAAATAATCATTAAGATTTGTCACTAAAAATATGTTTTGTTACCCAACATACTTCATTTCATTTGACTAACCCTGCTTGGTTTTAATGAGCTTTCATAAGAGCACTGGGAAAATGAACTCTGTCAACAATTAAGAGAAATTTTTATTTCTTTGCCTGTGTGGTTGAAGTCCCTATTCTCAGCAGTGCTTCTGCTCTTTCATTTTTATATTTCCTGAATACTTCCTGCTTTTAAAAGTAATCCATTTCTTTACTGCCCCTTTTTGAGCTTAGGCATGCTGCAGACATTTGAGTGATGAAGATGATGTGGATTGGAGGTGTTTAGCTTTGTAATTTCATCCCTGAATTCTGTGATTACTAACAGGACAACTTTTTTAATTTGCTCTTTTGTCTCGATTCCCCTGGCTGACAATCTGCTCTGTGAGCTAGGCTTTTTAATCAATCACCTAGATAATCAAATGTCACTGGCTATCTGCTCCGTGTAATTACTTTTGCAATTAAAAATCAACCTCAAGTTGCCTCATCTAATTAGAGGGATGGGCAGATTTTCATCGAGATTGATTTTTTAATAAATATTGACTTAAAATGCCATAATCTCATCATATTCTTTCATTTTCTTTCTACCAAAAATCAAACAAATGGAAGAATTAACAAGCAGAAAGATTCATAGGACTTCAAAGGCTTTTGCTAGTTCAGACATACAAAATTGTGCTATACAGAAGCCTAGCTTATCTCAGTCTAATAACACTCAAAAGCTCCTACCTTTTATTAGAAAAAGAACAAAGCAGTTGCACCATTATGTATTTCACTTTCTAAATTAGTCCAAATCAAATGCATAAACTCTATAATTATCTGACCTGTGTATGACAAAAAATATTGCATAGGTTTTACTGAATTACTCTGTATTTCAAAAATCATTCACTTGAAATAAATAATAATATTGAGAATTCCTTTTTCTCCAGCACCTCCCCAGTGACTGTGTTTTTATTCTCTTTCCCTAAAGAGGAGTTAATTTGAGGATGCTTTTTATCAGTTTGCATTGATAAGACAAACACTGCAACATATGCTATTTTACAGCAACAATAAATACTGACCAACGCGAAAATGAGGTTTGTGGCAAATAGCTGTGTAGACAAGTCGAAGCAATATCCTAGAAAGGGCTGGAAGATCCTACTTTTATATGTAGCAAAGGAGTGCATCCTTGAACCTATTCAAATATTAATTGTTAGAACAACAAAGCGGCCTGGAAGGTATCGCCAGGAATAGATCCTACCTTCTTTTTCTTATTTCTGACATAGACTTATTCACTGTCTGACCTTGAACACTATAAACTCATTGAACCTAAAGAGGAAGTTGCAGTAGCAGCAGTAGCAGTTACTGGTGGTGCCAAGACCAACGCTGCAGTACGTGAATCACAAGTCCTCGTGCTTTGGAGAGGCATAACGCTCCCTGGAGTTCCCTGAACTATTAAAGCAGCACATCTTCTTTTGTGCAGCTGCAGAACCACGTTAGGTGGGAGGGACAGTTGCCCATTTCCTTCCCACCCTCTGTGGGAACTGTTAGTACTTGGGGCAGACCCTTTTGTCAAAGGGATGCAGAAATTTTGCCTGCCTTCTTGTCACTGTGCTTGTGTTGCTTTTTGACGCTTCTCAGGAACTCACCCATACATTGTTTAAGTATACAAAGATACAGATGGCAAGACGAAACTGTACAGTGACTCATCCATGAACACAGGAGAAAAATTGTGCCTGTCAACAGCATAGGAATATTACATCTTATTTGCTAAAAGAAGCTAATTTGCTTAATAGTTGTTGATGACCCCAAGATAAGCTCTTTACTGCATGTATGCACCTCAGTCATCCAGATCTCTACAAATTAGGTATTACTGTTTTAAATGAATGAACAAACTCTAAATGTGCTATCCTATTCAGATTATAATGATGGAATGGTGATAAAAGGAAGACTAGGGAAAATATCAGCCCTCTCAAGAAGGAAATGGGAGACCTGGTTATCCAGGATATGGAGAAGGCTGAGGTACTCAATGACTTTTTTGCCTCAGTCTTCACTGGCAAGTGCTCAAGCCACACTGCCCAAGTTGCAGAAGGCAAAGGCAGGGACTGGGAGAATGAAGAACCACCCACTGTAGAAGATCATGTTCCAGACCATCTAAGGAACCTGAAGGTGCACAAGTCCATGGGTCCTGATGAGATGCGTCCGCGGGTCCTGAGGGAACTAGGGAATGAAGTTGCTAAGCCACCATCCATCATATTGGAGAAGTCGCGGCAGTCCAGTGAAGTTCCCACTGACTGGAAAAGGGGAAACATAACCCCCATTTTTAAAAAGGGAAAAAAGGAAGACCTGGGAACTGCAGGCCAGTCAGTCTCACCTCTGTGCCCAGCGAGATCATGGAGCAGATCCTCCTGGAAACTATGCTAAGGCACATGGAAAATAAGGAGGTGATTAGTGACAGCCCACATAGCTTCACTAAGGGCAAATCGTGCCTGACAAATTTGGTGGCCTTCTACGATGGAGTCACAGCGTTGGTGGATAAGGGAAGAGCAACTGATGTCATCTACCTGGACTTGTGCAAAGCACTTGACGCTGTCCCGCACGACATCCTTGTCTCTAAATTGGAGAGACATGGATTTGACAGATGGACCACTCAGTGGATAAGGAATTGGCTGGATGGTCGCACTCGAAGAGTTGCGGTCAATGGCTCAATGTCCAAGTGGAGACCAGTGACAAGTAGCATTCTTCAGGCGTAGGTATTGGGACCAGCACTGTTTAACATCTTTATCGGTGACACAGTCAGTGGGATTGAGTGCATCCCTCAACAAGTTCGCTGACGACACCAAGCTGCATGGTGTGGTTGACACACTGGAAGGAAGGGATGCCATCCAGAGGCACCTTGACAGGCTTGAGAGGTGGGCCCGTGCGAACCTCATGAAGTTCAACAAGGCCAAGTGCAAGGTCCTGCACATGGGTCGGGGCAATCCCGAGCACAAATACGGGCAGGGCGGAGAATGGACTGAGAGCAGCTCTGAGGAGAAGGACTTGGGAGTGTTTGTTGATGAGAAGCTCAACATGACCCGGCAACATGCACTTTGCAGCCCAGAAAGCCAACCGTATCCTGGGCTGCATCAAAAGAAGCGTGACCAGCAGGTCAAGGGAGGTGATTCTCCCCCTCTACTCTGCTCTCATGAGACCCCATCTGGAGTACTGCATCCAGCTCTGGGGCCCCCAACATAAGGAGGACATGGACCTGTTGGAGCGAGTCCAGAGGAGGGCCAGGAAGATGATCAGAGGGCTGGAGCACCTCTCCTGTGAAGACAGGATGAGAGAGTTGGGGTTGTTCAACCTGGAGAAGAGAAGGCTCCAGGGAGACCTTCTGGCAGCCTTCCAGCACCTGAAGGGGGCCTACAAGAAAGCTGGAGAGGGACTTTTTACAAGGGCATATAGTGATAAGACAAGGGGTAATGGCTTTAAACTGAAAGAGGGTAGATTTAGATTAGGTGCGAGGAAGACATTCTTCGCTATGAGGGTGGTGAGGCACTGGAACAGGTTGCCCAGAGAAATTGAGGGTGCCCCATCCCTGGAAGCGTTCAAGGCCAGGTTAGATGGGGCTTTGAGCAACCTGGTCTAGTGGAAGCTGTCCCTGCCCATGGCAGCGGGGGTGGAACTAGATGATCTTTAAGGTGCCTTCCAACCCAAACCATTCTGTGATTCTATGAACAGGATATCATAATTACAGTTGCTGGACAAGTATGCCATACTTTGTACTGCAACCCAGTACAGTATACAGTATTTCCACTAGAAACATTAGCAACTAAAGAGCGCTTCACAATACCTGTTGAGATACTCATTAACCTCTGATTTGCTACCAATAAGACTATATAATTAAGAGACACTTTCAACAGACATAGTCACAAGGTATTTTCCACTGTAACACAGAGGCTTGAACTACAGTACTCAGCTCCTTGTTCCCTCCCATTGAGGGTGAGCTACCCTAAACCAAGAGAACAATAACCACCAGATTCTGAAGGGGGTAAAGTGGGAGAAAATAATATAATCCAGTCCATTTTAGATTAACTGCATGAAGTCCCTAACTATTAAAGTAGTGCTACCAGTCTGATAACAATATCACAAGTGCTTTATTGCGACCAACAATACTGTGCTTGTGTCAAGCAAAACAGCACTGGCAGCTATGTTGCCCATACATTGCCAATACATTTACTTTTGTTGGCCGCAAAACAAAAGTAAAAGTAATTACAGCTGGGAAAAAAATAACTCTACACAATATTCTGAATCATGTGATGTGAATTAGAGATATGCTGAGCATGTGCTAGCCAAACTGGCTCCTTGTCAGTGGTCAGGAAGCTTTACACTGGATCAGCCACCCTGAAATCATTTCCCAGCTTTTCTGTCCAGAGGGGCTCCGTTCCCGTCCCTTCCTGCTGTGCCCATGGAAAAGAAGTCGTACATGGCACCTGTAGTCTCTTTACCAGTCACTGAATCTTACTCTGCAGAGGCCTGAGGAAGAGGATAGAGAAGGCTTTGGACAGGGAAAGAGTAATTTCAGATCTGCAAGCCATTTGGTTCTCTGTTTATTTGGGGAAAGGAATGCAGATACTAATCAGGCTCTTGGGTTCAGTAGCAGATGTGAAAGTTGCATGCAAATATCCCTTCTCTCTCCCTCTTGCTAGCAGTATACATCTTCCACACAAAGGCCATCCATATTTACAAAGACTGCGGTAGGCCTGGAATTTACATCCTCAGAAAGGATGGCCTGATAAGTGCTGTGTGCTCCTGAGGGGAGATATTTCAAGATAGGAGCCTCCCCCACTATTTCGGGCCTCAAGCCAACTAGTTTCTAAATTTTTTTCAAAGGGGGAATCTTGCTAACACTTTCCACTTCGATTTAAAAACAGAACCAAAAAAATGACAAAACAACTGCAGCTTCACATACATCCCCTGACTCTGTCACTCTTGTGGTAGCTGTACAAATCTGATCAAAACAATGTAAATACCTGAAGTTCTAACTGCATGCAAAAAGAGCAGGAAGGATCTGATCGGAAGAAACATCTTTGAATCAGCCAGAACAACCAGTCTTATAGAAACAAGACAAATACAATCCCCTGGCAAACTTTTCGAGTGCCTTCTCTCGAGTATCAATATTCTACCCTTTCGCAAAAGTCTCCAGGTAGAAAAAGCAGGGTAACATTCAGAAGCATCTGAAACAGTTTAGAAGAGTCCCTTTTCCAAGGTGAGGCAGACTTCTAGGTTCATAAATTCCATTTATTCCTAAATCCCCAGGTGTGGAAACATTCTGAAAATAGATCTGGTGCAGATAAGGACATCCATCCCTGTCAGATGTGACCGAGTCAGCTTCTAAACTGAAGCTACAGCAGCACACGCTAAGCCTACAGGTAAGAAGCCCCATCTTTAGGTAAATAGTCCAGACAGCACATAACTTTGCTACAATTATACACGCCTCTATCCTGTCACAGCATTCCCATGCACTGTGCAGACACGCTTTGCTGTTACCCAGTAAGCATTTAATATCTTTGCTCTGAAAGTAAACTCTATAGCATCTCTTAAATGCGTGGAATACAGAGGTAACTCAGATGACTTTTCTAGAATTAATTCACTGGAAATTGCCTAATGATTTGAAAAGATTCATGAAAAGCAAAGCTATAAAAGTTGCAAGCTTCCATTTTTATCCCTGCGAGGGAAGTCCTTGACAAGTTCTTAGTAACGCACCTTTTTCATAGCATTTTTCAGAGCATTCGGCGTCTCAGAAAAATCATTATAATAATGTGTTACGTAAAGTACTCTTCTTGCATGCTATAATTTTTCTCAACAAGGCAGCCTTCTAATATAATAAATTTATGGCAAAACAGAAAAGGAAGATTAAGAATTGTTTTACTTTCTGTGGTATAAGATTCCTAGTTATATTAGCATTTTGAGGAGGATTTATTTGGAGATTGAGGATTAATTCCCATGAAATCATTATACAAATTTCAAAATGTCAACTACTTTGATAGAGCTTATGATTTTATCTTCTTATTTTGACAGGCAACTGTGTAAAACAACTTCTGCGAAGCAGCAGCACAGGAATAAAGCAAGGGTAGGATAAATAAAGACAGAATGATCCTCACAGGTTTTCCGATCAGCTGTCTTTTTATTCTGATTACTTGTAGGACAGAGCAGTAATAGACATTTTCCTTTGCACAAAATAATAAGAGCAGTACTTATCGCTTGTTGCCTACAGCTAGTGGCAAAAGGAAATTAGAAAAGTCCAATGAAGCTGAGTAGTAATTAATCATCATACAGTGGGGCCTGTCAAATCAGAGGGGTCTTTCCAGCTGATAATGCTGCCCAGCACAATTTAGACTGATAGAAATTAGAATTCTTTTTCCTCTGGCAAAACCAAAAAGACTAGAGTTAGCACAAATGTGGCCAACTGTTCACTTCAATGACTGCCTGACCCATTTATAGCCGGCGCCTGCATCAAGTTCAGCTCAAAACAAAATTGAGGGAACACCACTCATTCCTCACGGCAAAAAATAAAGAAAGAATACCATTCGTAACTACTCTACCTACAGAGCTTAAACAGCATTAAACAGCTGGGTTTTTTAAATGCAAATGTTTAAATCTTGGTTAAAAGAGAAAAAAATTTCTCTTTTTCCCAAAGCAAATTTATTGCTTTCCTCCAACGTACAAGAAGGAAACACCGAAGTTCACAACAGACAACTCGTACCCTTTTTCAGGTCAAATAAATAAAGCACTAAGAGTCAGGAGCGTCCTCCTCCTTTTACTGAGAGGCAGTCTCAGGACAGCCGGTGAGCAATACAGTAATGAGGAGAATCAGGGCTTATGTTTTCCCAATGAAGCCAAAATAGTTTTGCCACTGACTTTGACAGAAACATTATTAACTCTTGATGAGGAGAGGACCTCATTTGGAGCCGGCTCGGCCACGAGACACCTTGTACAACTCAAGCTTCCCTGTAAATGCAGCGTGCAGGGCCCAGCCTGCTGCCAGGTGGGCCATCCAGGTACGGAGGGGCCAAAACCAACCAGCCAAGCGCTCCGTTGGCGAGCGGCGAGGAACCGCTCGGGGACAAAACTCAGCAAAACGGACGAATCCTTGGCCCTCCTCCCGCCAGGCGGCTTCAGAGCCCGTTTTTGCTCCCCCCGCCCCCTAACCGCTCTGCAGCCAGAGGCACGCAGCTTTCTCGCCGGCGTCTCGCCCCTCGCCCCCGCGNAAAGGCCTGCTTCCCCTCGCCTTTTTCTGCTTCTTGCCCCTGTGAGCTAACAGTTTCTTTACGTATGAATATCCGCGTCTGTGCTGCAGAGACTGGCGCTCAGAGCCCGGAAAACGCTGATCGCGGCCCAACTCCCCGGCACTCCGCCGGCCGCCCTGCGGCTCTCCCCTGGCAGAGGTGACAGATTTTCAGCTGAGAGAGAGAGGTGGCCGTCTGTGGGCCCCGAGAGCACCAACAGGCCCTGACGGCCCTGGCCAGCCTCAGCCGGGGCTTCTGCCCGCGCTGCCAGCACAGGCCTGGGCCGCACCTCGGCTGCGCCGCAGGACAGCCCCCCTCCAGCTCGGCCTTGCGCCTGTCCCGCTCCTCCGTTAAGCCCACAGGAAAAAAGAAAACTAAAGAAAGGCCTTCAGGAATGAAAGGCCGGAGAAAATTAACAAAACTCCTCGTTCATAAAATGTTGAGACTGTAATATTTTTGCTGTGGCTCTCTTAAAACCAAGCAAGTTAACATTACTAAAGAAATAGAAAACATGGCAGAGAGACGACAAGGGCTATCAGCTTAAGGAGGAGTACCTTTTACATTACGTACCGGGCATGCTGCCACAAAAATGCAAGTATAACAAAATGGCAGAAGCTATGAGGCTTTGTTGGAGAGCTAAAACTATGTGTTACGCTGCTATAGAAAGGCCAGGGAAAAAAGTTCTACACAACACAAAGAAAGGCCCAATTTATCAGGGTTCACATTTGAATAATATGGCTGTATTTCTTCCTTTTCTTCATGGAAGGAAGGGATTCCGTAACGTTACGGAAAGTCTGCATGCATGGGTACTTCTCTGACAAACCGTCTTTGTGAACATAAAGGCTCTATAAATCTGATTCTGTGTATCTCAACTTTGAGGGAGTAGAGGGGAACACAGTATGTGCAGATAACAAAATTAACATCTGAAAAACACATTGTTTTCCTTTCAGCTGAGGTATAACACAGATTCATTAGGAGATCTGCATGCTTCTGTACCTTTCCCCTTAATATTAGAATGAATGTGTGCTATTTACATATGTCATTAGTGGGAAAATCCCCCACAGAGGAGCATACTGAATCCTAATTTGCACTGAATAAAATGCTTTATGATGTAAGACTGTCAGGCACCCCAGTCGGTGCAAATGAATGTTTAATCATCACAAAGGGTTCAACATGACATAGTGCAAAATACGTCAGACAGAATCACAGCCCACATGAACTTCCAGTGCTCACTGACTCTTTGATCAGCGTAATCAAAATGCATCTCGGCAACTGAAATGTTGCAAAAGTAACAAAATGCTGCCTTGTGATCACAGAAATTAAACTTATTTCAAACACTAACTCTTGGGGAGTGCATGCATGGCTTGGTGAGCAAATGCAACAAGTCTAGATGCAATAATGGCACCATTTCACATTTCACATGGTGGACAGGATATCTTTTATCTCTTTATCAAAAGAGAGCTACAAAACCTTGAGAGGCAGAACCCCCATCCACTCCTTTTCCTAGAGGTTTGCCATCATTGGAACTACAGACCTGCTGGTACAACCATGCGTTAAATGATGGAAACAACAGCGTGATCTCAACACACTGTTGACTAATACTCTGGATGGTAATTCTTTCCCATGGTATTTTGCTTCTGTCTACATAGAGCTATTATGGGGTCCTCCTGTGACCCTCATCAAATTCTGTGACCTGTGTAATACAGGAAATCAGGCTGCAAGGGCTTACAGTTGCTGTTGACACTAAAAAAACTAAAATCAGCAGAATCCCCTTACATGTCAGATAGCAGCCACGCTGTATCATCAATGATAGCCTTGACAACATTTATGAAAAATTCAGTGTTAAGGAAAATAAGCAAAGAAAGCCATGGCAGACCTTTCATCTTCCTTACAGAAAAAGCTTAAGGGTACCAAAGGATCATGAAAAAAAAAAAAAAAAAAAAGGACCAGGGAAATACTGTTGTTCCGTGGAGACTTAATTCTAAAATATTTGGGTTTCCTAACTTACACTTCTCAATTGTTCGTGATTCTGCATAGCATGAAGTAAATTACCAAGCCCTTGCTGATTCCACTGGTACCAAATCAGGACTATTATTCGAAATTTACCCCTGTGAAAAAATCCAGGCCCATCTATCACAGAGGTTGTAATCCTCAGATGTCAGACTCACCAGCAAACAGAACATGGTTCTCTGCACAGGATGACCTTCATTCCCTCTGAACTCCGAGCTAGTGATTTTGTCTTCAAATAATACAAATTTTCAACATTGAAACAACTAGCTCAAATGTCATTATTTACACAAATCTGGAAAATAACCACACCTAGACTTGCGTATGCAAGGCATTAGAGCAAAAATATGTAGTCCTACACAAGGCGCACAAAAAGTCCTCAATCAATAAAAGATGAGGAAAGAAGACCTCAGCCATTATTCATTAAATGCACAGATGTTAAAAAAA
>WAAD01009203.1:263202-335895 GCA_013389945.1 Fregata magnificens
AATCTGAAAGGCACAGTATAACGGCTTTATGAAAGAAACAACACAAGTGTTTCCAGAAAAACTCTTAAGTCTTGGGGGGAAAAACATTTAAACAGCCTAAGAATTTGAATCAGGATGTGAGAAGTTATTTAGGCCACCAGAAGATAAACTGCATATAAATCAAGTATATGCACTCTTCCCCTGCTCTTCCTAAATTAAGTATGCACTTAAATCTCACCAACTCTAGGGAATGCATTTCCAAGGCAGGGTTGTATAGAAATAGGTGCACTAGACTGATAATACACCATACTCATAAGTTACATACTGGCTTAGCTGTGAAGCAAAGTAGACTTCATGCTGCTCTTGACCATTCTGTCACTGTAAGTATCCGTGTATTTAAAATCAAGCACACACAAGCATTTTGCTGAACTGGAGCTTTACAGCAACTTAGGATCAAAGTTTGACTATCATGAAAGCACATGGCTCCTCTTCCAGAGTGCAGTAGCTTAAAATACTTGCAGTTTAATGCTAAGAAAACTTAATGGAATCCTGCTAGGGAAAATAGATCCCCTCAGCCCTCAGAAAATGTAAGGTTTGGTTGCTGCCTTGTCCTTCACGTGTCTTCAAACTCCCTCCATTCCTTTCTTTGTAAAGTCCCACAAAAGGTTTACTGTGGTGGTTAGGATGACACAGGCAGGACAGCGAGGCACTTTGCTCATAACAAATCCATCCAGAAGAATTCCCTCTCCTCACGGATAAAGTGGGAGGAGTTGTTATCCTTCATTACCGTCTCCTGGTCTGATGCTACTGAACTGGGTATGCAGAAATCAGTGCTTAAAGCACTTACAAGGCACTGTCTTATTCCAAGACACAGACAGAAGAACTTCATCATTTCCCACCCAGAGTCTGTCTGGGGAAGCTCCTTTGTGAAGGCAACGCTTGGCAACATCGCAGGAAAGACAGCTTTTTCCCTTTTTAAACATATTCTTTGAGTTTTGATTTCCACACTCTGTGAAGCAATATGTCATGCAGACAAGAGATTCTTATTAAACATCTATGGAAGTCAAAATGTCATAAGTCATTGGTTGACCTGTTACTGCCTTACATTCATCCTTTCCAGGTGTCACACAAAAATCAGCAACCTCCAACTCAAACTTTCTTCCCGTTTTCATGATACTACTCACTCCACCAGGCTTAGCTGGTGGAAAAAAAGAGAGAGAGAGACAGGCTGAAAGACAGCGAGAAGGAAGTAAAACAAAACACAAATTTTTCTCATTAGGAAACCATATAATGTTAAAGTAGGCAGCATCTGAAAGCATACATTTATAATGATCCAGTCTGCGTGAATACCATCTTTCCTTCAGGATACTGTTAGCCAGTTCTCTTGTATTCGACTCTACATTTACATATAGATTGAACCTTTCTAGAAAGCAATTTTACGCATTTTGTCTTAATATTTTTCTCATTAACATTGCACATAGATTAAGCTTCTTGAGAAGGAAAAGACATACCTGGATATCATTGGCACAGTTTCTAGAGATCATGTTTGCTTTTGAAGAAAAATGTGTAATAAAAGACTAATAAACACAAGACTGGTCACAAGTGAATTTTCAAGAATCAGATAAAAAAAAAAATTACAGAAATTGCTCTGGTGCTCTTAAAACAAACACTTCCTTAATTACCTCCTCTGGTGGGAAGTAACAATAGAAGACAAACAACAGCAAAATTGCCTGTAAAACAAACTTCTCTCACAGGGCTTCTTAGTACTTCAGTGAGGATCATTAGTCCTGATCAATCAGAGGATTTAATCATATGCTTAAGTTTAGGCTTACAGATAAGCATATGCATAGTCAGATAAGGCTAGGTATTGTGCTGAACTGAGACTGAAGTGCTCAGCATCCAGCAGGATTATGCTGCACTACTGAAATCTAAATTTTCTTCATGTTTTATTTGCAGAGTGGGTGTAGGATTCAAATTAGAGGGAGGATTAAGAAGAAAAAAAAAGTCCTCATGATAGCAGGGCCAGGCTAAGCAAACATTTCATATACACACCAGAAGAAAGATGAAAGGAAAGCAGCTGCCCTTCCATGGTCAGAAATTCTTATCTGCTGACCAAACCTTTGTTGGTTTGAGAAAGCACAAGTGGTCTGCATTGGCGGAAGGTTCAAAGCAATTTTTTTTAATAGATAATGCAATCAAAAGTCTGTCTATCTGTTGAAATATTTAGAAAAACAAGATATCACTTTGACCTCCCTACACCTGCGACCTTTGTCAAAGACTTTAAGAAGTGCCTTACACTTGTTTACGTTTTTTATCTTTAATAGGCTTCTGCGTTTTTCAAAGATAAACATTTTGTGAACTCCTTTGAGCAAAAAACATATTCTGTAACTTTTAGCCAGTAATTCTATATTGCCTTCATCGAAGGAGTTACATATGCAGGTATACTACCAAAAAAAAAAAAAAAAAAAAAAAAAAANAGGAACATGCAGTTCTGGTCTGGCTATGGCTGGTGCATGTCAAAAACAAAAAAATGAATAAGCCCAGGCAACTTACTACAGATAAGCTAAAATGTTCAACACCATTAAATGCCAGGTTGAGAAAGGAAAATAGTGTGTTTCTGTTCTATCTGGTATAAATTATCTCAATATTTACGTCTTCTTAGAAAGACTAATATAGAAGCAAACAAGAACTCCATAAAAGAATTTACCTGTACAAATTTTAACATTTTGGCAACAGTGTATGGTTTCCGAGATTAAATCATGCAGAACAGAATCTTGCAAGTTCCCAGGACAAAAAATGGAATGGGATTAACATCTACTATGTAGACTTTTACTAGGGAAAAATGTGCATAGGGAACAGACAACTGCCATCTCTTTAGTCTTGTATTTACAATACTGGAAGGGATCCAGAAAAAGTAAATTCGGTTGCTGGGTTTGCCACTTCATGTCTGTACTTACAAAGAGGGACAGTGCTGCATACCTTTCTTGAGAAGTGGCTCAAGTGACAAAGAGCCGTAAATGTTACTCTTCTATTCTAGATCTACCGCCACCTTTCATTCATTAACTGCTCCTGTTAGTGAGTGTCATCCCTCTTTTTCCCTTCATCCAAACTTATTCCAAATACATTGATTATACTGTATGCCACTTTCTACCTGAACAGTCATGCTTTGGTTCGCTGTTCCTAATTAATCATGACACAGGTGCATTTGCTGGCACTGATCCATTCGATACACTCAACATACCTGCCCAAGTTTTCGAAGCTGTTTGCAGCAAAAGTAACTAATCTTTTTCCGTAGCTCATAATCTTTTTGAAGGAAGTGATGCCATACCAGTTATCCTTCTGCCTTTTGTAATGCCCTTGCTGGCTCAAAATTTATAGCTCCTCAGTGCTTTATATCTCCACTCCTGAAGCCAAAATTTGCTGTTACAAGCAAGTATAGCTCCCCCTGAATCAATTTATGCCAAGACTGAATTCAGCCCCTATGCCAATAAAACTTCCATTTGTATTAAAGGTCTCTACTGCATTGGAAAGACATGTGTGTTGGAATTACTTAGATTTTTGTGGGTATTTCTTCTCTGATGGGTCCTCAGGCCAGATTCATCCGGACACCAGTACAGTCAGGATCAGGCAGTTTGTGCATTTGCTGTCTATGACTGTGGACTGGCTTAGCTAAGGACTTCAAAAGCTTCTTAGATGCTTGAGAACAGCTGAGGCTGGTTCTCAGGCAACCGGTGCGGTCACATCAGTGCCGAGAACAAGTCCAGCATCAGCAGCGTTTCTCCCCTTGGCCCACGGGGCAATATTACCTTGCTGATGGCCCTTATACGACGGCTACATTTTCCTCAAAAGTGAAGCAAAGTAGAGCTGACTTTCCCCCTTACATCTGATGAAGGAAAGATAGGAAGAGAAAAAAAATCCTGAGCAGAAATGTTTTATCATTTCATCAATGTTAATAGCCTGATCAGTGCTAGGCGAGGTTCATTTATTTATAGCCTGGGAAACAGCTTACAGCTTTCTAAAGGCCTTAGTCTTGTTCATGCATCTCTCATGTCCCAGTGTTACTCAGTCTGACCCAAGACAGAGTCAGTCTGAAGGTACGTCCTTTTAAATGAAACCTCCTTTCTCAAAGACACATTCGGTAGCAACAGAATATACAAATCTGTCTCAGTGCTTCACCAAACCTACTATCCATCTATCTCGCTTCATGGACTCATCTTTGTGGGAGGATTAATGTCAGTGAGTTAGTCCCAGACAGAATTTTTAGTCCAGTTTTATTCAAAACCAAGAAGCTTTCTGCTGTCCCCTGCAGCCCACTATGGGAGTACTTTTAATCATCACATTCACTTTTTCGGAAGCCAGAGCTGGATCCTGCAGCAGCAAATAGGCCAGAGCACTGACGCTGCCGGTAGGGATGCTGTGAAGCAAAACAAGCTGTAATTGCGGAAAAAAAGGAGTCGAGAAGGAACAGGAAGATGGAGTTTATAGTTCAGCAGCAGTCACAGGAAAAAGTTAGTGCGTGACAGATTTATAGATTTAATGAAAAAGAGACTATGAAACTCACAAAAATACGGCAAAATAGACAGGTATGTAGGATTTTCTTGCTTTGGGTTTAACAGAACTCTTAGACTAACATGATTCTTTTGTTATACTAGATAATATTTTTGAGAAACAGCATTACAAAAGGTTAAACATAGAACAGATGTAAGTTATAAAATACAAGCTGATCAAAGCTCAGATTTTGAGACAGATATGTTAGCAAATGATGATAAATCAGTCCCACTAGAATTGTAAGAAGCAGACAAATGTAACTATGCAAGAGTGAAAGTCCAAGAGTTGAAAATAGGGACGGGAAGAAAAAGAGTGGAAACAAATGTTGAAGTTAATTCCAGACAACTTGTACAGAACATCAACTGACTATATTCTGCAAAAAGGGAATAATATCTACTTCCACACACCCAGTTTGATTTAAAAATAGGACTCAAATGCTTTAAACTATTAATATTGGCTTAATGTATACAAAATTCTATTCATTCCCTATTTAGTAACTGCTCTTCTCAAAAGGTTTTAAATTTCAATAAAATCTGTACTGTCGTGATCAAAGCTATAAAAGAGGTAGGAATTTTTACAAAAGCAGGTATACACTAGAAAGCTGAAACCATTTTTAGTTGCCTTGCTGCTATATTTATGGTTTTTAAAAGAAAACAAAAAAATTATTAATGCATCTAAGTTAGGACAACATTTCTTTCAATTTCTTTCCCTTTTGTAGGTAAATAAATAAAGCACAGTGAGAAACACACTATTTACCAAGAAGTAAGTGAAACAGAAAACATTTGAAAGACCAAGAAAAAGGAGGTAATTGTTAGGACTGTCAGCAGGGGACCGCTGTGATAATTTGATCTGAACTCTGCTAACAAATCACTGCACCATTCTTTTTACTTTAGTATCTGTTTATGCTTCTACAAATTGAAACCCCACTGGCAATGCACTGAAGAACAGAGCTCAGCACAATAACACATCAGCCTGGCGATTAGTTCAAGGTGGGGAAGGATTAGTTGACCATCCCAAACCTACAGTCCTCCTCAATATTTTGTCTTTCCCTGCTGAGGTAAAAGGGTGCAGACATATGTAAGTAATAAACTAACAGGCTTCCATCTACTTGAGGTTGAGTGGAAGGAATGCAGAACAAAACTATAAAAAAAATAATAGACAAAGGGGTAGTGAAGACTTGGGGGAACTCAATACCACATCTGCTAAGCTATGCTGGGATGTAGCACCAGGATGCCCATAAGTTTTTAAAGATATAACTATGCCTTTTTGTGATCTTGCAGAACACTGTTATGGCCTAAGCATGCCAACATTTAGAACTGACACAAGATCAAAAGGCTGATAAATGAGAGGAAAGGGGCTGTTTGACCCACTAAACCACATTCTACAAGAATTCAAGGCTTTTTAAAGCAATAAGTAATACATTACTGCATCTCGAATATATTGTGACATTCTTTTCTAAGAAACAAAACTAATATCTAGATTCATTATATACTTTTATGCATGTATATGCACAGACATACATATGAGTACATATGTTTATGTTTATTTATGTGAACATATTTTACATTATAACAAGCTGAAATTTTCATTTCTGATGAAAGCTATATTGAAATAATTTGGAAATGAACTTAATTTGGGCTGTAGTTATTTATGGGTCCAATTTATTACTAGTGAAATATATAACAATGACAGCAAGCAACAAAAAGGCAAGGAAATTGAGCACAGAATTTGATAGTTGAATAAAGTAAAATAGGTTGGGTTTCCTATTGTAGCTAGTCCAATTTATACGCTACACTTCTGCCACTGCTGAATTCAAGGTGAATTTTGTGGTCTAAATGAAGCCAGTCTGAGTTTTGTTCGTTTTTTTCACCAGGACCAGGATTCCGCCAGTATCATGACTCTTGCCATATCATCAAGCGTCCAGAAAAGGGTTATGAATCTTTTGCAGGCTACAGGCTAGAAGCAGCAATGGCCATTATTAAGCATCCAAACACAGCTCTTTAACAAAGAACATACCAACAGCAAATGTTACACAGGCATAAACTCTATGCAACTTTGAAAGTTTCCTATATTCTGGAATATTTCTCTTCAGTGTCACGTCAGGGTTTTGTATTTCCTATTTTTAAAGGAACAGATGCAACCTAACCCCTAAGTATCGTGCTCTGCTATGATCTACCGTGAATACCGGATGAGGAGTCACCAAGCTCCAAACGGTGTGCATAGAAGCATGCAGTACCATCAGTGATATCAGAGTCACCCTGCCTGAGTGACAGCCCCTTTGACGATTTCCCAATATGCAAGAAATCACACCTGGTCTGCTGACAGTCATTATATCTCTCTTCCTCATGCCACTGAGCAGTTTGGACAGGGAGCGTACCGTAGAAGTGGCTTTCCTTACGCCCAGCCCCTCTCAATGACTTTGAGGTATTGTGTACTCTCCAGAGGAGGAATTTAGTATCAGCAGTTCCTGTGCTAATCTCTCCTAAGAGCTTTAGGTGCTCAGCACTTTTGGAAATCAAGTTAATAACTATTAATGACATAGAAGGATGAGAACTGAGTCTTCACGGTACTCCTTATTCAAGCATTTTTCACATCAAATTCAAGTGGAAATTCAGCTGTGTTAGGTGAGAGGATTGCTGAAAAGGATCCAACATCTTAAAGAAAACCTGAGAAACGCAATTAAGTTAAATTTGGATGCAAAAGTGATGAGATGTTCTGATTGTCCAGAGGATTCAGAAACGTTCTCCTCACAAATAAGAGAGCTGTATAAACATACTGGGGCATAAGGAGCAGCTTATAAAAAGGTAAAATGATACCTGAGAAGGCTGAGAAGCTATTCACCTCTGAAGTCCTTATGCAAGGAAGAAGCATCCGATGTCCTTAGTTTTGGTTATTTCAACACTTACCAATTGCATTGTCTAGGATGGGGATGTTGGCACTTTTTAAAATTAGCTAGCTCAGATAAGAGTTATCGTATCACAGAACTCACCTCAAGCTGGCCACCTCCATATTTCCCTAGCTTCCCGGCCACTGCGGCTGTTCTCCTACCAATGCCCAGGCTGTCTAGTTTAAAATGTAGAGCAAGTATGCCTATGTAATTACAAGACTGCACCCATCAGCACGTAAATCACTGTGTAAGAAGTGGATAATCAGTAAGGGGCACTCGGTGTCCGCTGTACAGAGAGAGGACTTCCCCGCTTTGGAATGCTGTTTTCCACCTCAAGCTGTTGTCCTTCTCCCTGATTCAGTCCCACGTACCAGCCAAGACGGATGTTGTAACACAGGCAGGGAGCTGGTGACATCTGGGAGTCGGGAAGGCAAGCAGGCATGTCAAAAGATATGCTCAGAATCGATTTTTAGAAGTGGGTAAAAATAACGTTGTTTGACGCTCTACAAAAAAGAGCAGGCAGGAGAGAAGCCTCTTTGTAGACATATCCGGGTAAATTTGCATCTTGTCAGATGCACAAAACAATTAGTTGAAAAAGCAGAGAGAGCACCTACAGATTGTAGGCAATGTTATTTCTACATCTCCAGAACAAAGATCAAAGCACTCAATAAAAAACTTCAGAAGACCTGAGAAACTACTTTGCAACAATTCCACTTTTTCTATCAAACCATCCCCCCAAACCATCAATAAATGTTAGGAGTCACCTGCTTATATCAAAGGAGCAGGTCCGAGTACTGAAGCCATTCTACCACCATTACAAACACATCAGCTGTCAAAGTAAATGAATCTGTAGTACAAACATAGCAGCACCTATCTATAAAGCTTTGTATTTTAACAAACTTGAAAAGAAAATCACTACCAGAAAAGTTAATATTCAGAAACTGGAGAGATTGTTTTGTTCATGAGTAAATTCTGAGCAAACAGGTTATGTATTCTGTTAGTACCATAAACCTTTCTACGAAATAAGTAAATGACATAATTAGACACTCTGTTTCTTCCTTGGGGACATTTCTTTTTGTTTATTTTTAAGGGGACAGAGCAGACCTCCCCCCCCCTTTTTGAACTCTGGTGTCTTGTTCTGTTTTGCTGCCAGATTTTAATTTCTTGGGTTTAAGAAAGTTTTTTCATTAAGAGCACTGGGGTTTCCACATACAAATATAATAAGTTTTATTAATTACTAGCTTTTTCATGGTAAAAATGTGTATCTAAAAGTGATCACACGCAGAAAGCAGAGAGACAGAACTGCTGTGGCTGGTTTCCTGCCTGCAATAAGAAAACAAAGCAACCAAACTTTGACGACGTCCGTTGTCCCCGCCGGCTGGAGCACACCAACATGATGGACAGACTGCTTACCCTGGCCACCTTTGGGGACAGATGGCTTCGTTCTGGACCCAGCAGAATGTCCATAAAATTAACGCTGACTATATGTTGCTTGGCAAACAAATGTAGTTTGACTGATGAAGAAAAACTGCAAGAAATCCTACAAAATATTTCTTCAAAGTCAGAAAAGCCTCTCTGCATTTTTTAACTTCCAACCCACCAGTCTAAAGCGGCCAAGTAATTTAATAAATGTATTTTAATGCAATCTTAAGTGACTTGGTTACATTAAAATCCAGTTATTGCACAACAGAATTGTTGTATTCCAAGGGAATACAGTACAGATTTTAACTGATGTGAAAACACAGATTTTGTTTAATAGCCTCTTAATCCTGCCAATTTTGCTAATAAGATTACTGTCCAAAAAACAGCTAAATAAACTGTGCTGTTGACACTTTAAACAAAACAAAAAACAACCCCCCCAAAAGCTCAATTTCTCCTGAAACATTCTTTTCCTTTATTATGGCCCCAATCCAGCAATGGGACTACTTATGTGCTTAAAGTTAATCGAGTGCTTAAGTGCTTTGCTGGACTGAAGCCTGCCATAACATAAATCTGAGTGGACAAATTATCATTACATACAAGAAACTTACAATAAAATGAAAATAATTGAACAACTGAAGCTGTTCGTAGAGATACTTAAGTTCCACGTGATGATGTAAAGCACGTCTGCGTTTTGTACATCCCAGTTTTGCCATTATATTTGTGAAGAACACGTACCTCTCACTGTTTTTGACTGCCCACATCTGAACTTCCAGCCACAAACTCATAAAGCGAAGTGAACCCTTCTTGTCAGCTCTGTATTCTGATATGTATCGAAATCTAAATGGATAGACACCGAATACTACTGGGCTAAAGGATGGGTCTTTGGGAAAGTGATTTGCAACGGTAGGTTTTTGCTAGAGACTGAGTATCATTGGAATGGTAAAAGGAAATTATAAAAGAAAGTGAAATGGGAAATTAAAATATCAAAGTAAGAGGGAAATGGGATTTAATGGAGCATTTTTTATATTTCATCGTTTGGGTATTATCCAAAAATATTTGGACTTCCTTTCCCCCCTATCAGCCAGGCCTCCTCTTCAGCCTTAATTTTCATTTAGTTTTTATCTCTGTCACACAGTCTGCCTTCACATAGTCTCCTTGCTCCTGCTCTAAGAACATTCAGCCTAATTTCCTTTTCCCTTAGCCATTTATCTTTCCTACACCCATTCAAGTCTATGGATGCATGCATCTTGAAGGAGAAAAAAACCCTAAGACTGTGTATGTCATAAATGTGACCAGGAATCAAAAATAGCTTTGGGATTAAAATCCATCAAAACTGCGCAGTCCAAAGCAAAGTACCCTGGCTGTCTAGACAAGCAAATGAAAAAAGCAGAGCTAAATTCTGCAAGAATGTTTTTCCCAAACTCTTTGTCCTTCTATAAAATACCATCTCTTTCACAAAAGCTCCAGCTTCGACAGGACATTTCCCAATACCTTTAGGCAGCGTATTAGCAAGGAGGGTTGCCAGCACTGCAGGGACACTTCAGACCTGCCAATGCTGGTCAGTCTGAAAGGTTTGTCACAGTCTGTGCGAGCACTTGACCTGCGTGAGCGCGGCAAATTCAACGTTACCCAAATTCACACACGAGGATGCCTGTGCACGCACAGTAGCCAACTCTCTGGTTTTCCAGTTGGGCCGCTAGGCGTTCAGAAAACTCAGCAGATTTTACTGCCAAAAAGTGGCAGCTTTGAAAAGCAATGTGGAAGCAAAAATCCATACGGGTTATTCCCAGCATGGAAGAATGCTAGCAACTGCCGCACGAAGCTTTCTGAGGAAATCAAGCTTTCAATAAATCCTCGCAATACAGGGACCGCTTCTCCGCTACCCCTTCCCATAGGGCATGTTTCTAGTTAAACAAGGCACAAAAGCTTTTCCTCTCTTGGAACCAAAAGCAGCGTACCACCTCAGGCCAGGGGTGCCCGTGAGCTAATAGGTTCTGCTGAGACGAGCGCAGGTTAAAACTAGCGTGAGCTCCTCTGCACTGCACTCCACTCCACGGTGGGTTAGAGAGAAGCCCTACCAAGGGAAGTAATTGCGCTGGTCTCTCCCTACCTGCGTGCCTTGGAAGGGCACCATCTCAGCACCGCTTAGGGAAGCACAGTCGTGACTTACAGATATTTCTGTTCCTGTTGGTGAGGAGAATGTGCATGCAGCATTAGTTATCTCTTCAGAAGTTTAAGCATTACATTTACACATTAAAATGTGTAAGACGCACATTTTAATTTCTGCTACTAGCATCACCTCCACAGCAAAGACACAGAGAGGATCTGGGGCAACAGAAGACAGATCCACCCTTCCAGCCTTTCTTAGCACTGGCACGCTTTTGATGCATTCCCTCATTCCCCAGTGAGGGGATAAGACAACTGGCATACGAGGCAGCTATATCATCTTCACCAGCTTCTGGCCATCAGAGAGTCTCCTTGACATGGGGAATGCTCCCATCCAGACCTCTGACAGGTTTGCAAAATAAGCGTGGTGGACTGGAAAATCTGGTCATGTGTATTGATTTCTGGATCGTATTACAAATGCACTAGCTATGCATTGTTCTGGGGCACTGGCTTTTCTCCAAGTTAGAACTGTCAAGATTAGCTATGGAATATTTTCATTCAACTTTCTAAACATGTAACATTGTGAAATCATCTCTTTTTTTTGTGCAAGAAATGGATTTTCAAGGAGATCTATGAAGAATGATGGTACCCTCAATGTTTAATGCAACTGACATTTTCAAGGACTTGAGAACCATGTGATTAGAATGAATAAAAAATGTCTTTTTTTCTTTTTTTTGCCCCCACAACTTCACACTGCCATCATAAATCAGACCAAGTAGCTTTGCCTTTAAAAACGGAAGGAACTATAAACATAAGAATTAAATACCGAGGTAAATTTCCTATAACTACCTGTACCCCAAATGAAACTCCTTTATGGTACACACAGTCGCATTTCTTCAAGCTAGAAAAATATACCTAAGTACATTGAAAGGAATATATAATGAGGCAGATTAATAGAACTGTGAAGTAAACCATGAGGTCATTATTTTTATGACTATTTCAAAAGGGATCTGGTTTCATACAACAAAGAATACGACTTTCCGTGAGCTATCGCCCGCCATTAACACCTAGGAGACATCTCCAGAACATCGCAGTTTCTTAGCTTGTTCCACTGGAAAATAAAGAATTGAAGAGTCTATTGCTCCTCGATGAAACAAGCAAGATATTAGTTGTTTGGGTTTTTTTTTTTAATAAAATTTTGTTTTGTATATTGTGTGGGTTCAAAGTCTTTTAGAAAGTAGGATGGTTTTTATTATCCATATCATTATCAGAGAGTTGATGCCTGATAAGAATGGTAGTGAGAGAGACCAGGTTTAAAGGAAGAACTAGCATCCTTTATTAAAAGAAATTATATTGTTTAAGAGGGACACGTTTTCAAGCAGAGAACCCTTTATTAGGTCCAAGAAATACAACAGATGTGGAGCTTAGGGTAGATTAAGGACTGCCCATCCAATATCTACATTGTTGTTATCGACTCAAAAAATTTGAGGAGACAAAAGTAATTACAACCTGTGGAGCAGAAGGGGACAAGGTGTCAGCCTATCCATGCTGAACAGAGCTGAGGACAGACAGGACCTATGCAAAAGTGCGAGTTAGTAGAAGTTGAGGGTGAAATTGCGATGGCTGAAAAAAACCCCATTTTCTACTCAGTCCGTGATTACTTCTCCCTGCAAACCCTGCCTTTCCTTAGGGTATCAGTTCATTCTGCATCTTCTTTGGCAGCAAAGCTGGTTTAAGTTCTTCTCTTCACTTGTCTGCTCACTTCCACATATGCACTGCAGCACTGTCTCCTCAGTTGTGCGAGATCATTGGTATTATATGGAGTTATACAACAAAACCCTTCACCCCCTCCAAAAGAGATACTTGGGGAAAAAGCAACAGGTGAGAAGAAACCAAAAGGTCAAATTGCATCCTTTCAAAATTGTAAAATACCCCCAAAAGGTTTGATTTGTTAGCAAGTGCTTTAGATCAGCAGACACAATTCATTTATGTTTAGCGGCGTTAACTAATTACTGTCTGCAGACTGGAAGCACAGATGCACTGCGTGCTATACCAGCAGTACAAAGCATGTTAAGCAAGCAACAGCATGATAGAAAGCACAGCTGGATGAAAAACATACACTGACAAACTTTCAGTGCTTTTAATTGTTCACTTTTTAATTGGTATTATTCCTAACAAGAAAAAAAGGCTATCCTCAGGAGGCTGCAGAATTATATTTGCCTGAAAGCTTATTCTTTAAATAAAAATGGCTGTTCATAGAAAGTCTATTAGTTTCTTCCTCATCCCACTGAAATATGTTCTATCCCTTGGGAAATAAATTTTAATTTACTGTAATTTTTCTTGAGGTTTTTCGCTTAGTGTGTCAATGTACACTTCTCCCTCCTGCCTTCTTTTTTCTTTGTGTAAAGACCAAGCTTTTTAAAAACAGAATTAAATCTGAACAAATGAAAAACAAATGAGTCAAAATCTCAAATACAGCTGAAATTTTTATGGAACATTCTTTCCAACACTCTCAATTCAGTGACCATGTCTCCATTTTCTAAAGAGCAACAAGGAAAAGAAAGCCTTCTAATAAGTAACGTAAGTTAAACAAGCCCTGTTAATACTGCCTACTGACTCCAGAAGGGCTAAAGTGAGAACAGAGTCCACGTTTCTTCTACTGCCAAGCTTGCGCATTCATTCATTTGGGCAAAAATTAGTCATTTCAGATGGACCATGGTTCTACAAAGACTGTATCCAGCATGGCTAGTGCTTGGTACCTTAAGTTACTCTTCTAGATCTGTAAGAACAAATGACTGAATGAACGAACAAATGAAGGCAGCCTGGGTATTTGGAAGTGCTGAGCATGCACAACGTGGTAATGCAAGAAAGCAGGCAGCAAACCGTGAATATGCGAATGCAGATTTTCTTTCTTGGGATCAATATGGCAGCCAACCAACACCCATGCTACAAGCTGCCAGAAGGCTATTAAAATGAGAGTGACGACAATCCGGACAAGAAGTGATAAAGATATGGCTGAGGATAAACTATACATAACCAGAGGTCACTAAATGTATAGTACCTCTTTTTTGTATTTAACACCCATAAAAAGAGAAAAATCGTGGTTCACTGCTCTAACTGAATGGGACTGGACACCATGCTAAAGAAAAGGGCAAATGCAGTCAATACTGACAATTTGAGAGAACACGCAAGGGTGAATTGGATGGAAGTTACAAAATTCTGTGTAAAGAACTGCTTCCTTGGCACAGACCTGTCCCAGCTTTGAGCAGATTGAAGCCTCCCAAGGTAGAGCCAAGTTCTCTGAGAGCAGGAAGCCCAAAACAGAAACACCCGTCCCAGGCCAGGCCAGGGCAGAGCTTTTATGTACGTGCAGCACAGGGCTAATAGACCGTGCACAGTGTTACTCTTCCCACTCCAGTCATCATATGGCTGGAGATCTCTGGTACTGGAATGGAGTAGTGTTCTCCATCCCCCCATCAACCTATTCTTTCCTCACCTTACAGAGCTCGTACCGTTTCTCATCCTCACCAGCTTAACTCCATGCTTCTCAAGGGACAACATACCATGCTTTACTGAATTGCAGACAGATCAGATACACATTTTCTTTGTGTACAAAAGGAAATAGAAAAACCAGTTACCTTACCAAAAAAAAAAAAAAAAAAAAAAAAAAAAAAGATCAGGTTAGGTTGGCACAGTCTACCACGGATAAACTCACGCTAGCCTAGTTTGCATTTAATTCAATAATGCTTTCATTCCAATTTTTTTTTAAACTGGTTTACTCCTGAGAGCTGACTCAAAAACCTGTGATTTCTCAAATCCCTTCTTCTCCTCTCCTATATTTTTAAATACCGATACTATATCTCTTATTCTGTATTTATACTAGCCCTGTCTCCATGCGATATAACTAAGAAACCTGTGTAACCAGATCTGCAATATGATGTACCAGTTCATTCTATGTTTTGGCACAGGGCTTCTCTGGCATGCTTAATTTGATGATATTCAGCCTTCAAGTTTTCCTCTCACTTCAGGTACTGTAATTTCTGTTCCTGTAACTGCATTCATGTTAGGCAATCTTCCTTTGTCCCATTTTTAACAGGCTCATTCCCAAAACCAAGACAGAATAGTCACGTGGTCACGTAACATCGTTAGGAACTTAATGATGCTCCTAATACAGTCTGGAAAACAACATAATATCCTCACCCCATCTGTATCTTTAACAACATGATGATGCATATTTTTCTTTACAAATACATATGCATATACAAATACATATTTGGTAATCTTAACATTGACCTACCCCCTAGAGGTAGCCACAAACTATGGAACAGCGATTTGCTAGCAAAAAAAAGTCATCCCTATTACTAAGTTCTATTTAGTTTCCTCCTATCCTGTGCCTGTACAAGGTAGAAAACAGTAGTTAAAAACATGTCTAGCAGCTAGCATCAGTTGCATTAGCGCATGTCATGTAGTTCCTGCTGTGTTTTATTAGACAAATATAAAATTAACAACAGAGCTATAATGATTTCCTAAACTAGTTCCAACACAAATTTCCAATTTGAGGTCAGATGTATTGCCTAATAAAGTTTTACAACAGCAGTCAAATAGTGGTAGTTAGTTCCCCAGAAATACAACTCTTAATTCACCAGAATTAGTTTTAGGACTGTTGTTCATCACATAAAAATAAATATTGTTATAGCTTTGCTCAAAATGTTCAGACAATAATATCCAGAGAAGATGGTGTTGGGTTACTTTAATTGCAAACACCACAATTAAAGATACTTGATATATTTACATTTGTAACAAATATAGACTATAACATTTTGATTACTTGACCTGATGCTTGTAAACTGTCGTTTTGAAGCTATTTGGCAAGTACGCACTTATATTCTATTGCTTACAGAGCATGGAACTTAAGATAACAGGCTACTATGGTCTTGCACTGGTAAACCTTTTGTCTTCATGATGGGGGAAACTGAGGCAAATAAATCCTTTTTTTAGCATATCAATAAATTAAGTGGAGGAGATATCATTCCAGTTTAACAGAAACACAGATGACAGCAGAATGTGTTCCATAATAACAGAAGAGTTCATCTTCAACAACAGTTGCTTGACGCATTTAGGAATTTGGTGTTACTCTTTATTTTAAGTTGTCAGAAACCACTGACAGTCAGTCAGTCAGAAATTGTGCTAAGAACAATAGAAATGTGAGTAAAATTTCCACGGACCTGTATTTAATTTATTAAAAAAGATATTTCAACATTTAATCATGCCTGTAAAGCATTATTTTGAATATGTCTATTTAAGGTATATCATTTTACGTAAGACTAGTGAGCTGCCCGTACTAGATAATCAAAAACCTATCCCAAGGGTGAGCCTGATCTAACTAGAAGCTTTGTACAACAAAATAAGGAAGATCCATAATTTTTTTTTTTCAAAATCTACTTAAATGAAGTGAACTAAGCCTAAGACTTTGTTAAATGATACACATAAAGGTGGTGCTAAGGGAAGTAAGTGTTAGTGCTATAATGTACAGGGTCAAAAATATACTATTCTTAGTCACACGCAATGAATACCTTTCTCCATATTAAAAGTAAGATTGTTTAAAAGTGTCTGTACAGCAGAGTTTATGGAGAGGGGCAGGAGATATACTCAAGCTAGCTTTAAACCCTCTATGCCAATAACAGCACAGCGCTGAAGACAGGCTGCAGTGGCTGTCGGCGACTCGGATAATGAGTCTGCACTGAGCTCTGGGCTGCTGTGGCTGCGCGACTGCCAACACCTGAGCTAAGCAGCTAAAAGTTAATTGGGATGAATGTAGATGAGCTACATGGAGAGCTTTAACAATAGCAAAGGAAAACAAAAGGCACTGGCCTTGGAGTAAACTTTATATGCACATGTTTTTATACAAGTATTTATAAATATCTCCTTAAAAAAACCCTTCAAATCTAACAACCCTAGAGACTGTTTTTCAGAAAATCAGTTTAAACCGTTGTATGATTCTATGAATACAGAGCACTATACCTGTATTGCTCAATCGACTCTATTTTGAGTTGTCTCAAATTTCAAGTATAACTACCAACTTAAACATGCATGTTAACCGAGAAATGACGGCTACACACCTTCAGATGCACCAGCGTGAATAACTGAACAGGACGATTCCAAATGAATACTGTGACATGCAAGAAAAAAAGCAAAATCATACCCAGTACCATATACTGTGATATGACATCACACACACAGACAGTGACTCCCTTCAGAAACAATCAAATTTAGGTCATCTTCTGATAGAAAACCAGTCCCTCTGCTAGCATGCTTCCTCTAGCCAAAGCCACCAGTTTTGGCTGCCCCAAAGAATCCATCATTTCCTATAATTGTGGGTGAGGTAATTGTCCAAATGCAGTTCTTGCATTTGCAAATGCTGTCCTGCTCCTTAATGAAGAGTACAGAAGTGGAAAATATTCTGATCTGTGTAACAGCAAAGACCTGCAAGAGGACCAAGAAAGGGATGACAGCGAACAGCTAAGCGTCACCTACCTCACAACGCGGCTGGCATAGGGAAAGAAATCACTGGTGCAAGCAGGAGGCACTGTACCACACTGTGAACACCTTCCCTTCAGCTGGCATCAGCCAGTGATACACCTGATGCAGAACAGACCAGCTGGTAAGACTTTTATTTAACCTTACTGATACTTTATATTTGGGAGGCCAGAAATCCCAGAGAGCTTACAAAAAGTTACCAAGAAGCTTCCTCCGGAGGTATGGAGCGACCAGAAAATAACAGTAATCATTTTCTTAAGAAAGGGAACTTTCACAATAACAACAATTAGATAAGAAGTGTCCTGTGTTCCTGAAGGTCCGTGTGGAGCACACAGGAGCTAGCTCTTCAGGTTCACACACACCTCCAGCAAACCGTCTGGTGCTAGTTTTCCTTCATCTACCCCAAAAGACCATAGGATGCACTGCAGTCAGGAGCTGCAATTCCTGCTGGGCTCTTTTGTTCAAAGCAGTCCTCAGACACCCTCTTCCCCAACATGACAGCAAATGTTGCTGAATTAGCACCGCTGGTTTGCAAGGCATTCAAACAGGGTTAATATTTCTGACAGAAGGCTAACTCTTTTGCCATAAATGGTTATTACTCCACTCCATAACCACAGAGATCATCTTGGTGAGGAAAAGAGTGTCCTGTCTGGTGGTTAACATCAGAATGCTCAAGTAACAATAGGATGCATAAACTCGTCCAGTAAGTGCTTGCTCATGGGGTATTTTGGGAAAACTCTTCTTTTATTTTCAACAGGAACAATAACCTGCGGATACCACCAGGTATTCCGGATTACCAGTACTGAACAAGAGCTACCACCACCCAGCGTGATAAAGGCGCTGGTGGGGTACAACTTGGGACCCGACTCACTAGCACTGCGTTAGGATGTGGGGAATTTATCTTTACGTACAACTGACTGAAATAAAAAGATTCCGTTACACTGAAAGGATAGATTTAAGAAAGCACGTTTAAAATAATTTCTGCATCATCTCCTCCGTGTCCAAACTTAGAACTGTGCAATGGAGTATCTCGTAGCAAACATATATTAATGGATTTTGTGCTCTCTGGATTTGTAAGTGGGAATCTGAAATAGAGTGCCAAATTTTCCAAATCATACCAAATGACCATAATTACACATGTGTATACATACATATTACGGGGATAGACATATACTAGAGGTGCAAGCATTATGCAGGGCCTCAGTATTGCATAACATAGTCTCTCCAGATCTTCAGAATCTATAAAAATCTCATTACAAATCATTAACAAAGCAAGATCAAACATTTCAATTGCCTTCAGTACGCTGAAGATGTCCAGCAGCAGAGAATCGTACGCTTAGTTTCAAGCAGCAACGGTATTTATTTAACGCTTTCATATCTCTACGGCTTCATGCTCTGTTTTTCTAACTACCGAGTCCTATACAATCAGAAGATGGGATAAGGTTGTACTGTTATAGATTAGCTTTCCCTTCTCTCCTCCTTCCTCCTGTGCTCCTTCTCTCCAGTTAGATCCTCTTTGGGGTTTCATTATTTAACTTTCCCCTCAGGCATGGGGATAACTCCATTGGAGCCATTTTGCAGGCAGCAGGATTCTATAAATGAGGCACTTATTTAAACAGCCTCACACAGAGCCGATGTCAAAGTTCTCGGCTATTTACAGGTGACATCACAAGAGATGCCTTCTGAAGCACAGCCAAAACAAGTACCATGCACAGATTAATTTTTCTTGTCCAACATACATCAGAAAATAGTCATTCCACCCTTGCTTCGCGTCACAAAACTGTTTCTTCAAGCAAATGTATGGTAGAGCTGCACAGCAGCTTTTTTCTGCCTGTTGAACAGACCAGAGTTTGGTTCTCCCTGAGCAAGAATTGAGCAGATTTGCGGGGACAGTTCTCTCTCCCATCAGATTTGCCCATCCTTAGTGAGAGCCTGGAGCAAACAAAAAACACCCCACAAACAAACAAACAAACAAGGATGTGAATAAATTTGTTTTAGCTTTACATTTCTTGGAATCCATCTGAAACATAGCAAAGATTCAGGACTAAGACCGCAGATCTTTTGGGGGGAAATTATGTGTGATATCTGATAAAATACTATATACAATATTTAAGTGGGAGATACAAAATAAAATTGTGCTTTCCAAGGTCAAGTAATTTCGGAAGAGCTCAGCTTTCCAAACTCATGGTAGGAAGGTGCTCGCATATGTAGCTCCGTTGTATCGGCAGAGCTGCTTATTTGAAGGGAGTGACCACAGTGACACCGTTTGCGGGACCTGAAGTTTTGAAACATAATGTGCTGACTTATACACTATACACATGCTTTGAAACATCTCTCCATTCCTCTGTTAGATATTAATTCTACCCAGTAAATTTTGCCATTTATTAGCATACATTTGGACTTTATTTTCTCAATGTTTAATCACGCATAGTACTCATTAGCATATATGAACACTCCTTTTCTAGAGCAGTTTGTGTAGAATTCTCATTTGAGTTAATTACTATGTAAGATAGCTAAATTCTAATTAAAATTCAATGGCACACGTAATGATAAAAATTATCAATACTGTGTCTTTCTCCGCAGTTACTTTTATTAAATTACCTAACTTCATTGTTTATTTCTTGAAAATTGGGATTTTAAATTAGGCTGGTTTTAACCACTGTAACAATAGTTTCACTAGGCTGTAACTGCAGTGTTTTTACTTCATATTTTAAGGGAAGAAATGCCTTTCAAGTTTTGTATTTACTCGTTGGTTTTTCCTATGGCTCTGATGATCTTTATTAACCTCTATCTCCCAGCGCTGAGAACAAAAGGTGCACACATTTGGTGCTCGTCAAGCTAATGGCAAACCATCCCTTAACTTCACTGGAGCTAGGAGCCATGCAGTCCACAAATATCTTTTGCAAAATAGAATATGACTAAAATAGATCCAATCTTGCCATCAAATAAAAAAACCTCTTAAATGAGAACACCGCTATTTTTCTGCATCCTAGCTAATACTGTAAGTTGCTGCAAGTACCAAGTGTAATTAACACTAGTTAGTGCAAAACCTTCCCGGTGCAGAGTTCAAACCAGCAGCCTGTGGTTCTTTCTCAAGCTAGCTCCAATGTTGCACTTTTAAAAGTCACCGCTGTGGATGTTTATATGTATTTGCATAAATATCTAGAAGCTGAGGAAAACACTTCGCTCATGCAAACACTTTTCCTTTCTTAGAAAATTTATCTATATTAGGCAAGTCTTACGACTTGAAAATATGAAAAATCTCTTTGGATCGGTTTCATTTGGGTGGGGTGAAATATGCATTAAAAAAAAAAAAAGTGTGTCAGCTTCTAATCTGAGCTCTAGTTTTGCTCCCTGCATGCAGGATGCACCGCTAGAAACTAAATAGGCTCTAAACAAAAGCAAAAAGACCCCGAGCAGCAAAAACTCCTTTCTGCTGCACCAAATGCAGAAGGCTGTTATTCTCAAACATAAAAACGACTAATCACCCTTTAATCAAGTTATGGTTAATAAAGTAATCCAATTTTTGCTTAATCATGTTAATATTCAGACATGTTAAACAGTAAATCCCTTCAGGCATGCAACCCTGTTTGCCAAGTTTCAGCCTACAACAAGGTGTAAATCTCTGAAAACAGCCCTTTGGAAACGCTGACAAACCTTTGGCTGTTGTAATAGAAGTTGGAGTGTCTGTAAAAACAAGGAGAAAGTCAGAGCTAAGTTTCTCTACAAATTTCTACCCTGACTAAGATTTGCAGAAGGTAATTCCAGTGCCCTAGATTTAGTCCTTGCAGAACCGCTTTTGCTATGCAAGCCACAGAATATTACTGAAATACGCAGGAAGAAGAAAAATTAACCGTAATTAATTATTATTAGAGGATGGTGTTTATGACAAAATACAGTTGATACTTCCACTAACAGCTTAATTATAATATATCAGATTCTCAGAGACATTTGTAATCAGGTTTATTCAGTTGTTTGTTTTTAAAGGTGCTTTCTGACTTCTGAAGCAGAATAAATGATAAATAATGCATTTCCTCAGTGTTGGTGGGAAAACTCAGGCTATAATTAGCATACAAAATTACATATTCTGATACTTGATGTTCACCAATGCCATTTCCGTCATGTCATACTGCATAAATAAAAAGCTGGCAATCCGAATACCCCCAATAACTTTAGTCTTACAAACAACCACTGTTGCTCCAATACAGCTTTTCTTCGAATAACTCCTTAAAGTAAGAGCCCCCTTATCTTCCACCAGCTTCATTCTAACTGAGACCCCCGCTTCGTGCTGCAACGTTACGTTAAAACACCAGATTTCTGTTGGTTCCTAAAGAGCAGCGCAGGGAAAACTTTGCCACCGTGGCCAGGAAGGCCCCTTTAAAGGCAAAGCCTGGGGAGATGCTGAGCAGGGTCTCCAACAGAGGACCTTTGTACTGCCATGCAAATGAGTCCCTCCACAACAGCCTGCAGACAATGCCCAGGGAGAAGTCAGGGAGAGCCAATCCATCTGCAGCTATTTGGTTAACTCAATGTTTCGGACATTCTTTCTCTTACACAAAACACTCGATGTTGACAGCTGTGAATTTTAAACAACTATTCTGTGTATGTTTTTCTAATTTTGTGTATTCAGATAGTTTCCCCAGCATCAGGGGCTGAAAAGACAGTGCTCGGATTCCATAATTTAGAGATTTCATGCTTCTCAAAGAGTCACAGCAACTCTGATCGAAAACCAAAGTGGAAATTAAGTGTCTAGTGGAGAGAGCTTCAGAAGGCAAGAAAAGTGGTTACTTTAGAGGTGTTACACAAAATAAAATCCATATTTATATGAATTACAATTACAGAGAGTCTCTGCAAACTATACTCCGCATGCGATAAATATATTCACAAAAAGTACGGAAACTTTGTTTGGCTAAACCACATTCCGATTACTCAAAATCCACTCACACTTTGCAGTGTTCCTTTTAAAGAAAAACTGCAGTATTTTGAAGAAAAAGTTTGCCTTCAGTCAATTAATCAAATAAAATATTTGGATATCAGCAATTTGTCCATGTAATGGATGAAGTTTTTTTACTAGGTCAAAAACTAACTTAAAACAGATGCTGGTCTAGAGCAACGTTTCTCTGTACATTGGCGGGGGGGGGGGGGGGGGGANAAAAAAAAGGAAAAGACTTGAAAATAGCATCCCACGGGTATCCCATGGTGATTCTACCACGACCATGGATAGATTTGCAAAATGCAGATATTACAGATAGGCTGTCGATAAGCAATTCTGGCCAAAAATGAGTTTTGAATTTACTCCTGAGAATTCTGCCTAACTGGCAGCGATGGAGCTGTCTTCAGCTGTGCCCTGGGAAGGGAGCAAGCAGGGAGAAACTGGGGAACTGGGAGTCAGGACAATTGGCCCTCATTCCTGGCTCTGCCACTGTGAGACCTGCAGAGGCTTCTTCTCCAGTTTCCTCTCCCTGAATCTCTAATTTTAAAGTGGAGAAGGCCAGGAGTCATCCCTTTTTATACAATAATGTAAAGAGTGAAACCAATTTCAGATGCACTCCAGTCTTTTCTGCAAAGTGGGGTGGTTCTCCTCCAACAGCTCCTGCAGCCCCAGCAGTAAAGCAACCCTGCAGACTCCCTGCCCGTCCTCCCGAGGAGCTCCCCCCTAGCCAGGAGGGGACCCTGGGGAAGCCCCCAAAGCGGGGAGCACCGCAGCAATAGGGAAGCCAGGAAGACCCTGCCCCCCTTCCCAGGAGCCAGGCCACTCCAACACCCCATCCTGGTGCCAGGCTCTGTGCCTTGTCACAGCTGTGGCCTGTGCCTTCCCCCACCAAGTGTTGAAATTAGCTTCTGCTATGGTCTGTCTTCTACTCGCAAGACCACCAAAAAGACTTGAATTTAAACCTGCTTGGGCCATTCACTGCTCTCCTCTGCTTGAGGCATTGATGCCTCACCTTTACAAGGTGTCTTCAGATCACTCACAAAAAACACTGTAAAAGAGCAATGCATCGTTTCCCTCACTCCGGCATCAGTCTCCACACTGCAGTGCGACCCGCTCCATGTCGGCATTTTCTCTCCCTGATATCTGCAGGAACCAAACAGCAATGGCAATGTGGTTTTGCTTGGGGGAGGACGGGAGGTGGGTTTTGTCTAGTCTGGAAATGTATTTTCCCTTCTTCCCAGTTGTTTATTGTTCTTCTTTTGGCACCAGAAGAACATATTTTGGACATGAATTTCTCTGTGGGTGTTACATTGGAAATTAATCTCTCTCCAAGGCATATACCGTCTGGGACAGTTTTGAAATACGTGTGAGAGGATGGAGAGGGGAGGGAACGTGCGGAAATGAGGCCACTTGGTGGGGCAGGCAGAGTTAGCTGGCGTGTTCCCACAGCCCTGCTTCACCTTGCCCAGCCCAGCCCGGCTGCAGCACACATTGCCCTGCACTCCCCGCCAGGCAAGGAAAGCTTGCTGCCGACGGGAGAGAATAAAGGACGGGCTGCTTGCGTGAGACTCAGATGTACGAGTGCTGATCTACAAGGCACATTGCAACACGCTCGTTTCATCATTTGCCCCCTCTTCCCGTCCCCCGTGGCTGCGAACACCCTCCGAGGGAGCACGGGGACTCCGCAGCAAGGAGCCACCGCCCGCACCAGTGCTGGCAGGAGGATTGGGACCTCTCACCAATGCACGAGTCAAGGTCTGCCACCATTTCAGATGTGATTTCCCAGCAAAACATCCCATAGGATCACTGCCTGCTCCACTCCTTCCACTTGGGGCAATTTCATTTCCATTATTTCTTCTCATGGTGCAATGTATTCAATTTGCATGGCAATACAATCAACAAAGTATTACAGCCAGGTTCAAGCCCCCCTGTGCTAGGCACTATTAAAAAAAAAAAAAAAAAAAAAAAGGTAAAAGTTGTAGAACTTTGACCCAAAAGCTTGAAAAGGGCCAAGAGAACCGTGAAAAGCTTTAAAAATGTGCATGGGTTTTTTATTTTTACTTAATTACTTTTTTACTTTTACTTCATTAGAAAAGAATAAAAAGCTGAAATGTATCAATTTTTTTTAAAACATGAATCCTAATGAGTCATTAAGAGGCACTAGAAACCACCATATACATACATATTTAGGCACTCCTCTGGCTCAGAATTATGCTTTACGCAAACAAAAGGCCTCTCTCTACAGATTTACACAATAGGTTTACACTGAGCCATTACGATCTATCATGTAACTGAGTGCTTAATGACTCTTTAATTTAAGGATTATTGACACAAAAGATGTAACAGCTGCTTAAGAGTTACTACACAGCAGCAGCTTTCTGAAAAGATATCACTTCATCATTTTTATATTTTCTAAACTATCCAAAGATGCTTACATTCATGGCAGTGACTTGAAAGACAGAAAAATTCAAGGGGAAATAAATTAGAATATACTTGACCTCAGTGAACTGGGGAAAAACAAAATTTAACATTCTCGGTTGAGAACAGATTTGTTCTTATTTATTTCTGACAATTTGAAAGGTTAAAAAAAAAAAAAAGAAAAGCTTATTTTATCTGAAAAGAAGCCTTGCAGACTAAGACCCTGTATTTTCTGTTGAAGTCCAAGAATTATTTTTTTTAGGAAAGTTGTAAGCCTCCTGGAAAGAGCCTTACACAAAGGCAGCACTGACAGAAGTTTAAGCACAAGTGGTAACGGGTGTCACTGTAACAGCTAACCCTTGAAAATGGAAGACAGTTTGTTAGAGTTGTGTGCGTGTATACATATATATATTTATAACTCCCTTAACAATGAATACTCCTGCTGCCAAGCATTCAGAGACAGAGTTGATTTCCTTTCAAGTAATTGATGTAGGCTTTCTTCAGGACCCCGTCCAGACAAGTTCTCCACCATGGAGCAGGAAATCACACCGTCAAAGGAAAGCTGAGCGCTCCTTCCACACGGCCTGGGTCAGCCCCTCCAAAACACTAGATTTATACGGCTGCTGCCAAAAAAACTTGCATTTCCATGCCCTCCTGTTGCTAAGATAAAGGATGTTTCCTACTGCCTCAGAATGCCGTCCTCATTTAAAACTCCAGCTATGTTCTGACAAAACACGCTGCTGTCACCCCAAATTGAGCAAATGAGCCTACGTCCTACAGTATAAAGACCAAAAGAGTTATTGAATATCACCCGGGGAGCACAAAATGAAAAGGCTCCCATTTCTTCCTGACCTTTTTGGGGCATTTTTTTCCTGAAATTGGCCGAGCCCTTCAGCCTTCATTTCTCATGCTGTCTGCAGTAGCACAGGAAGGACAGCTTGGACTTTGCAGTTTCAAACAGATCAAGTTTTGTTAAGTAACTTTTTTTCCCTCCCCCCCCTCCTTCTTCAAACCCGAAGCGGAAGGGAACACTGTGAAGAAAATGGAAACTGGCAAAGAGCTTTAACTTCAAATAGCCTTATAAGTCAGCGTTGATGTGCAAAGCTAATTCCGTTTTTTTGGCATTTAAATATAACCAGACAGTTGCAGAAGGGAGGGGTGAGGGTGGGAGAAGTGCAAGGCAGATTACCAGCCAAGTGCAAAATACGGAGACCTGTAGTGCTACGACTTCTGTTTATCAAAAGAAATAAGGATTAGACTTATTGGCACCAAGCTTTATAGAGGAGACTACAAACTTGCACTGGAAAGTTTCAGGAAAGGGACCCCAAGGCAAAAAACAGTTCTGTACCACTGGTGTCTAGGAAAAAGGGGCATGTCAGAAGGGGACGTTTCCACGGAGGAGAATCCTGGGCTTCGGTAAAATAGATATGCAAATAGCTCCATTCATTAAAATAAAGAAGTACCACTGAATATAATGTATCTAAATATTTGTTCAGGGTTAAGTGGTGTTGTCTAAACAAGCAGAAAAGCCCTTTTTTAATGTAGATTTGCTCTCCCCATTAGGAGTCCCAGCCACATACTACTTGTTCATTTCTATGCTTTTCATTTCCTAGAAATCTCCTGTGTCATTTACAGATGCACGAGGTAAGCAGTATTCTGATATCAGGCATTCATATGATCCATACCATCATCTGTTCCAGCTTTAGCTGACTAGCTATTTCTACCACTCACCATAAATACACCGATGGGAAAGTACACATTTCTTATCCTTTAAGGACAAGGCATGAAACTGGATGTGGTGGTGTTTATCAGCCTGTAATTACACCTTCGACTATAGTAAAATGTCCGCCCATACGGCACAGCCTGCCTCCCGTGCCCTCCCTGTGTAAGCCTTCGGGCAACGCTGCTGCCTCCAACAGCCGAAATTTAACCTCTCCTTGTCTTTGCTGCTTTCAGAGTTGTCATTGCGCGATCCTGTTGGCCCAACGTGCCATCCAGAAGCACTTCATAACGAAGAGGAAGAAACAATTTTCTACGACATGAAACAACCGTCAGTGCGAGGGGTCAACAAGCACTACAGCGGCCGTCGGGTCTGGGGCGCTGAGGGTGCGGAGGAGGCTGAAGTGTAGAATGGGATCCCGACTGCTGTGAACGCTTCACGCGGGAGATATATGGAATCACTCAAGCAGAAGGGGAGATCTCTGACAGCTCACTCAAAGGAAGATGAGGGAATGCTACCATCTTGAATAGGCGTCTGGAGGGAAGGCACCTCACACTTGTCCTTATCCTGCTGGAGAGAAAGGGGTTGTATGAAACATGCAGGGGCTAAAGAATGCCAGAGAGTTTCGGTGGGGCGGGGCAGGACTGAAACATAGCATATACGATTTCCTTTGATCCTTTTAAAGAGTATTTAAAGGAGGTCACTCAAAAAAACTACCAGCTTTACCTTTAGCAGCGATCTCAGCATCTTAACAGAGAAAACGCACGCAAAAGTTCATACGTAGTCTTGTGTTATCTCAAACGGAATGGGAAGCGTTTACAGGCAGTCCTGCATCTACCAAAGTCTCAGTTTATTATTGACTAGAGTAAATAATCTCAAGTAAAAAATTAACAAACCTATATTTCTATTTAATGCCTGCCCCTGTGCAGTGCCGTTATTCAACTGCCCCATTCTATGGACAAGCCAGCCATGAGTCCATTCTGAAGACAGCATCTACTTCGTGAACTTTTTTCCAAACCTATTGTTTGCGTAAAGCTTTTTCTGGCTGGTTACTCACGCCAAATCAAGACAGCCAGTAATCACAGACAACTCTACCTGGCGAAGGATGGGCTGCTCTCGGTGGGGCCCCTCTCTCAACAGCTATTTGTTGTTGCTGAAATTAAATTTTCTTCTGAAATAATCCCGGAGCCCCAAGGTAGCCAAACCCCAAAAGGGAAAAATTACTATTCAGCCTGTAGGAGACCTTGCTGCTAACATCAATAGCCACAACAAAGAAACAGACAAAACAAAATATCTGAAAATGAAAATACAACTTCACAAGCAGAAGTGACCCCTCAAAACCCCAAAATAGAAGCCCCGGGTCATCAGAGAAACTTCTGTAGAGTTTCACATCCAGAACTCATTTTCTTTTACCAGTCCTCTTCACCTTTACTTTCATAAATAGCTCTTCTCCTTTCTTCTGGGGAGGAAAGCAATCTACCATGCCCAGGTGGATTTAATAAGGGAGGTCTAATATTGGAGGTCAAAGAATATGAATGGATTAAAAGATTAGGGAGAAGAGCATGAAGACTTTCACCTTTAAGGTTCCTCTTCTGAATTCATCTGATGTCAGCAGTGAGTGAGCAGTGTAACCATCAAGGAGCTGTGGCTGCATGGAAATCTCTCCTTCAGCTTCTAGGAGTTACACTAAGGGATCACTGAAAATCATCTGAATATTTTAAAGATATTTACTGAGACTGCCTCTCGTTATCAAGCCCCATATCTACTTCTCTGTTTCTTCATATTCCACTNACATGTTGTTTTCCTGTGACTTCAAATCTCTTATAACAAAGACAGACAGACACCCCCATCCACCACTTTTAGTACAATTGCCTGTTACTCGACCAGAAGGTGTTCCTCATGTACCAAATTAAACCTCCTACAAGCGATAATCTGCAGCAAAAAAAGAACAACCTGACCTTGCTAAGAGTTATTCCTGTAGTAACGGTGATCAGACCAGCCCGCAGTACCCCTGAACTTCAACTTAACCTCCCCCATGATTTTGGTGAAATCATGTTAGAGTCGATCGTTATGACATTACCAACGGCTAAAAGTGCAGACTTGTGCACATAAACTTTCATCCATCTTTTAAGATACAGCTTGTTGCTTCAGCTCCAGAAATTATGGAGAAATTATCTTAGTTTTCACTGGCAAGGTCTGTACTTTCAGTTTCACATATCCAGTGGGAAATGCAACTGGCAAAGCACTTGAGAAGTAAATCAGCCATACATACAGGGTCCTCTCTTGTAATGAAAGGAGTGAGCTCAACAAGTAGGATGCTGTTTCTACATATTAGAAATTTTTCAGAAGAGCCAAGTGTCGTATTCAGTCAGGATTTTAAACCAGCCATGATTACCTCCAAAACGCCTTCAGTTAAAAAAAGCAAGTTGCACAACAGAACCACCAGCCATGACTGAGACTGGTTTAATAATAAGCTCAAAACTACTTAAAATGAACCTCATGTTTCCATGGTGATGAATACATATCTCTCTCCAGAGTGTCTTGTGATGTAGAAAACATTCACCAGTAATATTTTGGTAGTAATCTTGCTAATGGAAAATTCATTAGTATTGTTCAAGATAGCGATAACACCGACTTGGATTCATTTCAGACTGACCTTGGCAAATTGTCAGGTGAAGATGAAAGCAGTGTGGTGCCCAACGGAAAAGTAAAATAAGTGAAGATACCCACTTGTGGCGCATATTTTTAAAAAAAGATAACGACCAGTGGCTGCTACGATGAATGTGCAGACCTGTTCCTGTACTTTACCTCTCTGATACCTGCTAGTAAATCCATTTTTGCCTCAGTAAGCTTCCTCGCCAGTGAGAAGATTTAAATCTTCTCAAACAGACACAAAACGTATCACCTCCTTAGGTTAGCCTTGCTTAATGGCAGTGAGGCGTGGCCAATTGCAGACGTATGTGGCAGGTATAAGATCAGGCATATACAGTAGGAAAGGTCCCAAAGCTTGCCTTTATTCACAAGGCTGCTCTAAGGGTATGAACTGCTAAACTCTGTCATCATCACTTAACTTACAGTGCTCCTTAATACGTTATGCTGTTCTATTTGGGGGGAAAAAAAAAAAACCTTCTTGAGAGTACATATTTGACTTTGATCCGGTGACATGTTTCTGAAGGAAAGCATCTGACAGGACAAAGATGTACAGTACTTCATTTAGTCTGTGTGCCATATGTGGCAGTTCAAGAATCACTGTCACAGCCCCTTCGGCTGGCATCCAGGATCGCACGGTGCAGCAAAGCAGAGGGATTTCTGCTGGGTTTCAGGAGTAAAAGGCTTGGGAAGAATTTCTCTGGGCTCTTTCCAGCAAGTACACTTACCTATTCCATTCAGAAACTAACAAATGAGGCATTTTAACTTGCAATTAAAAAACCCTCACACCATAGAAACAACGTTAATATTTTGATTCAAAAAGCCCATAAGCATGGGTGTCATTTTAAGCACGTAAACAGATGCTAATAGGCACCTGCTCAAGTACTTAAAGCTACATAAACGCGTAAGCACTTTGCTAGAAAAAACCTGCAGATGTATACTATTTTACAGACACTCATAACTTCTTTCAGTTAGCAGACTCAGGAAGTCTAGCTACTTTAGGGGCAGCAGTTTTTAAAGCGTAATCTCTTCCCAGGTGTGAATTTTGGGGCTGATTTAATCAGAAACAACTCAGTTTCAGAAAATACAACCAGAAATAAAATGCAGTGCTCTTGGTATAAAATTGTCCTTGCAAACATCTACACAACTCAAAACGCTAAATAGCTATGAGTAGGTAGCAGGTATTTGTTGTGGATATAATTCATGTTCAGAAATTCTCTGGTGATTTTCTTGAAAACCTGATTTAGACTTGACTTCTCTCTGTGTCATCAGAAACTGCTCTGCGAATTTCATATTCCTCTTTTTTGTTTTATGCACTAAATCTGAAAACCGTTCAGCAGAATGGTACCGTTATGATACATTTGTAATTTAACAAGCAGCAAAGCTGTACAGGAGGGAAATAAAAGATTACCTTGAGTGGGAGCCGATTATACGGGTATGTGTCAAAGTGGACAAAGTTTATGAAAACTATCAGCTTTACATCCGAGTCAATCCCATCTTTATACAGGGCAGCTTCTTATTCTTGTTACTTCAGAAGGCTGTTTGCTCTTGACAATATTAATATCTCTGTTTAGCCAACAGTGCATAAGTGTGCCTTTTTTTATTGCAGATTATGTAGACAATAACGAACAGCGAGAAGTAATGCGAATGATACGTTACATAAACATGCAACTTTCTCTTGTGATTTCTGACAGTCAACACGAGTCCTCTTTTTCCTGTAATCGTGAATCTAAGGGCATTGCTTCTGTCAAACAAACTCCCTGCACGTTTTTAGACACGAGTTTCCTTGAGTCTCACAGCTTGGTGGCAATATTCAAACATTTATTCAATTACTGTCAGTATTCCTACAGTAAAATTAGTGTCTTGAAAGAAAACCACTGAACTGAAAAAAAAATTTTAGGTAAAAATTTTCAATTTACAGACTGACCCTAGGTCTCAGTAGAAATGAGCGTGATCTATTCCCCGTAGTTCCCTTCATGCAGAGAGTCTTTTGCAGTCAGTGTCCTAAACGTATTGCCATCAAACCACAGTCTAATTAAAACACAAAAGACTTTTTGGTAATGAATCTTTCCGGCAAAGAGCATCTTCAACACTTACTTCACAAACAATAGCACTTGTCAAGAGATGCTAAACAAATGTCAGGACTGGGGCTTTTCAGGGCAATTTGGAATATTGGATATTTTGGTCTTTGGTGCTCAGTGTCAGCCAGTTCCTTATGTTCCCAAAATGTACTAATGATCTCTAGGCAAATGTACACCATTTAAAAAATTTACCAGCGTGCCTGTGATTACATATGGTTTTCTGAGGGAAATGGCTTGGCCTATCGCTTTCTGACCTATTTTCCCCCTGTTCCACTTCTGCATGTCCTCTCAGCTGAGTGCTAAAAACTGCATTCAGTTAAGTGGGATAAAAATAACAATAAAAACTCAGTGCCTACAGCAACCCTCAAGCTACAGAAGGTGAAAAGAATTACATTCCTAATTCGCAAGGCTCTTTTTACATATAATCATTCCTTTTAGGTAAAGGTCAAGTTACAAGACTTTCTGCATTATGCATAGTGATTTCCATTTTGACTTATTATTCAGTGGTATAAAATTTATGATGTCAGATTTCATGACAGTTAAACCTGAGTTTGTTCTGTTTCAGAATGACATCTGGGTATAGAGAATAACAAAGCTTCCATATTAAAATGGCCCTATATTTTTAGGGCAGCTCCTATAAAAGACATCAGACCAAGAGATACTTGAACAGATGTTCAGAAAAATATTTCACTTTTCAAGTGCTGACAAACTAGAGTGGGAGTGGAGTTGCATAATGGGAAATGAATCATTACAGTCAATTATGAAAAATATTCAATTGTTTGGAATCAGTGTTTGGAAAATAATCTTTTCTTTCTGTACTATTGCAAGGCATTTGGTATTCAAAAGCAAATAACCTAAGAAACATATTCGATGCTGCTGCTGCTTAATCCATTTATGAGAAAAAACCAGGTTCTTCAAGGAAATAAATGTATAAAAGTGCCTTTTATTTGTTAATGTGTGTAACAGATGATGATTTTTAGCTGACAGTACGATTATTTATTATGACAATGCAACATCTTTAGTGAAAACCGAGTAGTCTTAAGGTGTTCTGTGCTGCTCATTCATGCAAAGAATTCTTGTCAAATATTTTAATGAGAAGAAAAGTATGGCAGTCAAGATTAAAAGTCAAGGTGACCTTTAACTGTGGAAAACAGTATCTACATATCACCTTACATTTTTTTTTAAGGTCATCACTTCTCTCTTGAAGAGTCATTCCATAAATGGAAGTAGGCAGTGCATCGGGAGAGCTAACCATAAAAACCATCCTCAGTCCAAAAGTAAGCTCTGCATTACACCTATTTTAAATCACATATGCCCTTTGGTATAAAATTCAAACACTTGCTGGGGTCTCTGCAGCAAAATGAGTACGGAAAACACACGTTACAGAAACAAGGGATGTACAACTGTCACACATCCTTCGGTAAAGCAACAGCGCAACATCTTAGGAATTGTCACTCTTCTTTATAAAGAACAAACTCGTCCGTGCCCTGGCCTTGGTCAGGGTGTGCTGAGTCAGCTGGAAAACCGCTCTGATAGGCACCTGGTTGCCTGTTGTTCTAAAGTCTTTTGGGGAAACCAAGGATGATCCCGCAGCACAGCAGTGACCTGTTTTCTACTGTCATGCTTCAAGCTGCCCAGGTTAGCTGAGCAGATACCCTGCTCATGCCCTATTATGCAGAGGTTTTGCTGCACGAGCAAAATCCTCCACGGCCAATGTGACCTTAGACAAGTACGAGGAGAATTTGGAAATCTTGTTCCAGTTACCAGAGATGAAATACAAACAAATCATCAAATACTGCGGGTTCACGATATAGTTTCTAGTCTACTTAAAGCAGTCGTGGCCAAAGGGCGATTACGTGTACTTCACACCCCTCTGCTAGAAACCCCCCAAAACGCATCTGACCTGCCCAGCTCCCAGGCAGAACCCCAGACCTGGACTTACACCTGCAAAGACCTGCATTTGTTCTTCCACCCATCTTATAGCGCCCTTCTTCCCCTCTACAACTGGAAGAAAAGGCAAACCTGGAAGTGGGGAAAAGCCGCCAGCAGTTCAGTTCCTAAGCGGCCTTAACTACGTTAAAAAGAAACTCATTTTTTTCCCACCCAGTGTGGGTGAAAAAAGAGGCATCGTGCCACAAGGGCGGCTTGAGAGAGACCTCAAGGCTGGTCCTAAATATTGGTGCGAACCTACTCTCTAATTTACGTACTTTGTCTCCAAATTTATTCGCTTATCTCTACTCTTCACTCGCTTTCCCACACTGAAAGCGGTTCAGGTATAACATGACATGAGAGCGGCGATAAGGCTTACAGATTAGCATTGGTTTGGGTCCAGCCAGCTTGGCATGAGCTGCCCATGAGCACAGGCAGAAAAATTAATGTTTACTTGCATCTTATCCACAAAGATACATTCTTAGCTATATACCAAGAGGACTACTCAGAGTATCATTAATCATTTTTATCGCTACCAAACATAGCATCAAACACATACAAAAATGTGGTTCCTAATTGCTGCTATGGAGACAAAGGAGCAGAGGAACAAGAAATGAAAATAAAGTACTAGGTGTCATTTCTTCTGTAAAATTATATGTGAAATAATTTAATTAATGGGTGATATCATTTATACAAGGTTCTAAGTGAATCTTAAATAATTGTAACACCCAAACACAGTAAATCAGATTTTAAAATTTCCCAAGAAAAATGCTGTGGATAAACTTGCTAAACCATGCAATAATGGAATGAATTTATTAAAATATGACAATGCTGGCACTGCTTCAAATCAGAGCCTGAACTTGCTGCAGCTATAGATTTAATAAGATTGGTGTTCTTCCCCACTAAGAGTATCCATTTCTTCTGAAGTCCCATTTACCTCATATCATGTAATGAAATGACTTACACAATCCATGTATTTTTTTGCAAAATATTAGAATCTGATTAAATTAAGTTAGTAATGATGCATCATGGTTTAATTATTTCACGTATGTGACACATATATCGGTCAAAGCAAGCTCTCACACTTTGGGCAAGTAAACTTGCTGTATCTTTCAGGAACCTCCAGAGTTTTATGAAAGTTAAATTTGAAAACATTATGGTACTTTAATTTTTAAAATATTTTTGCACTCTTATTGGTTGGCTCCTAATGTCTGAAAAGCAGATTACATTCCTACAACTGCTGATGCTAAGCACTTTCTCTGTTTAACACACAACTATATTTAACACACTAGTCCGCTGTTTTGGCTTTATTGAAACGTGCACAAAATTCCTTTTTTAGCCACTGGGGAGACTTGGCACCAGTTATAAAAGATTTATTGATCCAGTACTAACTAGAGTACATTGCAAATAGCCAAGTGCCAAACAGTTCCTTTGCACTAGGTTGTGATTTACAAGGAAGGAAAGGAAACTGGATTACTAATTACGTACAAAACTCTAAGCTCTAAAAAGTTGTGTATTTATAATTAAGGTCTTGCAAAATAAATAGTCTTTCTATAGTTGAGGTAGGCTTTTATACCAAAATCTTTTCTCTAATACAAAAACACACGTACCATTTTCTTTAACAGAATGCTGAGCTCAGCTTTAAAGAAAATTTTTGTATTAGACACTGTTGCCACTCTCAAAAAAAAGCACCTTTTAAATTGAAATATTTAGAAAAAAATCGATTTATTAACATCTGATATTAATTCATTAACATCTGACATTATATTTCTGATATGACATAATATTTGTTTTTAAAATGTGTACAAAATTTACAAAAATGGTCTGTTCCGGTGTTGGGGTTTTTTGGGGTTGGGTTTTTGTGTTCCCCCCCTCACCCCCGATTTTTTCCCATGTTTCTTTGCATCTATCCAGGAGGACATATAACAGAACGGTGTCACTGCAGTATAATTCTAAGGGATGGCCTTAACCCTAGCATCTTTTGAATAGATTGCTTGGGATAGGTCACAGGTAACACAAAACAAGACATTTGAGCTACAGAAGGGAAGCAGAACTGGTCCAAAGAGCCAAGGGACGCATGATGCAACCCTTAAACCTAATAAAGGCCACTTGCATCAAATGAAACCAGCCTAGATAAACCAGCAGTACTAGAGCTTGGAGGATGACATCTATTAGCCAGGGCTACAGGCTAACAGTCAGCAGGCTCAACCTGACAATGAATGATTGCGATTTCATCACTGAAACAACCAAAGTTCTCAGAGTTTATTCTGTTAATTTATAAGGGATTTACCACAGCATTGGGTGGCGAGAAGGCTGCGAATGAAGCAGCAAGCTTTTCCAGAAACACCTACTGACACTTCGGCCACTTTGGATCCAGTTTCAAAGTCACCGTGCAGAGACTGATGTCTATCGGCAGCTCACGAGACGTGCAAAGCTAAATTGGACACAGAGTCACAAGAAAAGGCATACAAAAAGCCCAAAGGAAGAGGAAAGTCATATTCAAAATAGCAGGGGAAAATCATAACCTTTCATTTATAAACTTGATTTTTAATTTTTTTTTAATGCAATAGAAAAAAGTTCTCCTAAGGTAGGCACATCCTGCATCTATTCAAAAGCCAGAGTAAAATTGCTACAAGCAACAAGTCACTCCAAAAAGTTCACTAACAACGTACAGGTGCGTCTTTTGGAGGTCCAGCTCCACAAGATACGTGTCAACAACCAAGTAACGCATAGCTTTATTTCAGCCTCTAGGTAGACAAAGTCCGTAGAAAATATCAATCAAAAAGGGAATGCGTAAATTAATATGTGCAGTTACTTGAAATACACCAGTTATGTTAAATACATCTATAACTAGGCATACTTCTGCATTTGGGGTCTATTTAAAAGCTTGTTAAGAGCAAAGGACGCAGAAGAAAGAGCCTGTTTGACCTGTTTTGAAGCTATGGTAATAGGAAACAAGTTTTCCTGCGACATCTCTCAGGACCATCAAACAGTCCTTTTTTACAAAAATAAATACGCAGCCATGTTTGAAACCCTTAACCTAATGCTCACAGAGAAATCTCCCTTGTAGACACAGTTGTTTATTAAGACTAACCCTAGTTCATTTTCCAGTCACATTTCAGAGATAAGCAAAAATTATAGAAATAGAAACCTCTAGCAGGTAGTTTCATTTGCCTCTTTCATTACAAATCCATATTCAGATATGTTAATATAAAGATGTACAATATTACATAAAGGGCACAAAACCTGACATGGTGACACTGGCGGCTGAACGGTTCGCTTATTGTAACGGCTCTTATTCAGCTATTTTCTAGTGCTCTCATCAGTCTTTTGTGTGAAAGTCTTTGGTGAGAGTCAAGTCTGAACTGATAAGGCCTTGGAGACATAATCACTGGCCTTCATTTTCCATTGACAGCCCCACACAGCCAATTCACAAACATTTTCAAATTAATATTGAGCAATTTCCCTACATTCTAATCCATCAAAGTAGGCTATTAATCCTTCCCCCGTGCTCTTCTCTATTCAAATGCTAACAATTTTCTTCTCACAAGCTAAAACATTTGTCCTACAGCTCCTCACACAAAGACACTGTATGTCAGCAGTGATTGATCAGGGTATTAATACGAGGGATGCAGTGTACATTGTATCAATGCTGCCACGCGTACGTGGAGGAAAAGGTCTTTTTTAAAGGATAAACCAAATGCAAAATATAATAATTTCTCAAGGAACACTTCAAAGTGTTTTGCCTGGTGTATTTCATGGAAATTTATGAAGATTTTCAGAGGTGTAAAATGCTTTTGAGTTTAGAATACAAAATAAATGGCAGGGATGCCCTGTGTGCCGGGACCCGGCGGGAAGCAGCCTGCAGCTGGGACTGGCTCGGGGGCTCCTGGGGCAAACAGCAGAAGAGCTACCAAAAGCCACTTGCTCTCTAATGCCACATTTTTATACAAATGAGGGGAAAAAAAAAAAAACCAAAACAAGGAAAAAAAAATCAGGTGAAGATAACTCTTTAAAGAGAAAAACCTCTCATCTCCTGGGCTGGAAAAATCAAACACGGCCAGAAAGCATCTCCACCCCTTGGCCAGTGGGTCCCTTGCTACGGGGCCGCCTGGCAGTTGCCAACATCCTCCTGGATGGCCAGCAGCTCTCCCCAGAGCCTGGGGCAGGCAGGGCCACCCAGCCCCTACCCGCTGCGGCCTGCGGGCCCTCAAAAGCCACAGCACCCCAAACAAATGGTAACGGGAAAGGGTCTGCGATGGATCATTTCTTGCGCTTCAGCTTCAAATGCGTTGGGGTTATTTATTAAAAGAAAGATGTGCAACCTTAACATGCTTTATATGCAATGTTAACGTGCTTTAGGCCTTCCTTGTAAAAATACAACCTAACCAGCAACTTCTGCTGTAACTGCAGAAGATGAGCACAGAAAGAAGCAGCAGAAGGGGGACGATCTGTAAAAGACGTGGTTGTACGTAGGTGGATACGCTGTCTGCAACCAGAGCAGAGCCCGGTGCACCAGGAGGTGTGAGGGAGGCAGGCTGTGGAGGCACGGAGCTTTTAGATAGCTGATACACCCTGGCACAAAGTAGAGTAATTTCAGGGACGCTGTAATTTACGGCAGGTTACAGTGGTTCTTGGCAGAGAGCTCAGCTCTTTGCAGTCAGAGCCCCCCCACACCTCAACACGTGTCCTCCTCCTTACAGGGTGTGGGTAGAGGGAGAGACAGTGCCAGGCGCTGTCAGCAAGTCAAAGTCATCAAGTTCGGCCTCAAGTCCGCCCTAGGATCACTTTGCTGGAGCTGCACGAAGCAATTTAAAAGAACATGCAGCTAGATGACTGAGAGAAATCCAGACCTCCTGAAATATCCAGCATCCATTCATCCATAAAAAGGAGCAATTTGCTCATTTCCAGTAGCACGCGCTATAGGGGGTGGGTGGGTGTGCACGTGTGCGTATGGTTAAATAACACCAAAATAAGATTAAGCAAACACAATTCCTTAATAAGCTGAAAAATTCAGCAAAACAACATTTCAATGCAATTAAATTCATTGAAGAATTCGTGAGAACGTTTGAGTCTGGAGAGGCTGGAGGTTTAAAAGATGCACTACATTTAAATACGCACAGACAGCGTCTAAGCATCTAGTGATATCACAAATTGTAAACAGTATTTTTTGTATATTCTTCTATTAAAAACTAATTTTAATTTCCTCCTCTTACGTACTCTTTTCTTTTCTGAAGAAACGATACAAGACTAAAATTAGCAGAGGTGTAAATTCAGCCCAGTGGTACAACCTGATACCCCAGAATAGCAGAGCCTCGTGGCCATATGGAATTATATCCCTGAATTTAACTCACATCCCAAAGGAAACCATTCCAGCTCTGAGCACCCTCTGCCATCACATTGGCACCGGTGACCGAGCACCTGTGTGCCTCCTACGGATCAGGGAGATGGTGGAAGGGGTCCCTGCTAGTTGTTAAAACAATGATTGATTGATCGAAAATAGCGATTTGCTCAGGAAAGATGGAAAAATAACCAAAACAAAACAACTTGGAGAACAACATTTTTTTCTCAGTATCTAAACTGTGATGGACCCAGAGAGGCCTGAATGTTACTGCTGCTTCCCAGGACGAACTTGCTCTGGGCACGGAGGACCCCACAACAACATCCATTTCTGAAACCTCCCTATTTTTAAAGAGCCCGTGCTTCTATGCCACAGCATCCTGTTTCTACTCCACTTACCTTTGGTACGTTATATCTTTACAATAAGTAATTAAAAATATTTGTACTTTAAAGCCACTTAGGAGCTCTTCCAATTACTTACATTACTCTTCTGGCAAACAGTCAAGCCTTTTTAATGTTGAGTCAGACTCCTGAACCTGCATCAAAAAAACTGTCCAAACAGCAGTTTTGCTTTTCTCTATTTCCAGACAACTGGAACGGGTACACACACACACTCCTGCTGTAGGAGGGAACAGGAGACACTCTTGCTGCCTTGCAGGAATCTTTCCTGGGGGAGATGACGTTCAGGGCTAAAATGCAAGAGTCCCATCTCCCAGCGCCTAAAAAAGGTGCTCAAACCCAGGAGGACAGGGCAAGAGGCCGAGGAAGGAAGTTGTTCTCATTTGTGCCTGAGGCCAGTAGATCCACAGGATAAGATGCGCAGGGAGGTAAATCTGTTTGGAGAGGGGTCCGACAAGGAACAACCGAATTGCCTCCCTAAGCAGAGCTGATGACTCAGTGCCTCAGTGCTGCAGCAGCCATGAGTCAGTGTCCCGAAGAGCTAGGAGGGCGTGTGCTGGATAGGCAGTCTTTGGGATAAGTTTTAAAACAACGGCTCTAGCCACTTTGCGTTGTTGAACGTCTCACAGCGATTTTATATAAATAAGGGTGTTAACTCTAGTTGAAATACGGCCAAGGCATCAAGGTTAAGCTTCCACAGATATAAATTAAATTAGATAAAGTATTAGTCATTTCCTGTCCCAAGCTGTTATGCATTGGGATGTACATTATGAAATAGTAATTTTAAACCCAGAAATAGATTGACTTAAGTTTTAATTGAAATAATCTTTATTTTGTAATTAAGCTATTATGTGCCAGAAGAATGATTTGCTTGGTGTTCGCGCATGGGCGTTATACTGTTTATAAAATCCCAAGCTAGATACTGTTAGCTAAGGTTGCTCTTGTGCAAAAAATAAACCCCAGAATTATACGATTATAAAAATCAAGTCTTTAATATATTAAGCAGAAACAGCAGGAAAAACAGATACCATCTACTAAAGGGTTTATTTTCAAAACTAAAGCACATGCACAAAAGTCCCCACAGATCTAGCAGCTCAGAGACCTTAAAATTAAATAAATTTCACTCAGAAGGCCACATAAAGAATGCGGAAACCTCGATTTAGGGATTCGTGTTTGAGAACTTTCACTCTGTGCCTTCCACCATCACCCCAAACAACAGGAGAGTTTTTCCTAACTGCTCTCCCACGCCCATCAGCAGGTCTCCACACCACACCGCCAGCCCCACTGATGCGCTCTCCTCCCTGGCAAGCTATTGCCCCAAGTTCAGCAAGCTTCCGATCGCGCTACAAAGATTTCCCTTAACTAAACTTCCGTCAAACAGTTTTTCTTGTTCTTTGAAGAGGCAAGATTTTTTTTGAGGACAGAAGTGGTTCTATTTTAAACAGTTTAATGTTTTAAAAATTGTTTTCAGCTACGATGCAAGTGTTCTAAGCCAAAGTAAGTGGAATTTACAATCATCTCTGGAGAAAGACTGCCATTAGGAATAAAGCGTGAGTTTATCCATTTTTCATATGTAAGTCAGATTCACTTTGTCAGTCTTGAGATTTGACAAAGTATAATTCAGAACAATTCAAGCTCACCTTCCGCTGGACTGAGTAATCAGATCAGATGAGGAAACGTAGCAGGAGCTCTTCAGAACTTACTGCAATGCTCCTTAGGAACCTCACAGTATATATGCCACTTCATTTTCTCAGTAATACATGGCTGTCATACATAATTGTGTGTACAAGACGTACAGTAACGTCTCAGAAATTTAGCCTCAGCTTCAGGAGTAGAAACTTGTCGTTCAGAAACAGAAACTCTCGAGTTTTAATCCTGTTAATGTTTACGACGGCCATGCAGTCATAGCTTGGGATACGGAACAGAAATCAGAAGTGTGCGGGGCTGTGAGAGTGTACCAGTATGTAGACAGCAGCTGGTGTCATGTTCCTTGACCCTTCTGTTGGCAGCATTGTTCCTAAAAGACACTGCCTCTAAGGTGATGTCTCAGCATTGCATTCTTAATTAGTTGATTTTTTTGACAGTGGTGCTGCTTCTTAGATAGAATAGAGTAGATGAAAGACCTTTAAAGATACCGAGTATGACACAATTTAATTTGGCTAAAAGATAAGGTTTTTTTAAAAAAGTGACAACCATATGAATTCATTCGGTAGTATGGGAGGGAGAATGGCAATTAAAAACAAGTCAGAAAGAAAGCACAAGTTTATTTTGAAGTGAGATTTCTTAGAAAAATAACAATGTATTCTTTTCTACAAGGATATCACCGTAGATTTTAGCCTAAAAAAATTAGCATACAGTGAAGAGAGAATACAAATGCAATTCGTTGGATACACTGATATTTTTTGTCTGGTTTTTTTTGGTTTTGTTTGTATTTTTCCCTATACCTATGTTCAAATGTATTTTTGCATCACACATAAAAATATGATAACCTTTCTGATAAAAAGAAGTATCCTGTTATGTGAGTTAATATAATTCCGAGAAGAATGACTTTGACCAATTGGTGTAGTGGCTCACTGCACTAGCGAACAAGGTTGTCTGCATCCAGTGGTCCAAAGTCTGAACGCTATGCAGGCTGAATAAGGAGATGAATTTAAAATGTGTAAATGACAAGTCTGAAGCCTGACTGGATCAAACAAAAGATGCTATATTTAACACTTCATCCTCTAGTTTTAGAGGGCCTTATTTTTAATCAGTTGAACAGAACATTCAGAAGCAGCTCACAACTGTCTTTGAGCTGTTCAGTTTTTCCTAGGTCTAGAACTGAAAACCTTAAAAAGTGGGTGATGATAATTAAGGTAAAAATATATCTAAATATACCGTAGGAAGATTCTTAATTAATCACAAGATGGAAAGAGGAAAAATGAATGGAAAGAAGTTTTGAAGAACAGCATGTGAAGAGACCAGTAGTTTACATAATTTAAGTATTTTGTAAAAGGCTAATCAAACATTACTCAATTTATCTTTGATCCTTCATGAAATACTCTTTAGGGCCTGCTCAGTACAGGGCCTTCAGTCACCTTCTTGCTTGACTAAGGGGGAGTGTGGCCTTTTTATTTCATTTATATTTTAAAATATGGAAAATATCACACCACACTAAAGCGATCAACCAGTAGCCTGTGTGCTCCAGTAACTGGAAAGGATAGAAAGTCAGCGAGTAGATGATTATTCAAGGTCAAACCTTTCTAGTATGGTGCCAGAAAAAAAAGCAAACAGCGAGGGTTAGCCAATACTTCACAAACACTTGTTTAAGGATTTCCTAATTACTATAAGTGGTTCCTCTGGCCCTGGCACTTAAAAAGGCAGCTGTATATGCATGATGTCATCCCTTCTTCCCATTATCTCTGCAGTAAATTTAGAGGATTAAGAAGCAAGCAAGATTAAATAGTCAAAATAATGATGATTTTTCATGTTTCCTACCGTTAAAAATTAATTACAGAAAAAAAAGGCAAATAGAAACGTGGATGCAATTAACTATTAAAACATATTTGAACATTTTTGTCCAAAAATCAGAAAAATGCAATGATCCTACACATACTTTTCTGTTTAGAGACCACACATATGCAGCACGGCCACATCATAGCACAGTTTCTGTTACCTTACATCTTTAAAGATACGGATATAAATCACAAGCTGATCAGCAAAAAATAAAATCAAGAGCCTTAAATCTCCTGGAGCAAATTGCACAGGTAATATTCCCTACCCTGGTATGGCTGTGCCAGTGCATTTTGCTTTTCATGGCTGGAATACAAAATTCACAGAGTTTGTGGTTAGGACGCTGCGAGAGATGCAACAACAGCAAAGATACTGTAATATTTGCTTACTGGGACACTGCAATTAATACACCAGCTGACACGGTCAGGGATTAACTTCATTCTCTGCACCTTGATCAGCAGTATCTTGCCAAAACAGATGAGGAGTTTGGAGGGCCTCCACAGTAATCTGGCACTTCTGGTTAGTAATCTTGGTTCCCCTCTTCTTTACTTGCAACTCTGCCCTGCCCTTCCCCTTGAGATACTCAGACCAAACCTCTTATTTCTGGCAAATGATTATCATTTCCCTGAAGAGTTTTAGGACCTTCTCCTTACCCACTAGAATTTCCTCCCATATTTCATAGGCTCTATGAGAACGCCATCAGCCCTCGGACTGGGTATGGGTCATGCTCAAGGTGCTGCGCATGGCTAAGTCCGGTCACCCTTCAGCCCACCAATTCATTTCTCCTTCTTTTCTGTCTATGTGCTGGGGAATCTAACATGGAAGCTACTCCGAGGAACACGACCTGAGGTAGGTGCGGTGCGGTATAGAAGCGTATCTCCAAGCACAGCACTGTTTGTGAACAACATCATACTTAAAAAGCAGCTCCTCAAACGCTTCCTTTCCTCGCTTTCTAGAAATGCTCTTGTTAACCTCTGGATTTTTTTTACAATTTAAAAAAAAATTACTTTATCAAGTGCCACGGTCACTTTACAAGTCCTGCTCTCTGGCTGTGTGGGAAGCTCTGAAAACCTAACTTTTCTGGTGCAGTCCCTACATCTGATTTTCAGTTAGGGGAAACTTCTATGCAGCACTCTTCATTTTTCTCTTCAATTTCTATTTGCTCTTGAAACAGAAGCCAGTGAAACGGTGGTCCCTATTTGATATTGGCAACTTCAGTCTTACACAGCCTCAGTCTTTGGCATTATTATTGTATGGTCGGTCTTTCTTCTTTTTTTATTTTTTCCTCCCCCTCTCCTTAATTCACAGCTGTATTCCAGGTTACCAATTTTGCCAGTTTGCCCAGCAGAATTCCTCTCCCGCTTGTCCATTTCTAGCAAGAGTATCTGAATGCTGCCAGGAATAGCCTGTTTTAATAACACGTCAGAAGTTCACGTCAACACTGTTAGTCAATTTATTATGCAGTGATATCTAACTCAAGCTGGATTTGTCCTGTTGTCTGCAGCTTCAGCTATAACTACCAGTCTCCATCTTTGATATCCTTGCTGCTATTTATCTCTTCCCAGGAAGACATATGTGAACACGGCCGTATCCTTCCTGCCCTGGGGCTAAGATCCCACTCTGACTTGGAGTGCTGGTCAGACAGCTCTGGAGGTAGCCACTGCTCTGGAGGATCATGTGCAATCCCTGCAAACAGAAGGTGAATCAACAGACCCTTTCCCACTGTGGCAGGGTGGTGACAAATAGGAAACCGAAGGTGTAAGTGAGAAGGCGGCAGTAATCCCAGCTGAGCTCTGCTCAGACAAGAGCTGCAGTACAGGGTCCTTAAGTAGACAATGGCAGAATAGTAAATACTAATGGAGAAAACAGAAGATACGGGGGAAATGGAAGCAAGGGACAGGCAGGCATGCAAGAAGGAACAGAGATGAGACAGAAAGCACTGTGAATAAGAGAGGAGATGAAGAGGGGTCAGAGAGATGAAACTTGACTGAAAAACTAAGCATAGAACATTGAAACTACTCCACATGAAAAAGGGGGGGGGGGGGGGGGGGGGGGAAGGTGTGGTGTCAATTGACATCATCTGCCACTAAATAGACACATTTAGGGGATACTATTTCAGGTTAAGCAACATAAGAACATTCAAGCTCAGAAGAATATAGAATAAGTTGTTCCTGCCCTAAGGAAAATACAAATTACTCAGTCTAGCCCAGTTTTGTTCAGGCATGTCTGAGGCAGAGGAAGGACCAACCCACGTACTACCCCCCGCAACCGCCTCTTCGCTCAGTTCCTCCTTATACAACCATGATTGTCCTGCTAAGGGAGTGAAACCTTGCCAAAAGCATTTAACAGGTGAAGAATAAGGGAAAAAGCAGTGAGGTGGTATTAGGGAAAAACAGATCTTTCCCCGTGATTTGGTGTGGGGTATGCCTCAGAAAAAATAAGTTTGCTGGTAAATTCACACTGGTAATTTAGGGTGTATGGAACTGCTTTAGCCATCACCCAAAGGTCAAGAATGGTGTAATCGGGGGCATAATCCAGCACAGCAAGGGTGACTTTTATGGTGCATAAACAGAGCTAGTAAGATTCCACGCCTCCTCATGGAGAATAAGAAAGGGAAAGTTTTATGCTATAATCCACCTTTGCAAAATTACATCTTTTCAATCAATCAGCCAAAACATTTAGCTTTTCCGTTTGCCTTCTCTGGCTTTGGATCTCTGTGTTTTACCATCACTATCTGATATCTTAATGGATGCCATTTTGGCAGAAAATAATTTACTCTGAAAAAATTCTGCACCAGACACTTTGGGAATAGGATGGCCAGCATTAGCTTAGCTGAAAAATAACCCCTTAAAAAAACAAAACAAAAAAACCCCCAAGCCCCCAAACAAAACACCACATCGCGTGAAATAAGCAGATTTTCAAATTATACAGTCCCTGCCATAACAGTAATAAGATAACAAAATTAAGGGGTTTTTTATTTATAAGTAACTGCTTTCTTCTACCTTTTATAATGTCCACCTCTTAGCATAACAAAGCTTTTCATAGCTTACTAATGGCTCCCTGTCACTAGTGCTGAGAACTATTATCACTGCTCTGCCCCTTCACATGGGCCTTTCAGACATCACTGTTTCACTTAATTCTTTCACCTCCTTCAGTTCAAATGCAATAAAAACCTTTCACTGGCTGACAACTAGAAAGGCAGAACAGCCTCCAACTGCTGTATAATTCAGGAGGGCTCTTTCTCATTTTAATTGGCTGCCTAATTGGAATGTTTATGGGTTCTGCGATAGCTTGGGATGAAAAGGCAGGGTGAGCAATTATGTGCTCAGCATTCCTATCTGGCAGAGTTAATAGTTTTTTTTAAAAAAAGCTAAAGTTCACTGGAATGCCATGTTTTTGTTCTTGAAGAAATACCTTGATTTGAAACAATGTAATCCCCAAGTCAGAAATTATGTCAAGCTGTGCTTATCCAGTAGCAAGTTTGAGCTTTTGGAAGCCTCTTTGCTCCTTTTTGATGTTAGCATAACATGAAGAACAGGAGGCTATCTGGTGGCTGTCAAGTTTTTAACTGCTTGCTCTCTCACTGGCTGGAGATAAGATGTAAGCAGAGCACTTGATGGACTTGATTAATTCTCTGGAACGAAGGTTTGTCTTTCTTGGCTCGATGAATGACTTCATTCTAGTAGATGAGGTCACCCAAGTCAAGGCAATAAAGTTTCTGATATTCACATGAAAGCTAGTTTTCAAAGCTGCCAGCCCCTAAAGAGAGAAGCACAAGTGTTTTCTCATTTACCTACATTCTAGTGGCAACATCCAGCCTGCTTCCCTGTCTATCCTCCCCAGCACAGGACTGCATTTCAGCTGAAGAGCAGTTCTAACACAAGACAAGATTTAATGGAAAGGAAAGAAAAAAAAAAAAAAGACACACTTTGTTTGAAGAAACAAATATTTTTGTGAAGTGATTTATCAAAATGCCAACAGGAAGAGAAAAATTACTTTCCAGCTTTTTAGCCTGACCGCAGTGGCATTTTGCTTGTCTCCCCGCGCTGCCTCTGTGCTGTTCCAGCTGTAAACCTCAGGGGGCAAAGAGCGGCCTTGTGGTCCCTTGTACACTACACTGTGCAGTTGCATTTCAGAGCGAGAGAACCCAAGTGCTACAAACACCAGTAATAAAGGTGGAAGGATGCTGCGCTCTTTGCAGTACTTCTACTCTTGCATGCTTTGCATTTTAAAGGTGAGTTTATGGACTATCCTTCACAAAGCAGACTAGTCTTCTCCGTGTTTCCTCTCTCCCTTTTAGTAAATGCTGTTTAGTTTAAAAATGGTGAAAACTAGTGAAAAGAACTGATTTGCTTTGTAAACTTCCAAATTCTTACGACAGTTTGTACAAAGATTTCTATTAATCTTGCAATGTTTGCTTTTCAAAACCGTGCAAACGATAGATAATCTCTCCAGTACTCATTACAGCCTAGCCAACAGAGTAAGCAACCCATGCAACAGAATTCAGACTAATCTGATATACAGATTTATTATTTTCAGAGAACCTGAAACTCCGTGGTCTAGTATTAGGGATTCTAACTCATTCTATGTTCCTCCTTTACAGTTTAATTGTGTCCTTGCCTCTACGTAACAGAAAACTCATAGCCCTGTGGATTGTTAGGGTCGTTATTCTAGCGTTTGAAGCTTCTTTGTGGATCAAGTCTCCTAACCCATACTTCTGTTCCTGTGCTGCAGTTCTCCAGCACGTGCATTTACAGTTGGGGCATGGGGATGATGAAAGGAGCATCCATCCTGGGCACGAATGCAAAAAAAATGCCAACCACGGCAGATGCGCCGGATCTCTACCAGTTGGTGATACCACACAAGAAAAAGGGCTGCAAGCTACAGAGGTTCTTGGGCACTGTGGTCTTTTTCTAAATGCTTTCATTAGCACCATGGAGAAATTAGAAGGTGGTTTAAACGTTCCTGTTAAACTCTGGAGGTAGAATTTTACCCCAGGTTTTATTGCCATCTGGAGTCTGGAAACCTGTGGAAGCAGTGCCTTGTTTGAAAGGTCAGAAGCCTGTACAACATCAGAGAGCCCAGCTCTGCCTAGAACATACTTAGGAAACGTTGACCTGGCACATGCCAGGAGCGATTGCTGGCTGCAATAGCTCCCAAGAAGTTCTCTCCAAAGGACTCATTTTCAGATTCATATGCATCAGTTCGGCATCCAAATGATGCAAAAATAAAATATGACAAGTCGTATCCTTGCCAGTATAGACGCAGTTAGCCTGTAAGAGGCCAATCTAGCAATTAAATAAAAGCCTCTTTCAAAGAAGCTGTCAGGTAAACACCACCCGCTCTTAAACTAACTTTTGTTTACATTTACCTAAAGATTATAACTTGCCGATATTAAGAATGTCAGAGGAAAAATCTGATTGCTCAAGATGTCCATCTCATTTTATGGGCAGAGGCGATTCAGAGAAACCCATATGTTTGGTAAGTGTCCAAACATGTGGACACTTATGCAAACCAACAATTCTTTGAAGTACGCTGCTTTCTAAAGTCCAGGCTGAAACCTAAAATTTAATAATCAACAAAACAGGCAGAGCTAAGGCAGAAACTCTCTGCTAAACTCTGCAGGACTGGGATATGAGAGGAGGCGTCTCTCTGAAGTGACATTATAGGCCCAGATGTGTTGTAAGAGAATAAGGGTCTGTCTTAAGACGGCCCGTAGACCCTGTGAACTTCCTTGTTTCGTGACTTTAAAGCAAGAAGAAAAATAAATAATGAAACATATTAAAGTCATTATTGTAAGCTGTGTGTGCCTTCTGAAGGTTTGGTTTTTTAAAAGCTCCAACCTTTGAAAAAAATGCCCAGTGAAATTAAAGGCAGCAAATCTATACTGAAATGTATTTTTTATATACTACCAAATTTACACATGGAACTCATTGTCACAAGATATTACGAAAGCCAAGAGCTTAGCAGGATTCAAAAAGGCTTAGACATTTGTGTGAATAATAAGAACATCCACAGCTATACCAGAAAGGAAAAAGACATTTATAAGTGATACTAAAACTCAGACTTGAGGGCATAAGCCAATTGCTAGATGCATTGGTTTAGGGAGAAAATCCCCCAACCGACGCTTTTTCCATAGCTGTCCGTTATAGGTTTCTTCGCACCTTTCTGTCAGCATCTGGTGCAGACCAATGGCAGAGAGACCATCCAAATCTGATCCAGTCCAGCAGGTGTTATGTTCTTAAGCTAAAACTCTTTTTAATGTAAAGCTGTCATGAAATATTTTGAAAAGACTGCTTATTCCTTGCCTAATCCTATAGCATTTGGCAGCTCTTAAAACGGGTAATGGATATTCCACAGCACTCTGTATATCCACCAAGAAGAGGGCGGTTAGTCACAATATTTTCTTACGTCTTGTGCCAGGACCTCTTCTCCTTTAAGTGGCATCAGACTGCGCGGGTCCATACATACGTCGCACCCCAAACAAAACGTTGTTCTACAAAAACTCCGAGTTTTGCAACACCACTGAAAAGTCTCATGATGCGGAGCGTGAGATGCCACTCCCAAATCCCAACAGAGTTTACAGAGTGGGAGTGCTGAAGGAATCTGCAACTGTAAGCAAAGAAAAGCCTTACGAGTGCTAAGGATCAACACTGCAGAAAAGGTCAAATGAATGAGTGCCGTGAAATTATTCACTTTCCTCTATTAAACACCTGAGAGGCATTTATATCGCTAATGATCTGGAAATACATATTGACAACAAACACAGTCTTTGCTACTAATAAGTGCACGCGTCCGTGTGTGTATATAGGAGGAAAAAATTGTGGCCTCCCTTTCTCCATAAACTTTGCCTGTCTTATTCTAGCCATCACAGTTTGATCTTTGCTGATGTTTATTACGTTTAAATATCAAAGAAAATTATTTTTCTGCTTGGAATAAAATATCAGAAATGTGATAACATATTCAGAAGAAAAGTCAAAATGACCCTTATAAGAGGAATGCATAAACTCCTAGCATTGAATTTATGCTACTTAGCATCACATTAAAAAATATTCAAAATATAAATCAAAATTCAAGGGTATAACTTATATTCAATTTCAAATTTATGGTATTTTAAAATAGGATGATTTCCTCAAATGTGCAATAAATTTGGTTTCGTGGAATTGCACATGCCACCTTATCATGACAGTTGCTTTATCTACACAGTCCACTGAAGCCTAGTCACTTTATATAATCTGAATTCACAAATCAACTGTCGTCTTCACTTCACTGATTCATTGCTGATGGGCCTTTCACAAGGTAAAAAATCCTTTCCAAGTTGACAAGAGTAATAAATGGAGAGGTGAGAGCTGCCTCTCAATCCTGCTGTTCTACTGTGCTGCCGATAGTGACACATGGCAGAATAAGCTCATAAACCAACCTCATCTTTTGACCTCGGCAGAGTAAATGGAAACAGAGGGGCATTTATAATGATGACTGTATTTAAAGACCGATAATGACTAGATAAACCTCTGAAATCTAACTAGCCCAACCAAAGCTTGGAAAAATGCAACGGTTTTCTGTATTTAATGTGATGCAAAAATGTTGAAAATGCAGCTATGAAACTTTCGGAATAACCTAGAGTACGATGAAACTGCACCAGTTTCTAAGTCGGTTAACACAATCGTACACACGCAAAAGCAACCTTGAAAAAGATAATGAAAATGTAATTGGACCTTTTTTTTTTTTTTTAATGTTGTTCCAAATTAAGCAGAAACAACACACAAACCAACAGCTGAACCAGAACAGGATGGCATCCTGGGAATAACCAAAGCGTTTTAAGTTAGGAGACTTTCTTTGACCAATAGTGCTCAGGAGAGAAAGGACAGGTGAATTAAAAATAAATACGGGCTTGTAGTATTCGTAGCAAGTTTTATCGTACTGAATCTTGATTTATTAGGGATGTGTCTTTTTAGAAAAAACCGTTAGCAATTAAACTTCAACTGCCTCATCATTTGCCTTCTCTACTGAGGGTAGAAACTTTGTGCAGCCTAATGAAGGACCTGCAGCAAAACTCGGGAGCTGTGAACTCAGCCTGTGCTATTGCCTCATCTGCAGTATCAGCTGGGTGCCCAGGTTAGAGAGTTACCAGCGCTCTGAAAAGCAGCATGATGATCATCGGTGATGCCAATTTGAAGTCCTAGAATACAAATAGTTCACCTTGCCTGTACACTTAGTAGCAGAAAGTTTTTCACTTGAATGTAAAAGTAATTAATACTCATTCCAGCCATAACAATGAAGGCTTCTTACTTTTCCTGTAGTAAGATTAAATATATAACTACACTAAATATATTCCAGTTTTCACTGATATGCTGTCTTGTTTTATTCATTAATGTATCGTTCCTTCTGCATTGTACAGAATGGCTCATCAGAACCTGTAGTCACTTTAAAAAACATCCACTGAAAGAGTTTTAAGCTGCAAGCAGTAATAGTAATTATTTAATCACCTAAATTTGGTGAAATCAAATTATGGAAACAAATCCATATAAAATCAGTAGAAAAGCTAAAGTTTCAGTGGAAACTAGGAGGAGACCCCAGCCTTGCAATATCTACTACTCTTGCGCGCACCCCGCTGCCATCCACGGATTTGTACACCAAGCACGTGAAATGATTTTTAACCACCTTTCTGCATTCCTAACATTCACTCAAATGGAAAAAAAAAAAAAAAGTTATTTCTTAACTCTTTCTTCCAAATGCAGACTTTAACAAATCAAGAGTAAAATTTTTTTCAATTAACGCCACCACTGTAAAGTGTACATGAGCTAAAATAGAGAATAACAACAGCACTGAAGCCTCCAGATGCTAAGACCAAAGACTGATGCTCATACTATTCAACGCTTCTCAAAGCTGTTTTTCATTCTAAAAGTAAATAAGTTCACCAGCAGACCTTCGGCAAACAGGAATTTACAGCAGCTTTAAGGAGGAGAACTTTGCCACTCACATGAAACCATCCCCTATATCACTACAGGTTTTCTGAGGTTGATGCACTGGCCACACTGAGCTTTTCCCAAGAGGGTGAATATTTTGCTACAAAACAGTAGCAATCTTCTCCTAGAGCTCTAAATTAATAAAAACAGGAAAACCAGATCGAGAAATTGATGCATGGCAAAAAGAGACTGTACCAAGAAATGAGGTCTCACATTAAACCAAGGACAGGAAAAGGCATGTCTCACTTTCTGCCTCCAACTCAAATATCCTTGACCACCCTGGAAACATCCCCTTGCACAGGGGACACCTCCCCTCTAAAACCGCAGGCACGTAGCCACGGTGATTCAGCAGGGCAGCTCTTCTGGACATCAAGGGGAGCAAGAGGCACGGACCGAGAGGATGATTCAGTCACCCCAAGGTTAGACCCTGTCCCCTTCCTGAAGTCACGCCTGTTTTTCTCCATTGATTAGAGAAAGTACTAAGGAGGTTTAACTTCTTAAATACATACCTCAGTGAAGTACCTAAAGTTATGTAGAAAGCATCCAGGCCAAGCCTCTTCAGTTTGCTGTTCCTGACATGGGTATGAGAGCAGAGCACACCATACCCGGGGCTCCTGGTCCCCTCCTGCACGCTCCCACGTCACGGCCACCAGGCCATTTTGTTCCCCCCCCGGGGTTGCACTGCACCCATGGGAAGAGTCATTCCCTTCCTTAGAGGACCTTCATGAAGATAATGGCCAACGTTACCCAGCTAGCTCAGATACTGCGACCTGCAGAGCTGTCCCTGTATTTAAGATAAACATAAACCCTATAAACGCAATGTGAGGGCCGTTGAATGAAGCAGCGTTACAGGCAATAACTAGAGGAACTGTGGAACTGCATTTTTGTACAGTTCAACTAAGGCCACATTCAAATCCAAGATTTCTCCGAACAGTGGAGACCTTCCCTCCTACCAACATGCAGATGTTGGTAGCAGGTAACAATCCTGTTTCTTGACATTAACAATATAATACATTGTACTGTTTTGCTAATGCATTACTTTTCATTCTAAGAAATGTTAAAATATTTAAACTAGGCATACACCTCCCCACTAGTAATGCATTTCTGCATAAGAGAAGAAAGCAGCCTGGAAGGTGGAATGACACAATCGGTCCAAGTCTACAGGATAGATATGCAAGACATAAGAAATTAATAAGAGACACTTCCACAACTGTGATTGAGTTCACTGTGATATTACAGGGCCAAGAATAAGCAGCCCCACAAAGCAAGGTGGTTCCTCCCTGCCCCAAGTATTGTCTCCTAACCTTCTCAGGATCTGGTCAAAAGCTATGGGATGAACCTGTGCAGACTTAGGGTAACCTTTACAGCAAAAATGAAATGCAGAATAGAAGCTTCCTTCATTAAATCTTTCATTTTTATATCCATCAAGTTGCAAGTTGTTGAAGTGACCAATGCTCTTGGTATTCGTTGGACAGAGCAGTACTGAAAATCCAAAGCAAGATTCCTTGCTCCCAGAAGCTGTGGCATCAGCTGTTCCACCCTGATTGTGCCGCATGATTTGGGGCATATATTTGGTTATATTAAAGCATTACAAACTCCAGTACTAGCTGAACATGCCTGAGAATACAGACACACCTGGTTGAAAGTATTCTCTGGCAAAAAAAAAAAAAAAAAAAAAAAAAAAAGCCACAACAAACCAGAACAAAATCTAATACACCTTACTTGCTTGGCAACACTCACTTCTGTTAGCATATTATTATGGGGTGATGTGCTCTAGCTCCTCACTGAGTCTGTCTCAAAAGCCTCATAAACACCACCACTGCTATTCTTATTTTGATAAAGGTCTGTAGAAGCTGTGTTTGGAGCTGGATCAGGTTTCAGGTAGAGCTCAGGGTTTGAGTTACCAGCAATATACAGGCTAGAGGTCAGGCTCAAATTAAGTAGCACTGAAACCTCATGAACTCAGGACAGTGAATTAACAAAAATAACCCGAATTCAAGGAATTTTCACCATCCACCACAATTCCCCATCACAATTTGTTGTGGCAGCAGTTTAACTTCACCACCCAGCTCCAAGTTGTCCCTGGCTTGCTTCTCATGTGTCAGATGCCACAATTTACCATGCCAGGCCACTCCAGAAAGTTTGTAAGGAGAAAAAAAAAAAAAAAAGGGGGAGAGGTGGTTTTGTTTGGGGGGATTAGTTTTTTCTTCCCCAAAAGCACTTGTCTTTACAGAAGAATGTAAAAGTCAGTTGTTCATGCTGTCTGATTATCTCATGATCTCATGCAGTATTATTTGGCTTAGTTTGAAAATCAGGTGTACTGTTTCATAATTAAATTATTCAACAAAACCTTGACTATAAAGCATTCTGCTAAAACCTAATTAAGAGTATGATTTGATAAAAGCACATTCTGCAGTTTTAGTTTACATTCCCATATGAGTGGGGACATCATTATTTCATGCTTTGCACATTTTGGGATTCNCACACAACCCAAAAAACCCCACCAAAACCAACAAAAACCCAACCAACCAAAAAAACCCAAAACCCACAAACACCAAAACCACACAACACCTCCCCCCCCCAAAAAACCCACCTCAACAAAAAACCCAACCCTCAACAAACCTAGCAGAAAGGCATCATGAAAAGAGCACTACTTCAAAAGTTGGCCCTTGCTCAAGCTGCATATGGTCACATAATCTTTTAAAATGCGTGATTCAGTCTCAATTTAATTACGTAATAGCACAAATGGAATTACACTGCAGATGAAGTGCAGTATTTCAGCTCAAACACATACTGGAGTTGTGTGACTGACCCAAGCTTATTTCATTTGGTCATTGTATTAGAGGACTTAATTTGAATGCAAGCACACGTGGCAAACAACAATTTCAATACAATACCTCCTCCTCTTGATCTAAATTTTAATACTTGCTGGGCTGTTATGAAGATAATTTTTCAGGCAGATTGCAAAGATGATGACAATCCAGTACTAGCAAGTATTTTTCTTGAATTGTTTTATTTACCGTATATCCTCATATATCTGCTTAAAAACGCAGATACAGCTTTTTCCCGTGTATGTATTTGTGTGTGTGTGACCCTTAAGTGGCATATATTTATAGTAATGTCTTGGGGAGCAACAGGAAAAACAAGACTTTCCTCTTTCTACAAATTAGAAATGCAAAATCATAGTTAGCCCATTCCTCAAGGCTTGTATAATTTCTGTGCTGCAAAAACGCATACTTTTCCCATCTCCCCATGCTTTACCCTCATTTCCCGTACGTTTCTCCCCTTCTTTGACCTGCACACCAAATGGTAACTTCTCATTTTATGAAGTAAGGGAGCACACGTTTGGGACCCGATACTGCTCTTACTCAATAAGACCAGTTCACATACTGGAGCTATTTCTGGCTCTCTGCATACTCATGCAGATGTTGTGCATCAAGTGTGCTCATTTCATGTTTTGAAGGTTTTCGTGGAAACCACTAATATTGGATAGATAAAGAAATTTGTATCTAGGACTTGGGAAACTGTAAATCAGTCAGTCTAGGTCTGATACTGTAACAATCACGTGAATGACCATGTTGGAAACATCTAAGCAATAAAAGCAATAAGGGAAAAACAAACCAACCAACCAACCAGTTTGGGATTCTCAAGAAAAAACAACATGAAACTAACTGGACCAGTACTGCTCACGAGTGAGAGCTTGGTGTTACAATAGTTAAATCCACGAAAACATCATCCCAGTGCTCAGCAGCAGTCAAAAAAGAAAACCAAGTATCGGGAACTACTAACAAATGAGAGAAAATTCAAGATTTGCCCACATGTTGAATGCTGTGTGTAACCCTAGTATCCTCAGCTAAAAATAACACAAAACCCAAAACACACAACAAAAGAGATGAGGCGTTTTGCTAGAGGCCTGTAAAAACCGTGGGTAGAGAGCGTGGACGGGGACTGATCCACTTTCCACTTCAGTGGAAGGAGGAGGAGGAGGAGGAGGAGGTCGCGCATGAAGCTCATGAGTCTAGCCAGGGACTCCCCTGAGCTGAAAGTTTTCAGAGAATACAGGAGGATGTAACATGTCCACCCTAGTCTTACTCCTCAACTGCTTATGGCTAGTGTTGGGAGACAAAATACTAGGCTATATGTAGAATCATAGAATCACTTAGGTTGGAAAAGACCCTTAAAATCATCGAGTCTAACCGTTAACTTCATTTTGAACCAGTAAGGCCACAAAAACTTTTCTTCTTTGACTGACCTCTAGGTTCTTAGATGCTGGGGAGAACAAGATGCAGGTACTCCGGCTTTACCACAGCTTTTGGCAGTCACTTCTGAAAATGCCTTGCAACACAACTTCGGGAAACAGTTCAGATTAAAATAGCAGAAGGTTGGTACAGAGCTGACTAAAAAAAGAAATAGTGGTTATCAAGTTAGCTTTATGTTTGATCCCAGGGAGATTTCTGCCTTGGTCCCAGTTTTGCTCAATTATTTCAGTAACGGCACAAATAAAAGAATAGAGAGCATGCACAAAAACTTCAAGACAATTGCAAAATATTATAAACAAGAAATATATGCACAAATAAAAACAATTAATTACTTATTAAGAAGCACTAGGAAAAAGAAAAAGGAAAAGTTTTAACTGGAGCATTGCATGTAGAGGCACAGAAAGTGCTTCCAGCGCTTTGCCCATTATGGCTGAGGGTTCAGCTGAAATAGTGCAAGACCCCACCCAGAAGAAATGAAAAACAAACAAAGTCCCAGTATAAACTGTAGATGACTGCCTACCTAAACACAGTCCAGGGCAACACAAGCACATGAAACCATATTCTGAATTACACCTCGCTTCAACAGAGAGCCTGAGAGCACAAGCAGAGGTTTTCCTCATTGGAAATCAATTCCATACTCACTATATTCTCAGAATATAGCTTCTGCCACTGTAGCCCTACCTAAAATTATTTTGCAAGCTATAAAAATGTTGGGAAAATAACTGTGGTGTTATAGAGAAAAACATTGCACCAATAGCACCACTTTGTGTTTGGTAACTCTAGAAAGCACTTATAGCCGCTGTATCTAACTGTGATTATTAAAAAAAAAAAATAAAGAACATAGTTTTCTAGAGCTTTTATGGTGTGTATGCACATCACAGCTTGCATAAGCATTCCTGCTAACCACATCAAGGTGAAAGACAAAGCAGCGCAAGAGTTCCTTAGATTACAAACATGATTCTACGTTGTATAAAGAGAGGTACCTCTGATAGAGATAGCGAAGTACGGATCTCAGTATACAGGGCATGCCAAAAATCTCATCAGCAACACTGAGTGCTGATCTGGTCACTCACGTTCTGGAGAGACGGGCTCAAACTAGAACAGCTGAAGATCAAGAAAAGAGCCCAAAGTCTGAGGAGAAGAACAAGGTTTGCCTTTTTTAGCCTACCAGAACAAAGCAGGGCGGATAACGTCTGTAAATACGGGTGGGGAGGGAGGGGTAGGCAGGAATGAGGCTCTAGGGAGGAAAAAGAGTCACTCAATTGAAAGCACCAAGTACAAATCAGCAATTAGAAATGCCAGGAAATTGGAAATTAGAAAAAGGTCATTAACCAGCAAAGCAGTGAGATCCTGAAACAGCTGCCAGTGAGGGGGTGTTGGGACACAAGAAACCAGCCTGAGGTTTAAGTGGAACTTGACAAATAGAGGAGAGGATTACATCATGTTACGGCTTTCGGTCTTTCTTTCAGTCTTCTTATCCTGAACTTTGAGATATGGATTTTATTCATAGCTTTGCCCTTGACTCTGGGAAGACCCCTTCTCTCTCCTGTAGACTTCCTTTTAATATAATTACTCTACTTTTATAGATAAGGCTCTTTTACATCTGTTGTAATTCAGAAGTGGATCTAAGATCTAAAAGTCTTATTTTTTTAAAATTGCACATTTTTTGTTTTCACAGTGGAATGCACAAATAACCAACGATTACTTGTGTTCCTCCGCAACCACATCAATGTATCTTCTCTTCCTGTCCCTCCTGCCAGGGGTCTCGTGTGCAGGCTCATACAGCCTGTGCTCCTCTCCCTTTTCTCATTTCATACCGGCTCCGTCATTCTCCTCCCTCTTTCCTAGCACCTTGTGGTAAGGATATACTTTCTACGCAGCCTCATTTCCCTACACCACTGGCCCTCATTCTCCATCCCACATTTCCCTTTGCCCTTGTTTTGGCCCCATGCAATGGGTTTCTTGTGCCATCTGACCCATGTTCTTTCCCAGCATTTCCTATTTCTCTTTCTACACTCCAGAGAGGACACTGTATGTTTTAGGTGGTGGTGTTGGGATTTTTTTTTTTTTTTTTTTTTTTTTTAAATAAATCCACGTTAATATTTTCAGAGTGCTTTATCACAGGCTAATCTAGAGAGGAGAGAATGCAGATGCCAAACACGCATGAAACCCATTAGACAACTGAAAAATATGACACATATCAAAGCACAGCCCATGCATTCAGCAGGATTCTGAAGTGCAAATTATCAAAATGAAAAACATCCTCTAACAGACTGAGCAGACCAGGCTGCCTCTCTCTCTCTCTCCTCAGATATTTCCCCTACCTACGTCCCACAAAGAGAAAGTACTGCTTCCACTACAGAGACCCTATTTGCTGCCCTCTAGGGCCTTTTATCAGACACTAAAAGGATCATAGAATCATAGAATCGTTTAGGTTGGAGAAGACCCTTAAGATCATGGAGTCCAACTGTAAACCTAACGCTGCCAAGTGCACCACTAAACCATGTCCCTAAGTGCCAGGTCTACGCTTCTTTTAAATACCTCCAGGGATGGTGACTCAACCACTTCCCTGGGCAGCCTGTTCCAGTGCTTGACAACCCTTGATGAAATCTGGACAGGTGCCACAGTATTACGGATTATTATTACACAGGTGACAGAGTGGCCAAAATATTTCCATCAGAGGCTTTTCAACAAGTGTCTATAAGGCAAGACTCCACAGTATACAACCACAGGAAGACGGACGCTGCCTGTTGTCGTTTTCTAGTGTTTCTTGGTGCCTTAGATGATCTAGTTAAATTTTTCTTATACCTCTCACACACTTTCTTTTAGTCAAAAATTTTTTAAGTGGGTGATATAAGGCACAACGGGGACAAAGTGATTTGACTAACGGCAAATAGATGGTCATTGAGAAATGAAGGAGGAAATCTCCCAGGATTGTGAACCTCTCTCCCCCTTATGTTAACCAATATGACACTTCCCGCATCCATGGTTTCAAAGCCACATTTAGATGTGTCGTCAAAAATATATTCTCATCATACTGTCCAGATATTTCATTTCCAAATCTACAAACTTAACATGAAATAACTGAGAAATTCCATATAATTCATCATTTATGTAAAAGGCCAGTCACAGGGAAGTTAAACCTGGGCACAGTGTCCCAACTGATGCTTTATACAGCTTGATAAAATAAGTGCCGCTGCTGCGAAGCAATCTAAAATAATGTTCCCAAAAATTGCAACTGCGAACAACTTATTTCTGTTCAGGAACATCAATATAATCAAGTCCCCTTTGGTTATACAGGATCCTCTGAGATCATAGCCCTCTGAGAATATTTTTGGCTACTTTCAAAAATGTCTGAAATTTACTCTGTAAAATTAATGCACAGGATCTGAAAATTCTACCTTAGCAAATACAAAAGGCCATTTGATTAGCTACAAATAAAAACCCCTTGAGCTAAAATGAATAAGGTTTAAGCTACTTCAAATTATTTTCCCGCCTGATAAAGCCATTATCACATTTAGAGCGTTTACAATGCAGAACTACATTCCTTTGATCATCTTATAAAATTAATTGATCTTGCTTATCTATTGTACTATTTTAAATCATTTTAATTGAGGACATTAGGAGAAGTAATGGTAACAACCAATGCATTTATTAGCTACTGACGTTCAAGGCAGCAATGTCATTTTCATAATCTGAATTTCTCTATAACAAAATTCCATTCTTAATGGAATTTACATATAGATCACCCCCAGCCACAAATAATTTACTATTACTTCAAGTCCTAAAGGACAGGCAGAAAAACTGTGAAAAATCACTCCAGCCATACTTAATTTTAATTATTCTTTTAAATCAGATAGAGACCCCGAAGTTAAATTCTCATAATTAAATAGAAATTAAAAGTTTCTAAAAGCCTTATTTTCAACTTCAATTTTAAATGCAAATGAACACATAAGAAAATTGCCCCATGAAGAACTGAGTAATGTTCATCTACAATGTTTTGTTCCACAGCCACAAAACTCCTCCATCACCTTGAGTCCCATGGAAGTCCTCATTTAGTTAAAGGCTGCAAAAGGCTGGGTGCAAGATTCCAGTGTTAACCAAAAGTCCTGACTGTCTATCAGGGCTGCCCTCGCCGGTGTCTGCAGAACTGCCTGCCTTACCTTGAAAGAGTCCTACTGTTTCCATGATAGCCTATGAGTTTGTATGGCCCGCTGTGCCACAGAACAACTGTAGCCATTTGAAAGAAAAAAGTGACTTTACTTCCTGAGACAGGAATGTTCCATCACCCATTCAGCTGAAATCTTTATTGATACAAAGTGAATTGTGCCCGGGCTGAAGATCCCCTTGAAAACATGCTTCATCATCTCCAGCCTTAAGTCATCTGCCTGACCCACTGGGTTCTAAAATTAAAGAATACACACTTACTTAATAGAGTTAAATACAATGTTCAGCAGCACAAAAGCTAAGTATAGATATGCTGCGCAAGTACACGCACAAAAGATTGTGCCAGCATGCCACTGCATGCTTGGGAAACAGGTTCAATTCTCTTTGCCGTGAAGCTGTTGCACTACTCCAGGCGAGTCACTTAGGTCATGTCTATACTGACAATTGCCATCAACCCCCTTCCAGATGGCAGCCTTCTCTGCCATCACCTCTTTATGTCAACCACTGGAGGCTATCTGCTTCAACCCCAAAATGTCTGTTGATCTTCAGGAAGAAGACATACTGCCTTCTTTCTCCTTGCCTCCTGCCTTGTCATGTCAATAATTCCTTGTTCCCAGCTCCTTGTCCTTCTGCAGCTCTATCTCCTTTCTCCACTGCCTTCAAGAAACAATTCTAGAAGGGAAAACAAGCCAACGGACAATTGCTTGGACAACTGACACAAACTAGCAGCATAACGTGAGTGTCGGACATAGGCTACAAAATATTGTAATGCATGAGGAAGACTAATCCTGTGACTGTGGTGATGGAAGAGACTTAAGATCAGTATAGACGCATCATTTTTCCCTCTGTGCTTCCATTTCCAAATTATAAAATGAAGGCAATAACATTTACTGGACCGTAAACACATTACATACCGAGCTTTAGGTGCTCAGTTATGTTCTGGTTTTGACCATCTTTGCAAAAGTAAAGAAGTGATTATATCTAGGTGGTTTATTGTGGTGGCCTGGCAAACTAAGTTCTGCAGTAACACGTTGAAGGTTTGCCTCTACCATTTCTACCAACAAGGAGACGAGGCTGAATGAAACAGCTGCTTATGATGCTGATGGTACAAAAAAAAAAGGGGGGNAAGAATGAAAAGGTGGGTCAGCTAGCACCAAGATGTCAATCTGCAACTAGGTTGGAACAAGCAGCCTAATGCTAATAACTAGTCTACACCAGAGGAAACAACTCGGTAACGGTTCGAAAGTGGGCTCAGAAGAGATAACTTAGGAGTTCAGTTACAAGCTGAAGAGATGGGCACACAAGCAACAGCACTATAATATTCACCCCTTTTGTCCTTGGCCTAGACTACAGACAGCAAATGCTGTGCTCTCCCCATTGGGATTCTTATCAAAGAGCACGGGGAGGGAAGAAAAAGAAAAAAGAAACTGCAATAAACACTGTAAAGAGAAACTGCCTTTACTTGTTCTGATGACTAGACTTTTTTGTTTCTCTTTACATGGTTTGTAGTGAGTACAAAGCATTGGCATTCCCCTTTATATAATGGGAAAATGACAGTTAAAAGTAAACACTTCCATTTAAATGTACACAATACAAGGACGCCACCTTATTTTTGCTACACCAGCAAGTCCCTCCTAACATTATTATTAGACTATTGACGCTGAAAACTAAACTTCTTACTTTTTCCACTAAACTTTGCACATCTTTCAGATGAAGGTTTTGCGCGTGGTGTTGGTTTTTTTTGTTTTGTTTTGTTTTGTTTTAAATCGTATTTTGTGTTTTAGCTTCACGCCCAGAGGAACTCCTGAATCAACAGATGCCCACATTTAAATTCAGATCCATCACGCAAGTACCAGCTTCACCTCTCCCAAGTGCTTCGGAGAAAAGTGCCTGTATGATTTCAGTCCTATTTCAAGGTCATTTTTCATTCCCACAGTCTAAAGTTCTTGGCAGGAGAGGTAAACATGGGGTAAGCAAAGTTGGAGGGCAAAAGGATAAATAAGAATAGAAACTCTTCGGATGGATATGTCTTGAAGAACTGAACAGGGTGATAAGGAGGTAGAGGTGGTTTTTAACGTACAGACCAAAACCAAATCTAAAATTAAACTGGCCAGACTTGAGCAGCTGAGCTCTTAGGCTGTGGTTTTTTCCCTTTTGCTAGTAACCTCCGGTGCACCTTTCTGTCACCTTTACAAGCCAAGACCTGTATCCTCCCTCTATGGCTGTGGTGCATCTGGCACTCTACACTCTGCTTCTATTACCAAAGAGCCCATTAATAACAACAGCATGAGCTTCCAGGCTGTCAGAACTGTTTTCATTTCAGATTATTCTCTTGTTGTAACAGAAAAGAGTCTAAAACAATGCAGCTATGTCTCCCTCTAGTTTATGGTGTGTGTAGTTTGAACAGCCTAGACATGCTTAGCATCTTGTAACTACCATCCAAGGCAGGAGAGCTCTGTGTTCAAAATTTCCCAGACTGTATATTAGTAACAATCTATTCCTGACACAGATATTGATAAAAAATAGCGTACTCATTCGGTTGGGGAAACCTAATGCATTGTAGGTCACTGTAAAAACATAGCCAAGATAAACTACCTCTATTTTATTCAGAGCAAAGGGGGTGAGGTCAACCCCAGGTGTGAAGGTGAGCGCTGGTCATGCCGAGCTCTTTTGTGCTAAGTAGTACAAGTATAAGATCCATTCAGGATTTCACGGCACAATGACCATCATTCCTGCGTCACCTCACTGACGACATGTTTGGGATGGCCAGGGTCTCCCTGCCCCAAGCACCTGGCTGCTCCCGAGCACCCACCGCGTGAATTCTCCTCTGTCTCCAGCTGCCTTGCAAGGTGAAAGCAAATGCCCTCCGCTTCAACGGCCCTCTCAAATACACACACACAAAAAAAACCATTCAAAGGTTTGTTCTTAAAGACCCCTGAAATCTGAAGGCACCTGTTACTCAATGTAACTAACTCATTAACTTAATTAGGTGTATCAGCAACAGTTCTTAACCTCTTCGGTTGTTTTGATTCTTATAGGAGCCAAGCCCCAGTGAAACATATTCCAGAATGCAAGTCGTTAGCCAATCTGACCATGAGACATGATTTTTATAGGATTTTAAGTAACGTAAGTTTAAGACTTTATGAGATTTTTATGAGCAATCCATGACAGAATGCTAGAGCTTTCATACAGAAAAGTGAAAGGTGATAAAGTCAAAGCCTTAATCTCTGGATTCTCTGGAATCTGGAAAAATGGTATGATGGTAAATGGAGTGGCCTAAACAGTTCCTCGGTCTATAGCAGGAAGTTTTACAATGAAACAACTTGTCCTGATGCCTTAAGTTTTGATTATCATGCCAGAAATATCTAACATGAATATTTAGTCTGGATTTTCAATAAAGCCAATTTGCCAGCAGGCTTCTCAACACTAAGTATAAAAGATTTTTTTACCTGAGAAAAAAAAACCCCTACAATGAAAAGACAGTTAGGGCAACTCTGATCCCAGACACAGTCCTCCAACAGACCGAGCCTGGATTTATGGCATGATACTGGCTCTTAAGTGCACGCAGCAAAATCCGTATTACCGTCCTGGCAAACTCCTGCGGAGGAATCGACCCCAGGCTAGTAACAGTCATGACACGCCTCCAGTGGAATCTGCCTTAACACAACCCTGACATTTCAGGCTTGCAAAGAAATAATCATAATGTGAAAAGCAGTTAGACAGCTATTAACACACACCATTGTCTTTGACGTGACTTGACCAAGGAGCGTGGTATCAATTGAAAGAAGTGAATGCAAAAGAGGGCAAAACTGAAGCATCCTCTTAGAAAATAATTCTGCAGTGAGAAGATTTGCTAGGTTGGATGCGAGGCTGGAGCTCAGGAACAGCAATGGCAGCCCTAACAGATGCTTTAGTCCTTACCTATAGACTTAAATCTCCAATATGCAGCTTTGTTACATATAACAAACATCCCATTTGCAAAGTATTTAATGGACAATAATTTCATCAAATCTATGAGCCATATCTCCATTTTAATTTTTATTTCTTTGCTTACAAAAACATCTACAGGGGCATCAGTTCAAGGCCAATAACTTGGATTTGATCTCAGTTTATCTATCAAGCAGTAACCTTCAACTTAGATCAGACTAGGTTTGCATGTTTGAGTATCTAACTTGTCTTGCTCTGCCATCCGCCATAAGGGTCTAAATCACTAATGCTAAATGTCAGCCAGTGTGGATGACTGCAGAATACTCACCAGCATCACCACATAGTATGTATACCATGTGGCAAATCAAGGAAATGCAGCTTTCTCCTTGTTATAGCTGCATGGACCTTTCTGACGCGTGAGGAAAAGGATTTGAGATGCTGGAGTACAGGCAAGGAGAGCAAGAAACACACCTCACACCCACAGACCCCTCCATGGGCCACGGAAACTTCCAACACCTTGCAACGTAGTGGTGGTCGCTGGGTGTCTGGACAATTCAGAGAGCTTCAAGGCCTCATTTGTGTCTCAGGAACAGTACGCAGCCTAAAGTCACAGCCCTCAGCAGAAACTACATTTGCCCCAGCTTCCTCTATCAAGGTCGGACATCCCTGAAGTGTCAGCAGAGGCTAGCCATGGGGCTCATCCTAGGAGCCGGTGGCTTGAGGCAAGATCAGGGAGCAGATCTTGTGTCCAGGTGATGGTGACACTCCCTGAAGCAAACCAGGTGCCAGCCACATCAATCAGTAGCATATATCTTCCAGGCGTACTCAGGGCACTCCGTTGAACTTGTTGCTCTACTCATACACGCTAGTGAGAAAGAGGAATACAAATAGCCCATAAAAGAAAATGCAAGCGAAAAGGACAGTGACCCAAACAGAAACCTGTCTACAGAAATAAAAAAGGCGGCAAGACAGACAAAAATAAGCCTGCCAAACAAATACGAACTGCCTCGAGGCCTCTCACTGCCTGTGACAGCCTCTACAAATATTTCTTTTTTCGCCCCATCCCTTCCTCAACTATAGAAAAGGTTAAAAATATTTCAGTGCTAAGGGAAGGAACATCGAAATCCAAAAGCAGGGAAGACCTGAGCTGAGCAGCAAAGCCTGAAGACCCCCAAACCTGGCACAAGGAGAGAAGGTGCCAGGCAGCTTCGTCACGTCAGCAGGCAGCCACCCCGCGCTCCTCCCCTGCCCTCTGCCACCTACCTGCTCGTGGCCTTAGGACGTGGAACCGTGCATGCTCACGGTAGGCCATGCAAATCCCCTCTGAAAAATACCTGTATTCGTATACAGCTCCTATCTTTTCCCTTCCATGGTCATTTGGGATGAGGGGAAAGAGAAGTGCAGTATGGATAACACATGACACATGCAATTCAAAAGCAATCTCCTGGTGAAGGAGCAGCACTGACCGATTCAAAGAGGAACGTCCCAGCGGGGAAAGCATACCGTGAAGCTATGGAAATCAAATGGTTCCAACAAGAGGCCTCCCATATGGTCATACAGGAAAAACGCTGGTGGGGCAGGCACGTTCAACTAAGGTGAGGAGGGGGAAGAAACTGCACTGCAAGCTCAAATGGAGACATATACGTATATCCCTCTCCCACTGATGTAACCGTGGTGTTTCTACAATCACAACTGCAATTTTGGTAATAACATGAGACTAAGAATCATAAATTATATGTAAAACACTTGTGTATAATTTACGAATACCTAGGGCTAGATATTATTATTCTCCGCATTAATAGTTTTCTGCCGAATGTTCAGATTGTTGCATTGTAGCTTAGCATCCTCTCTTCTCCTCCATGACCCCACAAGCAAAGACACATATTGTAAAAGAACAATATTTACTTATGACCAAAAGGGAAAAGATCCTTGTTATACTGCAAAGATTATATTTGCCATAGGAAATTAAAAAAAAAAAAAAATTAAAAACCTAAATTGTTTTCCTCATCAAAATATTAACGCAATACAATCTCTGCCTGCCTGTGATTAAGGCTGCTTTGTAAACAGATTGTCATTCATTTTGTGAGTCAGACACCATAATATTCCAGGATAAGGGTCTGTTAGTCTGAAAATATTTAGAACCCTACAAGTTTAACGTGATATATATAAATAGAACTTTCTAATCAACATTTCTCTTTTGTCTGTCACTTAATTTGCCTTTTTTTTTTTAATGGATAGCAAGCACAACGACAGCATGGTATTACTCTTGGAATAAACCTGCCAAGACAAAAGCATATGCCTTGGATTTATTTTTAACAAAAAGAACAGAAGTAGCGTCTTTTCCTGGGGTTTGCTTTTTTCTGTCTGTAGGTTGTTCTGATAGTCGGTTGATTGTTTCAGTAAAAAACCCCCAATACATAGACAACATTTTTTCTGAAGAGATATTCAGTACTTTAACCTGCCCTCTAGACCTGAGATACCTGGAAGATACTTAAGGGTCACCTGTGTTATTTGACAAGCGTTACATCTAGTATGACAGGCAAAGATACAACCTTAACACTCATTCGATGGTGCCATTTTGAACCTAACTCTGGTGGCAAAATGTTATTTTTTTTTAATATGAAATGTGATAGCTTAGTGCTGAAACACAGATTTCCAGGCACAAGATAATATCAAAGTGACCATTTATGATGCCTGAAATCATAACCTCCACGTAAGGCTCAAAGACTCATTCCACACAAGATACACATACATAAACCACTGTAGTCATTTATGGATGCCCTTTAGCCCAGGTGTCTAAAACTATTCCAGTGAAATACAGCAACCTAAAAAGAGGTTTTTGGCACTTTACTGAATGATTATATATGAAACTAAAACTAGATAGCTACATGGATGCTCCAGCCTCAAGTGTGCATTTCCTCAGCTGCTGCAGAGGCACTTCAGCCCCACACCACCTTTGAGAGGAAAGAAAGGTGGCCTCTGCAGCTTTCCCCGCCTAAGTAGATGATACCCAATTCCTTCTCCTGATCCCTCTCTACTAAGGTACTTTCTAGACTCAGAACATAACCTAATAATTCCTCACAAAGCCACGTGTCCCAGGACTCCCCCATGCCCCCCAGCCCACAGGCACAAGAAAAATTCCTTTTGATGACTGGTCTGGAAAAAAAAAAAATATTGATGCTTGAAGAACTGGGTGCTCTCTCCCCCCCTCCCCCTTACATATTTCAGGCAGTAATTAATTTAAAAAGGAGTAGCCTCCCATCTTCTTTCTAATACATCTGAGCTGCAAACATTTTTGCACATGTTGCAAAGTTATGTTGGAGTAAGCCTGGGGACAGCTGAGGACAACCAGGACAGAGAGAAAAAGGTGCATTGCAGCCTGCATCTGCCTACATAGCTGTGTTAAGATAAGCCACAATCTTGCCTTTAAGCTAATTAATTAACTGCTTTCAACCATAGATGTTTCTTCACAGCTTTCTTAGTCTGGCAGTGAGAAATACACAGTAATGATGTTAATAGTTCAGATTTACACAGCTGGTGTGACATACAAAATGGCATTCATATTTATGGACTTGGCAAGGTCTCGAGTCACCCTGCACTAGAGCGTTATCACCACTGAATTCACGGCAACTGTGCAGATTTACACCAGAGAGAGATCCGATGACCTCCTCTGCATATCAACTCATATGTGGGCATTAAGCCTAAAAGCAATATTTATATATTCATAAAAGTACATACTCACCAAGTAGGCTAGAGGTACTACACTGGAAATCACCTCTCCTTCAATTATCGCATGTAATTTTTAATGCTGTTCAAGTTTAATTACAGTGAAGTACTTAACTGGGCTCCGACTGATTGATAACGTTCTTGACTACTTGTCTCCTCCTCACAACTGCCAGATGGAGAGATCTAGATTAGTTTACACCACATAATGAGAGCTTACAGCTGAAAATACAAATTAATATTGTACAGTTCAGTTTGATCCCCTTTGACAAACTTTATGTATTTAAAAAACCCCCAACAACTCCTGTTAATCAATTNCACTTAGGTGTTTTATTTAAAATGGAAATGAAATCATAATATATTAATTTAGAGTCAATAACCAATTACATAAACCATGTAAAGGCTTTTTTGCATTAATGTGACCCCGTTTGCTTGTTGGTTATGTTAAGTCAATTGTACGTGAGCTCCCTTTTGATGCGTTTAGAAGTCTCATTTTTAATTCCTCAGGATTCATGCTACTAAAGAAAGATGACTGTAAATACAATGTTGCTCATTTGATCCATCTGTTACAGAGTTCAAGGGAGAAGGAGAGGGAAGACCATTAAAGAGAATATGTTTCTGTCAAGTCCTAGTATTTATGCTATTTTTAAAATATTTTTCCTCCAGGACCCCCTCCCTTCAAAAAAAATAAGCAAACACATCCTTAATTTCCTCACTTCTAAAAACTTAGCAGTGCCCAAGACACAATGAAAAAAAAGTCTTTTCAGTCTGAGCCACAACCAGTTGTTAGCGGTCGGAATAAACATCAACACAAGACCTCCTGCCCTAGCTCAGGAGGAACACGACAGAGAGGGAATATAGTAGGGACACTTGTGACTTGTATTTCTGCTATGATTCCAGGGGCAATTGAGAGAGTTTTACAGGGCATAAAGCGTTAACAGCTCCTACAACTCCAGACAAGTACATGTTAGTTGTAACACGTTTGAAATAAATTAAAAGCTAACTTCTCATCTGCAGCAGCCTAAGTGCATTACACGACCCTATGTGCTTTAGCTTTGGAAAGAGCTTCATAGATTCTGGATGAAGGAGCAAGGAAGAGGCAAGTTTGGAGCTTGCTGGGAACAAGCAATGATGAACAATACTGAATTTAGCCTGTGGTGGCAGAGACATGGCCACAATCCACAGCACAGGGTCACCACAGAAGAGCGGAGAAGTTAGGATGGGGTCCACGTAAAGGACCAAGCGAGCGCCGTTCTGCGTAGCAAACCAAAGACAAGAGTGCTAAGCGTTATGCTGCTGGTTTGCCTTGTGATGGGCTGTCACATGAACACCAGTTGAACACCACTCCCAAACTCCAAAACAGATCATCACATCATTACAAGAAATATTTGGAGGTGGTGCTCTGACTCTTACTGAACGCTGCCAAGTAATTTCATTCTCTTTACTAACCTGTACAGATTAATTACCAATGTAAAATACAGAATGCCTGAAGAAATGCAATGCGTTTCATTTTCGCAGCTGGTGAAAACTAGCTAGAGCTGCAATAACTTGCACTACCGTGCAACCTGATGCACCGATCCCTCCCAGACTGTTGTGTTTTACTGGATGTAACAAAGGAGAATGTAAGCAAAATTATCATTGCAAAACCTTTCAACTGCTCGGAGAAAAGAACGACAGGAAAGCAGTCAGCATCAGTTTTCCCACGCAGTTCTATTGCGGCAAAACATTTCCCGGGAATACCTTTTATAAAACAAAATTTTCAGGGCTACAAATGTGATTTCAAAAAAATTCTACACACAAGGTTGTTTCTTCTGAAAATGTTATTAAAAATTAGCAACTGGCAAAAAAATTTCTACATTTTGCCATTTAGAAAAAAAATCAGTTACAGAGCTCCAAAATACTTATAAGCAAACCAGATTTGGCATCTGCCTGTAATCCATTAAGTAAATGAGTAATCAAAGCGGTTGCATAAAAAGTTTCCAAGTTGCATAAAATAATAGACTAGAGATAATACTGGCATGGGAGGATAAAACCTTTTAATTTTATAAGGTAGGCAAGTAATTGTTTGTATGAATGGATGTGCTAGCCTATCCATTAGCATAACAACTGCCTGCAGAACATATGAAATGAGCTAATAGCAATAATTATCTGGAATTAATGATGAACATAAACATTTCTTTACACTCACTAAACAAACAGCAACTGGAGCTTAGTATTCACCAATGGTACAGCCAGAGCATGGCATTTACCGGGATGAAAGGGAGTTGCCATACCAAAGAAAGCTACTGAGAAGCGGAGTCTCTCCCTTAATAGCAAATAGACAATTTGGAGCTTTGATTTCACTGCTGCTGAAGCCTGCATGAAAAGGCTGGCCCTCAGCCAAAATGCAATAATCACAATGTGTGCAAATCAAAGAAATAAGCCATCAAGAAGCTCAAGTCTTTCTATACAATATAATTATCAAACAGTATCAACCCCTCTCACTATCTGAACTTATTAAAAAAAATAAAAAAATAATCTTGTCACAAGCAGCAAGTGGAGCAGGATCCTAAAAGTGAGGAACCCTCTTCTCTTCCTCCCCACCATTTCCAGACACAGGCTCCGAGACTCGGTTTTACTATGCTTATTTTTGCTACCACTGTACTAAGAAAGGTGTCTTTTACATGAAAAAGGATGAAATACAAGGGCTTTTGTGCCTCTCCTGTATTTGTTTCAGTTTGGAATGTCCCGATTCGGTTTTTTTCTTCACTACAGCTGCTTGCAGTTTGCATTTTGCATACTGCTTGCCTATCTGATGGGAGATGAGCAGGTGTGCGCTGAGCTCTCTTCCAATTTACATTTTGTATTTTAAAACAGACCATAACTTGCCATAGGCAATTGGTTCTAGGACAGAATGCCAAATACAGAACAGGAAGGTTTGCTTCTTAATTGCCTAAGTAAATAAAACTTTCTTGTGAAAGATGTTACTATATAAAACATTGATGAAATACCACAGGGTATTTCTACATTTTCCAATCCCCACCCTCACAAAAATGATAAGTACTGAGTTTCCCACACTAATTCTTTTGGTCAGTGAAAAGCATCACAGTGACAAGCAACAGTTCCTCTGGGAAGTCCATGTAGCTTCTATTATTTCACTTGGGGGGAGTAGGAGCATACAGAAACGTATTTTGATATGTTGCAACACAGGCTGCAACCAGGAAATGCAATGATTCATTGTCTTGGGTATTTAGAAAGTTTGTTACTGCAACAAGGAAGCGTATATCCACAATGTACATCATGAATGCACAATGGACAATACCCTTCAGTTACGCAGCATGAATCTGTGATGTTGCTCCTACAGTCTTGTATTGGTTAGAAATAAAAAGTCTGCTTTGGATCCTATCTCAAAGCCACACGCTTGGCAATATTAATGAAGACTACCTAGACTCTCAAGGCAACAGCATTAGCTAGCCCCGAAAAGTTTAATCACTTGGTGTGCTCCTGATTCCCGCAACTAGTATATTTTAGGAGTCTAGGCACTATTTGACTTCATATACTAACAATTCCTTCATTCTATCCACCTTGACCTTTCTTATTAAGGAAAGGTCCATGGAATCTAAACGACGCTGATCAACATTTATAGCACAGATTTCTTCAGGCTCACCTGTTGACCTACATACAATCTTCCACAGGGCTTGGAAGGCAGCAGCAAACATTCCTCATCCTACTCTGTGCCCGATGCAGGTGTCTTGGAGCACAGTATCCAACTTCCAGCAGAAATCCACAGGTGTTCTGCAGGTAAGATTAGCACAGCCCCATGAACAGTGCCATTTTATATTAGACATTGCCTTTGGATGATACAAGGACATCCTGCAGCAATTTTCCTATACATTTCAAGAGCATTAATTTCTCTCATTGCAAATTTGGCAAATTCAAAGTTGGACATCAATCTGAGCACACAACAGCTTATCTCTGTTTGTGTTCAATCTTTTTTCCCCCCTTTCAAAAACTATCTATATAATTACAAAGTTTTCATACCTGTGCTCTTATTTCTGCCATTTTCTGCCTCTGTCTTTTCTACACTATGAACAGTCTCCCTGCATTTTATTTCTGCTTTCCACAGAGCATTATAACAAACAAATAACAATTGATTAATTCATCTAATCATGTTATTATTACATCATAAATTACAAATAGGAGTCATCTCACCTACATTAGTCATCTAAAAGTTAAGCATCTAGCCTTCCTGGTCCCTTGGACAGCCTAGTCAACAAAGACACGCACCTGTAAAATTGAACCACGCTGTGTCTTAGACACTTGAAATGGGGTATTTTGCCCTATGGAGGTATGTCTTCCTACTGCTTGACTGTAGAGGAAACCTTGTATCATTGCTTAGGTGCTCAATTTTAAGGTACATAACGTTAGGCAAGATAAATATTGCTATTCACACATAATTCCTATTTTATTAACACTTTTCTTTCCATCTACACTGAAGAGTTGTTTATTCCTGCACATAGAATATACATTGTTACTTCGTTTCTTGAACTTTCTTGACCAGGGGTAAGTTGGAAAATGATGATGTTTCTGTTGGAAGAAGTGCCCCATATTCTCACACATCCTCTTATTAACAAATATTCAAGTACCCATTATAAAATATCAAAACATTGCATTACCAGGAAGCTGGAATAAATTATGAAATACATCAGTAGTTAAATCAACTATAATATCAAAATTAATGTTGAAATCAGGATAAGTTTGGCTAAAGCAATTTTTTTGTTGACAGAGATCTGTCAAAGGATTTTTCACTAGAAATAAGCCAGTGATATAAATAAACTTTTGATCTTTCTTAGGCTTTCATGTTTTTTTCATAGTCTACCAAAATAATATAGAACAGCTTTTACAAATCGTTCTATCTTTTGCAGTTCAAAATAGCACTATTTTGAGGAAGAAGAGTTTCCGACTAAAAAGAATTAAAAATTCAAAATATTTCCAAGTAAGACATTTGCGTTTTAAAGAGACCGTTAGGAATCCCTAATACCACCGTTGCTCTGTACAACTGTTTCTTCTATCATAAATATGTCACAGGTTTTATTAACCAAGAGAAATGTGTGATAGTTTTACCACCTGTATAGGATACTGAGAAACAGTTTCAATGAACTAATTAAATCATAATTATAACCTCTTTTTTCCCCATTCTAGAACTGCTTGTTTCACACATTTAAAAGGGGG
>WAAD01009203.1:335903-359654 GCA_013389945.1 Fregata magnificens
GGTAGCATTTTCAAGATGCGCTAAAAGCATAATGCTAGCTATGTTAAATAAGAAGGATCATCCTGTACACAGAAGAATGTTCACTTTTCCTCCATACAGTAATTTATAGAATGGAAGATCGCGAATCATTACTATTCAAAACCAGTCCATTTAAATTATTTTCATACTCTGAACCCTAACTTTGGTTCACTTTCCCCCCCCCCGATCTGAATTCCCCAAATGGTAATCAACTAGGTCAAAAAAGTAAGGAATCGATTCATGACTGCACTGAAGCCCATGTTCTCTTGCTCTTTTCATTAAAAATATCTGAGTCTCATTGAAGTCAACCAAACTTAAGCATGAGCTTAAGCACTTTGCATAATTTTGGTCTAAGTCAATCAGGATCCAAGTCAGTCAGGATTTACCTCCAACACTCTTAAGAAATGCGGGTAGTTTTAGGACGACAGATGGTCTTGTCTCAGTGCAAGAAACAATAAAAAGAGTGGACCATATATCATCTTTCTATAACAATGCCTGCGTAGGCCACTTCACTTTCAGATTATCAAAAAGACCTATCTAGAGGCAAAGGACTCGCAGAATGACGAGCGTGTAGTGAGAAGCTGATTCACTGAAGACAGTGAATGCAAAACATATTCTTGTTGGAAACAGAAGTGCAAAGATATTCTGGAGACAGTATTTTAAACGATCATTTTACAAACATCTATAACTTCAGTGCTATTACACTCTTAATTGAAACTCTGAAACAGAATGATGGAGTCCCATAATTATTTCCTCTCTGCAGTACCAGACCAAGATTCGGATTCTGCAAAGGTTTCTGTGCAGATATAATTTTACTTATCCAGCCTCAGAGGTGAAGCTCCTCATTCAGATCAGCTGGACTGCTCCTGTGAGCCAAGTCACACCTACATTCCTGCAGAGTCACTTCACTTTGCCCTGGTGATGGGAGCTCCTTAGGCTAGCCAGAAGAAAGGTGACCACAGATTTTATTAGTAATCTTATCAAATTGGACCAAAAGTACAAAACCCAGTCTCATGGAGAAAGATGAGACTGTTTCTCCTTAGCTGACATTCTGACCACAGCTGCATTTTAAGCCTGATTTCTCACATATGGAGGAATTAACCCTCAAAAACCCATTTGTCCTTGATTACACCCTGTTAAATGTAGAACTACATTCATAGGAAAACATGAAGACATACCCTATATCGCTTTAATTTTGAATGGGAAAAAGAGCAACGTTCCAATTCCTTTTCTGTATTCCTTTGATATTTGAGGGCTTGTTATTTTAACAAACACTCTTGGTATTATTCCAATGTTCTAAAATTCTGCATGTTATTTTAATATATAAAATTTATTAGAAAAGGCCTCCATTTGCCATGAAGTATTACTGAAAGCTGATAAATTACTGTGGCGCTATAGTCATTTTTCCCAACAGTCTCCATGTAAGTGTAAATTTAGTCATACAAATCAAAATATGAGTTATGGTCAACTGAAAATAATGATACCTATTGAGTGGTCAAAAAATGTTAGTAGCTATTAATAAATAATCCTCGCCACATATGGTGATGTCAATCAGCACTATTATTTTACCCATATAAGAGAAATTTAGTAAGGCAGAGCTGCACACTGCACAGCGATACACAAGTTAATCATCGTCACACAGCACATTATTGTCAGAGCTCAAGAATGTCTTTGATCCCTACCTCAATTTCAGAGCATTCAGGTCGCCCTTTTGCACAGTGTTTAAATGTGGTGTATGTATACTTCAACATATATACAGAATGAATGGTTGAGCTGCAGTAGGTCATAGTGTAATCGTGACATTATCAATTATATTAAAAAAAAAAATCTTTAAGAAAACCAGCTACTTTACACGTACACATAGCCTTTTTCAATATTTTTCATCAAAACTTTGAGCACATAGACATAGAGCGAGCATACATGTCAGTCAAATGGTTTGGAAGCACTTAGGAGGAGATGTTACGGTCTGTTGCATCCCTGATGTAAAACGAAGAGGTTTAGATAGGCCTTTGACATAACGGACTTGACGAGAAGAAAACCTGAGCAGCAAGGGCACCTGGACAGCCCCCAACAACCCCGACAGCCAAGCGACATTTCCATACCCAGTCCTGGGCAAGACCTAGGCTCTGCCTATCACCACTACACAGGTCTCCAGCGTCTCCACCAGTAAAATATCTCTCTCTCTCTCATACGCCACTTGTTGAAACAATGCCAGCATGTGAAATGCTGAAGTTGCCCATCGAGAGCTGGTATTTGAAAATGGGGATGAAAACAGCCAGGTTTATGGGAAACTACTCTCTGGGAAGTATGAGAAATCTAACAAAAAATGGCTGTAAAATTTTGGTTAAAAAAAGCACTACCCTACTGGTAAATATGGCATAAGCAATGTGGCTAAGGATGAGACTGGAAACTCATGTGTTTCAGAAACCTATCTCATAATTTCTACGACAACATAGAGACGCCATGCAGATCAGTACTTTCCTGTTGCTGAACAAATAACAGAATCTGTTAAATGTGTGTTAATTCTGTATTAATACACTTTAATAGCAACATTTTTAGTGCAAAAATTACTTCTAGATGCAAACAGAGAATGATTTCCTTTCAGAAATGGAAAAAAAATACAAGTTATGGCACCATCTGGTTGTACTAAGAATTTTATGTCTAGTAGTTAAAAAAAAAAAAAAAAAGGAAAAAAAAAAGGAAAAGAAAGGTCACTCTTGTAGTAAAAAGGGTAAAAAAAAATCTAAAATATTCCCTTTATTATAACTGAATTGGCCCCAACTTAGAGCAGCTATTTATGTTGCTTTATAAGTATGAAGCCTACATTTTAATAGAACTATGCTTGGTAAGTTCTGGGATATTAAATGGTTCTAATCCTATTCTACTTTATGACTAGTTCAAGAAATGACCTCTAGCTAGATCTGGCCTTGTTCCATCATGCAACTAGATTTTTCTTACAGAAAATAAATTAAAAAGGTGTGACCTTGCTGAGGGCTTGCAGAGAAAATGAGGTACATCTTGTCACAAGCAGAAGAGCCTATTTGAAACACGGTTTGTTCAATTTGAAAGGCTGCTGCTTTCCTCAGATCAGAAGTTAAGATAAAGGCAGTTGGATGAAAGAGGAGAAACATTTCCAAGAGATGAAATTAAAGAGCTACACTGGAAACCCATTCAGCGACACAGTGCCTTTTTTGTGTGAGTGTTTATCTCGGACTCATCAGCCACACCTTGTCCCCGCGCCGAGCAGGCTCTTCACTCTGGGCACAAAGCCTGTCGTGTCAGGAGAGGATGAGGACTGCTTGCCGATGGGAATCAGAGGACACTCACTGCACCCCTTCCTCACACACAGGGCATGGCAGAAATTAAATAACCCACCCAAATTTTACACATTGTGCTCAGGCAAAAAAAAAAAAAAAAAAAAAAAAAAAAAATCCAAGTCCTTGCTTCTCTTGATCTCAGCAGCTATCTTGTGAGCTCCGTGCCTTCCATCACCAATAAATGTGGCACCAGCAGGCAGTGTTCCCCAACGCCTACTGCTAGCCTGCACAGAAATTTTGCGTTTCAAGCAGGTTGCAGAACACTCCCACCCAAAAGCAGGGATTTAAGACCTGCCACACCTTGACAACCGGGAACTCATGCTCAATTTCTTTTTAATTTGACCTACTAAAAGTATGCAGCAATTTGTACGACACCACCTCACCAGATTAGTTTACATTTGTGTCCAAATCAAAATAGGCTTATTTTATCATTTCCTTTCTAGTATCTTAAATGATTTCCTTTCTCATAATCACAAAAAGTAACAGGTAGCGAGGCTCTAATTCGGCCGCATCCTTAAACACTCATCTACGCCCAGCAGGAATTCAGTCAGGTTAGTCCTCAGCTTAAAGTTCAACAGCACGGTCCAGCAGTGCAGGCAATCAGTACACAGGCTTATTCCTCTCTCCAGCTGCAAACCTGCAGCATCCTGACCTCCCTGACTGGTCCCTTCCGGCCTCTCACCTGTCTTGTGTAATCCTAAAGCCTTTCAGGGCTCTGAAGCAGGCTGGTTTACAACCTATAGGCTCGTTACCCAGCACAGCGAGCCCCCCGCGTCAGTCACCACGCCTTACCACTTATCGTAACGCAGGGGAACACCAAGCAGCCTGGAGCGGCAGCTGCAGAAGGATGTCCCCAGCCCCACTGACCTGCCTCAGAGCCAGGGCTCGATGTCACGTCGCCTGCCCCATCCCCCTCCAGAGTCCAGGGGCTTCTCACAGGTGGGATGGATCTCACCAATAGCCACAGCAGCATTAACGTAGGCTGTTTCTTGCGGTTCTTGTAGTGTTTTTAATCCCAACTTGAGTGTTTTCTAATTGCAAGCTTTAGGTACGCGGCTTTAAGTATTGTAAAAGCAGAACCATAGCCTGTAAAAGATTGCCTTACAATTATCTCACAGGAGCTATTTAAATAACACCCAAGCATGTGTCATGCTAATTCTTATGACCAAATACAGTTTAATCTCACTTGTTCAGAACAAAACCTGACTGCGAACAAAGCTTTTGGTGAAGTGACAAGTGGAATTCCAAACAAGTAAGACAAATATTTCCTCCAGAGGCTAAACCTACTGCAATATATTAATCTCTTCTTCTACACATCTTCACATGTCTTTGGTGAAACACCTGTCTGGAATTGTTAATAACAAATATTTTTCAGGGTATACACTTCAAAGACAGTACTGCAATGTCAAGCAGTGTAAAACTTTTGAAGTAATTTTAGCTAAATACTTCTGTGACAACTGTCTGAATCAATTTGTCTTAGCTGACTGTATTCTGGTATTATAAAAACCTAAGTCCTGGTTATCAGCGGAAAAGGTAAAAATTTGAGTGAAGTCATAACTAATGAGTTGCATGAATCAAACACACATACACAAAAGATAACGTTGTAGTTGATTTAGGAAATGATCAATGCCCTCTGCTTTCTTAACTTCAGATACACAATGGTCTTTTTCCTGAAAGTATCAAATGAAAAAGTATTTCATGTACACTAAAGGGCAGCTCAGTAAACGAATGAAACCACGATAACCCAATCATAAAGGAATTACAAAATGAGAATATTATGTCCTACTTGTTTAGCATAGTGAAATGTTAGTCCTTAACAAGGCAAGAGATACAGATTCAAAATAGAATGATGCTAAGATAGGATAGATATTTTTAATTGCTGAACAACCTTACATCACAGGCAAGTAATAAGGCCAAAAAAGAAAAGAAAAAAAAAAAAAAACAAAGAAAAAACTGTGCGTGTGTGTTTGGGGGGAGACAAAGAAAGCAAACTGGGGCTGGAGGCTCAGAAAAAGTTCTGAGAATTACTCACAGTTGTATTAGCAAAAAAAATACCACCCAACAAAGAAGGTCAAGCTGACCTCAAGATTCTAAGTCAGGCTCCTGAAATCCTAAATCATACAAAGTGCCATGACTTCAAGGCATACAAACATAAGAGGATTAAGGTAAGTGTCCCACCTAAAAGCCTGAGAAAACAAAGATTAGTTTTAAGTACTAAAAAGAAACACAAATCATATGGATGCTCCATGTGCAGGAAGGAATAATTGTTAGGATGTATTAAGAGCACGCTAAAATAAGCACTACATAACGTAAGGAAAAAATCCAGATTTGATTGCCACCTTCTGAGTGCAAATATACTCATGTGAAAATGTAACAAATATTAACGACTTAAAGAACCAACTCAAAACCTATTGAAGTCAATGGTAGGTTTCTCATTGACTTCAGTCAGCTAAGACCCTCTGTTTAGAAAGATTAAGTAAAGACAAATACAACTATTCTTTCTATGGGAGGGCAGTAAAACAGCTGCTCTCAGCCCGCAGTACCTACCTGAGTGACTTCAATAACACACTTATCAACCCAGCTGCACAGCAACAAAGGCTTTCCCTACAGGTAAACACTAAGAAACAGTTTATGCTACTTATGCTATCAGACACTTGGTCATATTTACATTTATGCTACATTTATGTTAGCAGAAAAAAGTGCGGTGCCTTTTAAAGGATGACATCAGTTCCGGACATTATTCTACAAGTTTGAACTATGATGGTCATGTCTTGACTTTATGAGATGTCAAATGAAATTTAAGCACGCACTCCAAATTCTGTATTCATTTTCATGTCAGAGAATATTTAAAAATAGTAATGATGCAATTGTTTATGCTCCTAACTAGACGGAAAGAGAAGTAATACGTATGGTTTATGAACTGACCAGCTTTCCACCAGTGCACGCTACTTCAACAAGTTCTTATTTAAATGAAGAAATTCAAGTTTGAAAAAAATCCCATTCATCATCTTGTTATATATCTGCTGGAAGTAATCACTGTCTCGTGGCGCTACTGAGCACTTGAAAAGTTATCCCGTCCCTCTATTCCAGTGCAATTCAATAAGACAGAAACTTGGACTAACCTACCAAATGTGAATTTTTCAGGTTGTTCTATTGGTTAAAATTAATGCTTGCATCTTTGTCCTGTAATAGTCAAAAAGCCTCTACTGAATCCTCTCCACTCTCTACTTATTTAAATGTGAATATAAAGTTAGGGATCTGAGAAAAGCCTGTGCTTCTCCAAGTATTCAGTCAACTAAAATACTGCATGGCTTTAAACAAGTCACTTGCCAAGTGGTCTCTTTTGAGCCCGGCTGTGGAAGTGGATAAGGGGTTTACAGCTGAACCAGAGGCAAAGGGCTCGGCGGGAATCAGCAGGTTCCCCCACATCTGAACTGTGGCCCCACCGCTGCCTCCTCCATGGAGAGTAGTAAACCACACTGTTTCAGAGGAAGAAAAAATATGACAAGCAATTAAGTGCTGTCAAGTCAAGAACATTTTGTCATGAAGCCAGTTAACGGGGGAAAAAATCCCTTTTAGTACATACTTCATTCTTCCCACAAATTTTTATGAAAAGTCACCTATCACATTATCAGGGTTTTTATAAGCAGAATTGGGTGGGGTTTTTTTTTTTTTAAAGAATTAGCTACAGTCTTAAGTCAATTTTCCATGAGAAAATGACGACAAATATGGTTCTACTGGCCGAGATGACTGTTCGCTGGACGTTATAGTAATTTGTATTTAATAAAAATTATTTTCACTTATAGGCCCAGTACACACCACACATTTAACTTCTCTCAGGAGGATTTTCCTACGAGTCCTCTGAGAAAAGAGTGAATATTATTCTTCTTCAGGATGAGAAGCAAGCAGTAAGCACATAACTTAAAGAGGTACTTTAAGACAATCACCTCTCCCATCTACACAGTCTGAAACTTGAAAGCATATTCAAAACAGACCATTTCCAATTACTTTCATAGCACCATTCTCCAGAATTTGTGTAAAAAGTTTTTAAGAAGTTAAACATTTCTGTTCACCAAAAACTAGGCTTCTGTTTAGAAATTACTAATAATTATTTAAAAATCATTTTGATAATGTTTTCATTCAAATGGATGCAAAATTCCCACAAAAGACTCAATTAAGGTTGTCTGCAGAATGTTATTTTTATAACATCACTGGCTAAACAAAAATAACTTCTTAATTAAATCAACCTTTCTTCTGAGCCATTCCTCCTTCTGCCGCCAGGGAGACACACAAGCTGCACTGTTCGAACCGCTTTTGGCCATCGGTTGCGCAGAAAAATATGAAGTACGTAAGGCAGCAGTACGCAGCAAGCACATATTTGGAGGGGGTTTTAATGCCGCTTCCTAAGAGCCTTCAGCATAGGCAGAATTTAATTCTCATCGCTAGGTCACCCGCTGCTCTCACTTCCTCTGTCAAAGGACTTTTCATGGCAAAACCGACAGCAATTCAACAGCTATATTGAGGACTTGTTGTGTTGGGGGGAACAGTGTAAAAACACACGGTTGGACAAATAAATGCTTTGTTTCTTATCAAAATTGCTTCAACACCCAAGGGAGACGCAGGCAGAGCGTCAACAGGACCCCCTCCCTTTCCCCCTGGGGTGAGAGGAATGCAGCGGCTGAGGACTTGCACATCAAATTCCTGAGATGCTGCCAAAGGAAAAACAGCAGCATCCCATGGACCTGTCTCCCACCAAGCGTCATCGGCCATGACCAAGGCCAGCGAGAACTGATTGCAGGGTCACTATGGGGGGGACAGTTCTGCTCTCCTCCCGTTACCGGGGACGCACAACTCCTGTGGTGACTTCTCATACGATCTGTAGCTTCTGCAGGCAAACCCCTGAAGGAAAAGCAGCAGCAGAGCTATTGCCTATGGCGATGCTATGGAAAGAAGTGGTAGTGACAAGATGACATTGAGAGTCTGACACACTAGATTACCTCAGAACCATATCAAAATGACTCGCAGTTATCAGATCTAGATGACAATGAGACTCCAGCATCACTGTCATCTATACTGAAAAAATAAATAAATGCTACATGCCACTAGCCACAGGAATGGATGGTGATTATAGATATACAGTAGCAATGCTGCCTATGGTAAGGATGGCTCAGGACCTTTGATGATTAACCTAAACTCAGACATAGAATTTTGTCTTCTGATTAAAGGGAAAAAATATGCATGAATGCTGTATTTAATCTAGCGATAATTCAGCTTACAGTCACAGAACAAAGTGCTGATAATTGAACAATATCAATTAGATGTCAATAAATATTGAATTAGTACTCATAATTCTGAATGTGCAGAACGGCAAGGATGCATGCATCTGTCTTTGGGATAGTAAATTGGGTACCAGGTTGAAAAACCTTCTGCATTCAAAATGCCCTCCCGTGAGTAGCATCTAGCTGTCCTATCTATAGGCATTAGGCACAAACCTACAGGCACATGCTAACAGTCAGCAAACTCAGACTACCTGAGCAGCACACAATTGTCCCCTGCTACAGACAGTGTGGTACCCCCAAATTGTTTCTCCGACAGAAACTGAGCAATACGGCAAGTGACACTGGTGGTCACAAGCATACAGCAAGGTAAGAGGGGCAGCTGCAATTATTTGGAACAGTGAACAGCAATATCCTGCAGGCAAAGAAAGAAAATGCCCATGTATGAACAGGTGAAAAAAAATAACACTTCCCCCCCCTTTTTTTCCAAAAAAAGGTATTGAATAATAACTTTCTTTTTTCATTCAAACTAATTTTACCAGAACACTGATGTAACTGCTGTCCAAAAACCCCATTTTTTTTTTTTACCATGAAATTTCATAACCAAAAAGCATTTAAAATTTTTTCAAAGGAAAATGAGCTGCTTCAGACTGACCACCAAGTCATTTGTCTTTTACTGCCACTCTTATTTTTCTCTTCCAATTCCCTTTCGTTAAAATCATACATAGAAACTACAAGCTAATGAAACAATGATGAACATCTACTTCAATAATACTGAGAATTCTCAAATGTGCTTTGTTTGGTTTGGTTTTTTCTGCAAAATTAACATATTAGAGACTATTTACCACCGTACAAAATTCCTTCCTTTATTTGTGAAAGCTACATCTTTACTATCATGATGTGAAATGAAAAGCCTCCTGTACTTGTTGCATACAATTAAGCTGCAACAAAAGCCAGCCCAAGCCATTTCACATTTCATAGGGCTGCAATTATTCTTTAACTGTTAGAATATGCTGTCCCCCAGGAGCTAATTACAGAAAAGCTCTCATCACACACAAGAAACACACAAACAAATCCTTCAAGCACAAAGCAAATGTTCAACATTAAAGAGATGCATTCAGGAAGTCACACCAATCAGTTTGGTTCAGCTAATTACTAATCTGATTTCTGGAGTAGTTGCATTAGATAATTATGATGCCCATTCACAACTTGAAAGCCAGGACTTTGACTGATTATAATAAAGATCTAGGACTCGAAATAAAAGTAAGGGCAAAGTATGAAATATACATCAGAATGGGGCTGATGGGATATATTTATTGCCAGCGCTTCCTTTGGCACTTCGCCTTGGAGGACCCCATCCAGCGTTTGCTGAACCCAGCAGGAAGATTTCTGTTGATTTCACTGACATTTGGATCAGGCCCAGAATAACAAGGCACGGCTTTGCCTTACAGATTATATTCGTGAAGTGCCCAGGAACAAGCTTTCGTTGTTTGTTTTCGGCTGGAACGATAGCCCCGCTCCCAGCCGGTTTGTGAAGCAAGCTGCCGAGCACGCCCCGTGGGGCAGAGCTCCGCCACGGCACTGACCTTGTCTGGGCTCTCACAGCCCATGCTCCAGGGCCTGCCGAGAGGCAGCCAGGTTGGATAAGAACCAAACTCTTCAAAGACGCTATAGTAACCGTGCTTTAACATACATTTGTTTGGTTTCAGCTTCTGCAGGATTTTTGATTCCTCCAGCGATCGCTTTGCTGGAGTTCGAGGTTTTTTTAAGGTACACAACATTACCTGAGAATATAGGGTACAACAGTTCCTCATTTCTGATATGACTGCAGCTCTAAATTATTATATTGTAGCTTAGACCTGAGAGACTTGAAAATATTCGTTTGCTGAAACACGAATAATTACACTTTATAGGAAAAAGTTATTCTAATTAAACGTCTGATGAAATAAATATACTTATTTCAGCTATCAGTCCAGCCCCCCGGGTCAGCTCCCCTTTAAAGGCTTTATAACAAACAAGGGAAAAAATGTCATTGGAAGCCCATCAACCACACATTTACAGGGAGCACCCCACTGCAAGTGACAACACAAGTACAGCAGCAAAGAATTAGGAATTAAAATTTTCACTAGGTTACAACCTTGCACACGTAGCACTGTACAGGGTCGTTTCCACAAAGCCATTTTAGGCATTACAATAAATACAAATACAAAAAAATGTAGAATTTGACCTATCTTTTTGAGCACTATCCTGTGTAACACCTGGATTTCTGATGAATGCACGGTGGCATTAAATAAGCATGAAATTTAAAGAAATGCTGAACTTGAAGCAGGTAAACTGGCTTCGGCAGTACGTACTTAGCAGTCCTTTGCCAACTTGGGGCACCGGTAGTGATTAAAACCACATATTTCAAACAAATTCAACAATAAAACAATGAAGAAGTTTCAGCTGCAACTTGGGGTTAACGTGAAACTCAAGAATAAAGAAAACAAGAGAGACACAAGCTAGCAAAATAAAGATCAGAAGCAAATTTTCCCATTAATCCAACTGCAATAGTTGCACATCGCTGGGTCAAAAATCCTATGCACGGCTTTGAGAGGGTACTCCTGCATAACTCATCATGTAGGCGTCTATCAGACCACTTTTTAGACCCACACCTACAAAACCGCATTGGTTGCTAAAGATTTTTTTGTTGTTTAAAACCCAAATAAAATATAATACACATTCAGACTGGCGTTCCTCCACCTCAGTATCTAAAATAAGGCAGAACTGCACTACTAAATTGTTTGCACACAGTCACGCTGGACACTTCTTTAAAGCATTACAGTGAAAGGGGTTCTTTGCTGTTGTTAAACTAAGTGAATGAGAGTTGCAAATCTGTATTTCAAAGTCAATAGGCTACAATATTTACAGGGCTGCCATACGTGGTAGCTTAAAATTCAAAACTGAACGAAAAATTGTGTGGGGTGGAAACTAATGTTATGGAATCTGAACCAAGGCTACATTTATATTTCACTTTAATGCTCTAGCTGTTTAATCAAAATATGAATAAAAGGTCTAAAAGACCAACACGCAAAAATATCATAGTTCTGGAATTTAGCTTTAGCTTCCTATTGTCAACCAATTACTGTGTAATTTTTTCCCTGTGACTGAATAACTAACTGTTAGCAAATAATGAAAAGGCAATTACAGCAGAGCTTTGTTCATATTACCCTCTTCATTTTATTCAGGCTATAATTACTGTCAATGCTGGAGGCTTACTGTACCATGTAAGTGGCACCAGGGAAGAAAATGGAATGGGCTGGTGCATGGAAAATTGCAAATGTTACAGCTACCTTCATCATCACCGTTGGACTTCAGAGATTAAAAAAAATAAGCAGCAAAAAGCTCTCCATGTGTGTTTTGCAAATTCTTTACCTCAAGCTGTTGCAATGGCTGATGAACTGGTAGAACGGGAAAAATTCAAGTACTATGTTTGTTCTTTTTTTTGTTCTTAACCTCCCCGCCCCCGTCCCCCCCCCCAACATTTTTATTACTATTTAATTCCCAGGGGACATTTTCTTTTTGCCACACTATGCCTGGAAACAAACTCACGGAAATATTCTTTTAGCAGCGTTTCTCATTAACAATGTCCATGCTGTTCTATAACAGAGAGTGGCATATAAATGATGTATTTTATGGGGTTTGATCTTTACTTCTTTACCACATACGGACACATTCCTAGGAAAAAAAAAAAAAAAAAAAAAAAAAAAGAAGATTATGACCCGTATGTGTCGATTTAGTGCGCCATATTTAGGGCCTGACATTGACCATTTATCATGCATTGTTTCCGTGGGCTTCTAGTATTTATCAGAAATGATGGATACAAATCAGAAATGTGCTATTCCATTTGTACCTTTTTTAGAAATAAATAGTATTCTTGTGTATAATTCACATTGCTTTTCTCTTTGCATTGTTGGTTGCGAGAGATAAACACAGTAAAACTGTATTTTATGCCTTCGTGTGCAATGTTGCAATTGTTTTTAAACTATGTAAATCATTATATGCCAGTTAAATTTTTAGTCTAAAATAAGGCTGACGTACGTTAAAGAACATCATATATTGATACTGACTTGTGTTAAAACTTGCTTCCAAACTGACTGGCAAATTTTGGTTTAAATCGCTTAATATAATGCATGAAAATTCTTCTGATCTAGGTTAGGAAAAATGCATTTTTATATTTTCATAAAATCAAGCTTCTCTGTACTTTCATTGATCTTCCTGTCATATACATGTATATTCATCATCTTTCTTCAGTCTTTCAGTGCTGGCTGTTTATCTTCTACCACTGTTGCTAAAGTAGATGCTTGCCACAACCACTATATCCATAACCTAACATTTATAATTGTTCCTTCTAGCCCTTGATACAGTTATTTGACCATTCAGTATCCCACAGCACCTGACGACATTCTCACGATTAGAGAAGTGAGTTTTTGGAGTCTGTTTCACCCAAAGAAAACAAAGTGATTTCCAGTAGGAGACTGTAATCCTTCCATACATGGCAATATATGGATGGAAAACAGAAGCGGACAGGAAACGGCATCAAGTGAAACTAGAAAAACAGAAGGTTTCTCTCCTGGGCTCCTTTGCAGCCTTAAACCACTTTCATGATGCCCTGCTCCTCCCAGGAGATCCTGCTTAATGCCTTTCTCCAGGCTGTGGGAAGGAAACCCTTTGCGTGGATGTCTCCTCCCCTCCCCAGTATCCTTTGCCACAGGCAGGGCTATAAAGAGGATTCTGCGCTGTATTTCTGATGACCACCATCCTCCTTCAGCTGGTCTGATGCTCCGTGACCAGGCATCGGGCTGGCTCTGGGGCTGCTGCCAGGGAATGGCAGTGGGACTCTTGACACTTCCTGCATTTATGGACAAGACTGGCAATCAAGCCCAGAATATGAATCACTGCCTTTCTGCTCCTGATGGCTCAGAAACTATACTGAGATAATATGCTTGTCACTTTTATAGCTAATGTCTGCATTTTTTAATGATTTATTTAATTTCTTAAGTCTTTCTTAACTTCGATATCAAATATTGTCACATCCTTGTCAAAATGATCAAAAGGCACTGTATTAGGAAAAATCAACCATGTATTTGTTGGAGGGGACAGGAAGGAGTCACAGAAAAATTAACCAGAGTTAACTACTTAAAAAAAAAAAAAAAAAAAAAATCTAATTAATGTAATTTGGCTGTGCTAGCATGAAAACCAAAAAAGCAGTTATTTATTTCAAGGACTCCTCTTCCTCCTATGTGTTCAGTCCATACCGTCAATCATTTACCACCACACCAAACGGACAGCGGGGCTATCTGCTTACCGGGCACGTGGGCTAATCAGCATTAACTCATTAAAATATACTTCAAATATAAAAAATTATGAGGGAAGACAGCAGCAAAGACTAAGGATGGGAAGGATCATAACTTAATTATAACAACATCATTGGGAGTTATTACAGAGGACTGTACATTTAGCCTTAGCCTCTCTAGGACCATCTCCATAACCTTTCCAGCAACTACAAGTCCAGGCTTTCCCTCTTATGGAAAGCATCCCAGTGTACGAAGAGACAATCTCTGCAGCTCCCTGGGCAGTAATAAGTGCCTGAAAACTAGTGGAAGATATCGCTAATTGTGGTGGACAACAGCAAGAAACACAAAGAGAAATAAAAGGTTAAATGGGTAAAGTAAGCCAGCAAACCTTTTGCTGATGGCCTGGATATGAAACGCATGCACGTGGTAAGACACTGTAAAACATGTCCTTTCACCACTTCATACTATTTTTGCCCTTTTTCTTGTGCAGAAAGACAATGGTCCTCTGGTGGTACATCACTTCGGGATGTAAAAGATATACAGCAGTACTTTTTTTTTTTTTTTTTTTCACTAGGTTTAGCCAGCAAAGACTACAGAAACTGCCTTTGCCCAAATTCTCTCTGCCAGGTAGGGGAATTACTATAAAATACCTATGAGCCAGAAGAGTTCGTAGAGCAGATTAAGGGACCAGGCAATCCTCCTCATGCCTTAAAATGTCTGAATTTTATCACTGTTATTAGGTGGCAAATAACTGGAAGTAAACAGAGATGGTCATCCTCCACAAGGAACACATTGGTACGTGACACCCGTCCTAGGGTTCGTCACCAAGAGAAAAAGAACACCTCAATGCATGCAACGTTGCTATCTCTTAAGACTCTTCATAAATCTGTCAGTATTTTGTGTTTTGCTTTAAACACCTGCTGCCAGAATCTAAGGATTACAGCCTTCTACTGAGTTTCCACCCTTCAGTTTCACAGACAGCTAGAAAACATGAGTGCCTTTACATACCCTCTCAGATTTCGTTTCGTCATCTGAGTTTGAGGTTAATCTTACTATTTCAAGGTGACTTGATTCAGGAAAAGTTGAGGTTAATATTACAGGTATACCATGCCTGTCTAACTTTATTACTTTAATTTAATTTCCCCACAGTACTGGCTAAACTTCTAAGTTTACCTGTTGAGTGCAAACAGACATCATCTCACACCAGCCACACATCCAGCCCACTGGTCCATGAGTCCCCTCTGAAAGCAAAGCCTTGTAACCCCGCCGGTGCGCTGCCGAGTCAGAGGGAATAACCCCAGCCCTTCCACAACGAAAGGTTGATATGCCAAAAATCTTTCCTATAAAATATTTTTTAGAGCATGGATCAACATTATTCATGGAATACGCTCACACTTGTCATAACTGGCCTTTTATTTAGAAACACTGAGAGCTTTCATGATGTGATTGTGGCGAGCAGCACTTACCAAGAAATACATCCCACATACAAAACACTGCTCTATAGTGAATTTATTCAACCTAAAATACCACCGGTGCAGAGGCCCAAATTTTCAGCAAGCCCCCTGTGATGCATTCACAACAGCAAAGCTGCATGCATTCACACAGGCAAACCGAACCCAAGTGGGAATTAACTGCGGTCATTATTATTTCTGCAATCCCAAAAGTTTGTCTGGTACGTGTAAGAAAGGATCCATCACTCAATCTCCAACTATGCAACTGCGTTTGCAGTTATGTATCTGGATAGTCAATTAATGCTTATAAAATGCCAGATGCCTTAATGGAATAATAATAATTTAGCTAGCCTATGGAAGTTAAATTCAATTCGTAGTTTAGTTCACCATCCATAGACAAATCAACAGCTTAAATAGTTTGGTTTTGGTTTTTTAAAGTAACAGCATAGCTGGGAAATGTGAATAAAATCAATTGCATACAGACAGCACAGTGAGGGCAGCTCCCTTTTTATACATTTTCCCTGGCAATGCTTCAGGACCTTTGTGGTCTGTGGTCATTTTTCAGTTCTCTGTGTCAACAAAAACAGACTTTTCAGCTCCAAAAGGAATGCATCACACATTAAATCCTTACCAAATTTAAGTCTACTTTGTCATTTTTTAGATCCTGAATAATATCATAAACTTTTGGGATTACAGAAATAATAATGACCAGAGCCCAGGCAATTTAAGCCTGCTGTGCTAATCACAGAGTAAAAAGTCTTTTATAACAACATCTACATGCTAGAAAAATAAAGATCTTTCAAACCACCCAAAACCCCGCTCTTTCCGTTCCCTGCAACAATGCAGAGGCCGTTGCTGAGATAATGGCGCACATCCTCCAAGTCATTCAGTTCACGTCCCAACAGGTATGAAAAATAACCTGATCACTTTTTCTTTTCATTAAAAAAAAAAAATAAATAAAATCACCATTTCTTAAAAACAAACAAACAAAAAAATCCCCTGATTTATTGAAAAATGTAGTATGATGTCAGTGTGAATTAATGTTTCCCATAGGCATACTAATAAGCTCCATGACATAATAACTTGTTATACTACACCAGTGGGACCTTAAAATTATTCCAAAGATAACATAACACAACACTTGAAGCAGCAGGAAACTTCCAGCATGCTTTTAGATGTTTTACAGTGTTACTAATCTTTGAATTGCTTGGAAAAACTGAAAGGAAACAGAATATTTAAAATTGGAAGCACTGCAGTTAGAAAATGACTCCATTCCAAATTCCAAATGTGCACAGGAGATTAATGTCAATGTGAAAAAAAAGAGCAGCAGAAGGGGGGGAAGTTATTAAACACACTTTCTAGGTTGGACATGTGCCTTTTGGTAGTCCCGTGAAAATCTGTTTTTATTTGGCTGAGTTATGAGGGTTTAAAAGAACTGACTTGCACGCATACCAATTTCTTATTAATGAGAAGTTGGCTTTATTTATTTATTTGCAAATGAAATTTAAGCTAATGATTGCCCAGCAGCAACATCAGTACATGCTTGAGAAAAGAAGCAGAGATTGCTTTTTCTGTAGCGTATAAGGATACCATCTAATGTCAAAAAGACCCTAGGAAGTCAAACTAGAAATTAGTACACTGTAAGCTAACAACTCTGCATGGTGTAGCAATATGCTACAAAAAAATTAAGTGGTGTGGTTCAGTTCACTAAACTATCACCATTTGTATTTTAATCTCAACTTTCAAACCATTTATGCAACCAAGCTACCTGATACGTAAGGGAGGAGCCATAAATCCCTCAAAGAAAACCCACCAAGGGAGTGCTTGGGCAAAGATTTGTGTGTCCACCAAACAAGGCCAAAAAAGTCGTCTTGTTACGAGACGAGAGCCCCCAAAGGGTGCACAGGAATAGCGCTAAGCAAAGACATCAAGTTTGCCTTTTCCAGGGACACCGCCACACAGTCAGCTGGGTAGTGACTGCTACTCCAGCTACCCGGTGAAGCTGGCCTCCCCCGTCCACCCAGGGCTCGCTCATCTCAGGTGAGCCCAAGCAGCGGGGATTTATGGAGGGGCAGGTCCCAGCCCAGATGAAACACGAGCACAGCCTCGTTAAGTCTGCATGAGCTGTGCTCTGTCGGACTGGGTTGTGCAAAGCTCTGCTGTTATGGCTTGTGTGTCTTGGATAGAGACACTGTTCCTTTCTTTCAATTATCAAAATTACATTTCTGTACATCTCACGTCACCTTCGCTGCATTGTCTCTTTGAACCAGCTTCCTTTCTGTTTGATTTAGTTTCACCACCATTTCTTCTTGGCCTTGCTAAGTCACATGCTGTAATTCTCTGCTTGGCATTACTTTCTTTCATTTCTTAAAGGATAACGAATCCCTGACCATTGCTTCCAGCTAAACTGTACAGTGTTCAACCAATGCTAGAAATGAATATTCCATGCAAAAAATGTTAACCTTTGATCCAGACACATCTCTAGAGTAAGTGATCCCGTTGTGCCGCAACCCTTTGATCACTTGCACAAAAATTGGAACCATTTGCAAAGGGAAAGCTTGTGATTTGCACATAAACCAGACCTGATGGGATAGTTTACAGAAGGCTGTATTATCTGAATGTTAGACTAGGAATGCTTGCACAGTCCTAACACGGCGGTGGTACACTAAAACTATTCCCATCATGGGTCAGAAACACAGACTAAACCCAAGTTTCTACTCAAAAACCCTGAAGAAGGAAGCGAGATGGTGTGTCCAAAAACAATAAATCGCCCCAAACTCGGTGTGGTAAGCGATCTCAAGTTACTAGGTATCACGAGACAGGGAAGCAATAGGAGCTATGAAAGCTACGTCAGCCGTGAAAGATTCAGTTTCCTATTCATTCACTCAACTGTTTCAAGATCATGGGAATCTACAACAACCGTGTGAAACCATTTTCCACAGTGAACCTAGAACACCTGGTGAGCTCTTTGTAGTCTCTGCCAAGTAGCTATCTTTAAAAGGAAGGATAAACTGTAATCTGAAAATGTCAGATACAGACTACTACTGTTACAATAGCAAGGCACAGTCAAGCAGAGAGAGTGCGTGCAGTGGGATGGATGCTTTGGGCTAGATAAAGAATAAGAGGGAAATAAATGTAGAAAATGATATGGAAAAGGAAGTATTTTAAAGAGTATGCAAAGGCCACCAAAGGATTGAGCAAACACAGCAGCATAGATGAACACAAAGTGATACAAGAGTAATTTTGAAATTACTAGTATTCCCACGATCAACCACAGAGAGTGCAAAAACAAAAAAGGGAACTGAAGTACAAGATGGAAAGTTTTTTTCCCCCCATATATAAAAGAATACAAAACTGGTATACCATTGGGAAAAAAAAGTGTAAGCCCTGTACCTGACACAAACTAAAGACATTATCTTAACCTGAACCATTCATAATCCAAGGAAAAATAAAAATCTATACTGAAATCTGTTTCCATTTCATAGAATCATAAAATCATTTAAGCTGGAAAAGATCTTTAAGATCATCAAGTCCAACCGTTAACCTAGCATCGCCAAGTCCACCACTAAACCACGTCCCTAAGCACCATAGCTACACGTCTTTTAAATACCTCCAGGGATGGTGACTCCGCCACTTGCCTGCGCAGCCTGTTCCAATGCTTGACAACCCTTTCAGTGAAGAAATTGTTCCTAATATCCCGTCTAAACCTCCCCTGGCACAACGTGAGGCCATTTCCTCTCGTCCTATCGCTAGTTACTTGGGAGAAGAGTCCAACACCCACCTCACTACAACCTCCTTTGAGGTAGTTCTAGAGAGCGATAAGATCTCCCCTCAGCCTCATTTTCTCCAGGCTAAACAGCCCCAGTTCTCTCAGCCGCTCCTCATAAGACTTGTTCTCCAGACCCTTCACCAGCTTCGTTGCCCTTCTTTGGGGCGTATCACATACAATAGACTTGAAGGGGGGCGGGGAGAAAAGAAAATCCATTTGAGGAATTCAGTATGCTTGTTTCAGAAAAACAACACAAATTCTGTTTCCTTCACTGAAAAGCAAAATGTAGTCTGCTTCAGAGTTTCAGACGGAATAGACAACTCCCCTTAGGATTCTGATGAATTTCTAATATCTACCATGACAAACAAGTTTAAATATACAGGAGACACGTTAATACCAACTTCTTGTCCATATGAAACATGGCTATATAAGACTCCCATCTTGGCAGAGACCCTGGATAGAAAAGCTCTACAGCAATTTTTAAAAGATTCCCCCCCACACAAATGGACATACCTGGACAAAATCCAAGTTTCTGAGATTCTTTTTGCTAAATGCTTCATATCAATCATCTTCAGAGATACTCAGCTATGTTGCCTGTGCTGCTCAGAGAAGTTTTTACCAACTTATATTAACATTAAAAATACTTTTAATGTGAAAGCAAAGTGTTCAAAACAGACTTTATATCAGTTAACCTCCCAGAATGCACTTCTGCATCTGATTGTGTGCATCCATCACTTACTAAATACAATCTGGTCACAAACAGAACCTATCAACAGGCACGGTTCAAAAATCCAGAATGGAAAATGGGTGAAATTAAAATGGTGGAGATTGTAAATGCTGTTGTTCAGTCCATTTCAGCACAGCTTACAAACATTTATATAATTTTTTTTTTTAAATTATTTTTGAGTTAAAAACACAATCAATGAAAACTCACAATTGCATTGACTTGTAGTCTAATTGAAAGGGTGTGGCTTGTTGGTCAGTCAGTGAGTAGATGTGTTACTAATAACTAATATGAGCCTGATCTTATTGGACTTTTGACATTGACTTCAACAGATCATACAGTGAGACCACCAACAATACATTTCTATTGTTATGCATTCCCATAACTGCAGTCTTTTATTCTCATCAAAGCTTATTTTTTGCATGGCAAAATGATATGACTTGGATATTAGGAAGACCAAATAAAACGCAAGTGACAATTAAAATTTAAGTGTGAATTAATTACGTGCCCAGCTATTGTCAGCTGCATTAAAACGGTGCTGATGAATGAGGAATCATGCTATCTAATCATGAGAAAATTTGAAGTTATGGTCTGCATTAAACCAAGCCTTTGTAACGCAGGTGGCTTATCTCAAAATACTCTTTCTGTGGGCCTGTTCTTCTCGTGTCTGACACAAGCATCAACACAGTTTGATACAGAAGACGATAGGTAATCTCACAGGCTGCTTTAATTTCTCATCATTGATTTTCTGTAGGGTACACGTAAGTATCTTCAGGATTTAGGTTATTTCCATTTGTAAATATTTCTAGATAAAAGAGTCATAAGCAATTACAGATCTAACCTCTCAGAAACAAACCCAGAAACAAGCCCAGTGAAAACCCATTCATTTTCATGATATAAAGTTATGAGTAAGAGAATAAAGCATACTAGACAGTCCCTTGGTACATCTTGTCACATTTTTAGAGACTGATGCTGTAAGGGTCTCATTCAAAACTCATGGATGCTGGTGCAGTTTTTCCTATGCATGTCAGCAGAATTCAGAATGAAATAAGACCTTACGATGCAAAACTTCCATGGGGATCCTCACACATGCAGCAATGACAGCCTTAAAAAAAAAAAAAAAAGAGTTCTTATCTGAGGTGAATTTCTGCAGCCTATAGATTGGGACTGGGATCAGAGGAACCGCTTCTTTAGGACTACTGGCACTTGTAAAACACAGGGGTTTTTTTCTGAATGGCCTTATCATTATTAGTACAAATATACACTTCTCTCTCTCAATCGTCCATCTCAATTTCTCTTTACGTTCCTCTTTCCTTCTTATTGCAGGCAAGATGCCTTGCAGTCCTTTTCGCATGCCACAAGCAAAGTAACAATTGCCCTTGAAGCATCTTCCCTGTGTATCACAAGCACATCTAAGTTAAAAGAAAAGAAAAAAAAGCAGAATACATCCAAAGGGCATACATCAAGGGCATAAGCATCTCCTTACAAAAGCAGTAGCCAGAAAAAGGAATGTGGCCATAAGATCTTTAAAGATTTCTTACATTTCAGTAGTCGCAGTATCAAAATTTAGAACCTTTGAAAGACGGGCAGGAATGCTATACGCTGCTGTAAGACAGATCCCAGATCCATGGCAGTGAATTAGCTTAAAGCCATTGCTGAGGCTGGACTTTCGGATGTTTCAACTTACTCCATGCTCAGAACAACCTTAAAACAGCAGAAAGGTTAGATGATGGTAAGGTAAGGCAAATGTAGTAACCCAAAGTCCTTCGAACCTCATCAGCAACCCCCTTGTTGCTAACTGCTTGAGATGGTTGTGTCAGTGAGCATAAGCAGTTAATGGGGCTGATAAATTTTTAAGACAGAAACTGTCACAAATTATGTTTCTGCACATTTTATTAGAACAAATCCAGCCCTAATGTCAATCTATTCTACCTCAAGAGCCAAGCAAGTCCCTGAGAAACTATGTCAAACAGAAGGAGAAACAATTTAAGAAATACTGGCAGCTGCAAAGAAATGTTAATCCTTAGACATTCGTCTAACAACAATAACAACAAAAATCCCTGAAAATAACCTGCAGAAAATTTAAGAATTAACAGCTACAGGTAACGGACTTCTCCATTACACTAATACATTTCCACAGCAGCGAAAGAAAGAGACTAGAGAACAGCAAGCAGAGGGGACGTACTATGGATCGTTGTCAGCCAAACCTCCATGTCATGGTTGCCTGAAATTTTGAGACTGAACTTGAAAACCAGAAGTAAATGCGTCTTCTCTTAATTTCATCTAAAGCCCCTAATTCTGAGGGGCAAAAAATGGGAATACATTTAAATGTCTGCAAATGACCCACATAAAGGCAACTTAAATGGAATATGCATTTGGATCACAGTTCTTTTTTAGTTTTGATGTGCCATGATACAGTACTCTGATGTGGAGAGTCGCTTTAAATGGTTTCATTTAACGACATGTTACAAAACATGCCGTAAATTGGCACAAGTGTAAAGAAGTCATTTTGGGTGGCTGGTAATGGGGATTATTTGCCAAACTCTTGGACCAAGTCAAGATCTTTTTATCCAGTCCATTACTTAAGCATTATTTCAATTAATATAATGTGTTAAAAAATGTGGTAATGTTTCTGGTCATTAATGAGAATGAAGAGGAAGAGCGTGCAACCTAGAAAAGAAACCCAAAAGCCACAGTCTCAGAGTCTTCAGGATTTCACAAAAAGGGAAAAAATAATAAGGAACACATATGTTTAACTAAAACGTCAACAATTTGAAAACTAAAGTCTTGATTACATCACAGAGGTGAGATGAGAGATTTACCAAGGTTTAAGTCTGCATTTTGACTGCAAACGCCTGTGTCGCAAATACTTTGTATTAATCCCTATCAATACTCCATCTTGGAATAATTTAAGGTGTGAACTTTAAAGACCAAGTTCTCGTGTGCTGGACTGCATGGAACACCTCCTTCACTGATAAACTCGAAATCTGCCCCAGCTTTCTTCATCATCCTCAGAGATAAATTTTACCCCATCTCCCTCACTAACACAAAATCACCACACTGACAAACCAGAAACCACTCAACAAAGCTGGTTAGGAAAAGCCTTTCAATTATTCAACCCTCAATACACACAGAGCTTGTTTTAGGACAGGCTTGCCCAAATTCTGTAGTCATTAAGGGGATATAATTTTTCTAGCAAAACAGCAAGCAGTAGAAGTCTAATGAATAAATTTGATCATGTCCCTATCCTCTCATTCTGGATTTAAAAAAAAAAAAAAAAAAAAAAAAAAAAAAGACAGAAATACCTGTAGACTAAATTAAAGAACTCTGTAAGCAGAACTACCATGCCTTAGTCACCACATATAAGAAAAAGTTTCTGAAAGTCATTTTGGGCAAGTGCCTGATCTCATGCTAATAAAAAAGCAGAGCTTGAACCACGGTTCCCATACCTCCATCTCAACCACACAGGCTGTAAGGAGATCTGAACCCTAGTTTCACACCTCAAGCTCAGTGCAAGTGTAGTCGGGGCAGCGCTGAGAACCGCACACAGCAATAAGCATTGGTTGTTGTGCACAACAGTGCACAGGCGGCTCACTTTTCACAAGCATTTGAGTTAAAAGTCAATCTCATGCATATGAAAATAAATAGATAAACCCTGGTTATTAGTGCCAAATTATTCAAGAATAACTTGGATGTGTGAGCCAAGCCTCCAGCTCAAGTAAATCTTCATAGTTCCACTATGGGTAATGGACAGACATTAGCATAAATTAGCTGAGGACCTGGCATAATATATCTGTTTTATTATATTTAACAGCCTTAGCTCCGTGACTATTTTGATGTTTGTCGTCTGAAGAAATTGA
>WAAD01009203.1:365899-375940 GCA_013389945.1 Fregata magnificens
CCTCTGTGGATTTATGCGTAAATATGCAAACATCTTCTTGGAGGTCTCTTATTTTCTAAAGAACCCTTTTGGCTATTTGCTATTAAAGCTGTATCTGTACATATAATACTAGCCTGCCCTTTGGTCTTCATAGCAGAAAGAGTCTGTCATAAAGCTATCTTCCTTTTTCCAGAGGCTCACACGAAACAGCAATGTTTTCAGGGGTAAAAATATTCTTTTTAAAGCGACTTCTACAGATAGTAGCTACTTTTTCCACAAATAGCTTATCCAGTGCTTAAAATGGGCTCTTTATGTAGAAAGATGGAGTGTAATAAAAATACCATTCCTAATCTGAAAATTTAGGAGACACTGGATGAGCCAGTTACACATTTTGGGGTTTCACTGCCAGGAAAAAGCACTCCCCCTCGTCTCCTGGACCACTAAGAATGATTCGGAAGACCAGTCATTGTTTCCTTTTGTTTTTTTTCTCCTATTAGATCTCGTAGAGCTCCATCTTGGCATGTACAATTCCCCCCTGGGTAAGCAGAGAAAGAAGCAATTAAGTACAAAATGCTAACAAGATGTCTGAGTGAGTCAACTGTGTTTCTAAAGTATCTGTGGGTTTTTGTACACCAATAAAAATCATTTCTAGGTCAGAGAAAAATAAAAGTTAGGGTAAACCTAGAAAAAAAGTGTCATATTAGGATATTTATATAAACTGTCATTCTTGTGTTTTCCCCAAACCTCATGTGCTCCAAGCAATCAATCAACAGCCTCCACAATCAGACTTTGAGTCCTGATGGAGTAGGAAGATGTCATCCAGGGAGGAAAACATGTGGAAAATCTGTTAGCCATGTGTGTCATTACTGATGTCAACATTGAGGTAAATATGCAAGAACTACCTAAGATTCCTACAGACCTACTGCAACAGAAATAACAGAGAAAGCTTTGCCAGATTAAATGGTGCGACATTTATCTCAATCTTTTCTCCAGTTACTGGGTTTTACAGACCTGTAACACAGGTTAGGACCAGAAGCAATTTACAAACTCCCATAGCAAATAGTTCAGGAGCAATTAATTAAATTAATGAAAGAACTCAGCTTTAACTACTGCCACAAACACCTGAAAATAAACATGTATTCTTAATATTTTCCGAATGCGAGCCATTATATAATTAATTCCAAGTGGGAAAAGCAGCGTTCAGATTCTAGAGATTCCCAACACAGTTTCACAAAGTGAGAGTTACAAACTGCAGGTAACATCAGCAGTGATGTTGCATTCAGATCACAGAGATGTTACAGCAATTTTACAGGAAGGGGGGAACCAGCCACTTTTCATCTAAATATTACACAAATATTGATGAAAGCATACTCCAGTTAGAATTAGGATCAAACTTTCAAAAACTCCACTCACTTTCAGCCATGTACAAGACAGCAGTGAATCATGCAGGATAAGCATTAAAAATGAGAGATTAGAAAACCACAAAATTTGGATTAAACAAGAATGATGTCCAAAGCTTGGAAACAAGGCGCCCGACACAAAAGCTTATTACAGGCTGCATACATCTGTGTTATGGCAAAACCCAAATGCACTGTCACTAAGTTTCTAAAAATCAAACACAGAGTCCTGAGCAACCTCAAAATCTAAGCCACTAAATCTCAGTAATAGTTTTTAAGGAGAGTTCAAAGGCAAAACAGAAAAGTCAAAGTCCAAAGGTATCACAATGGCAGATCAAAGTGTGAAAAGGGATTAATGGCATCTTCAGCAAATGAAGTTTAAAATTCTAGTGTATTAGAGAAGGTCTTTTTTGAAATGGTAATAGGCTATACCTGAGCTGAAAAGACAATTAAGATAGTGTTAATTTTTTTTTATGGTATCTGGCAGTAATATTTTTATCCTGTTAATTATACAGTAGACAGCAAATGTATATAATATGATAGCTCCATGCTGAGATGACATGCCTGCTGCCTAGTTAAGTGGCTACATTTATCCTATAATTAGCTTGCAGGAATGTGATTTGCATTGCATACCTAAGAGTATATATAATGTCAACTATGCCACAAAAGCCTAAAATGGAAACTGACACTCTCTTAGCTTTGACCTCTGGATATAACAAGGTGATGCCTCTCGTGACCTCCTGCTCTTTGTATTCAACCACACACAAGAAACACATTGAAGTAATGCTAAATGTATGACAAATTCAAAAGGTATGGAAATTTAAAGTCAGGGCAGAAAATCAGGGCTGATGCTTCAGCCTGAACTCACCCCTTTCCAGGGAGTAAGGATAATGATGGTTAAAAAGCAGCATCTGTGATTTATTGGCATTAATATCAAATATGTTTGCTCTTGTAGGTAGAAGGCAGCTTTTCAGACTTACAGGAGTATTTCATATATATATATATTTAACTGGCATAAGAAATAAGTAGCTTTTCTACATAACTACATATATAAAAATCTGTTATTAAAACTCCATGTTAATGTCTCCAGTATTTTCTGAAAATTCTGTATGAGGGTAGGTGTAGAGAACTTCACAAATACTGCACGTCTGGATGAGCAAACACCTGGGAGGAAATCTTGACCCTCTGGTTGAAGACACCTTTTTCAGCAATTTCATTTCTGCTAGTGTCAGTGAGGGACAGATTCTGTTACTCTAATTTCAAGCAAGCTATCACCCTAGTCTGAGTTATCCCACTGATTTCAAACTATTTGTCCATATGTCACAACTTTTTGCCTCTGGTCCAAGAACGTATAGCACCACATCGTTTTGAGAAGGGAAACCAAGCAGCCACAACTCTGAGGCTTCACTGAGTGGCTTATAGCCTTATCCAGACTTGGTACACCATGAATTCTGGCTAGCTTTGTAGTCCCACAGTATCATTAGAGGCTTCAGGCTCTTGGGAGCCTGTTCCTAGCCACTCTTAGCCCTTCCCACTGCTGGGAGAATCTAGGGAATCAATAAAATACGTTGGTAACCTCACCAGCCAGACTCCAGCCTAACACTAGCCATGGAAGGCTAGTACCTGAGAGATCCTGCCTTTGCAACATGGCCAGAAACGGGAATCTTCACGGGCAGAAAAAAATCACCAAATCAGAAATAACAAAGCCAGGTGATAGATGCCATCTCAGAGGAGCACACAGAAAAGGGAGGGAGGAACACAGGGCATGCTCAGGGACTGTGGGACTGGCCGAGGAAGAAGAAAGCTGGATGAAAACAAAAAGTCAGGGGAGGGTGAGAAGCACAGTGACAAGGGGAACGCAGAAGGGACCTGAGAGAACTCCGACCCAACTGCTCTCTTAGGCAAAAACCTTCTCCGTGAAGTGCCACAGACGGTGCTCCCACTTGGGAGCCCAGGTTTCTGAGACAACGCTGTAAGTGCTGCTACTAATAACAATAACTACATAACATTAATACATGCAAGAAGATTTTTACTTATATCTGTACAAATAGTTATTTTTGATTCCAGCAAATCCATTCACTGAATTTTTCTTTACTTTTCCACCAAAACAGTGGTAGCACCTACATCTTACAACAAGGATTTAGGTGCTTTTTGATCCATTCCCATTTGACTGATGCTAAGTCACTCACGATTCCTCACACCAAAATTTCAGCCTTTTCACCACTTCCAAGCTGTGCTTGCTGCATTTTCACCAGGTTGCCTGACAGGTTTTGATGGCATATGAAAATTTACAAGGCATTCTCCATTAAACATTTCACCTTTCGTTATCATTTGCTTTCTTGCCTGTACAAATACTCCAATGTTATGTGCCTGTTACAGTTTGGCAACTTCTCAAAAATCTTTTATTTAACTGCGTCTCAGGAATCTGTTTCGTGAAACCGCTTACCTTGGTGCAGTAGGTCTTCTCCAATCAAGTGTAGCTTACCGTAGCTCCCAAGACTTGGTCCAATACAAAACTCAGGGCAGCTTTTACATGCCTCCTTAAAATTTTGCCTTTTGAAATAAGCTCATTATTCTGTCTCTTTCTTTTTGTCCATGATGAAATGATACTCAACTTCCCTATTTAAAGTACATAACATGCTCTCAACTATGTGTTACTACATCTGTTTGCCTTATTGAACAGCTGAAAAGGATTTAAACTATTATTCACTTTTTTATTACTATTCAGTACATTTCTGTGTATGTTCTGGCCAATTTTTTTTTTAATAATAACAATAATAAGGTTGATTGTTACAACACCACCTGGTGTTTCTGGCAGCTGTGTTCTTAGGACAAATCTGGAGATATCTGGGGTTTCATTTAAAGCCCCAGTTCCTGGAGGCATGTGATTAGATAAGATTTTTTTTGTTTGGGTTTGGATTTTTGGGGGGAGGGAGGTGTGTGTTTGTTTTTTAAAAAAAATAAATTAAAAAAAAAAAGGAAAAAAGCTTTGTCTTGTGAGGAAAAGCTTCTAAATGTGACCCCAGTGTATCCCCAAAGGATCAGAAACATCGGGCAAATAAAAAGACCTCAGTGTTTTACTATTTTTCATTTCAGACTTGACTGATCATTTCAGTGCATCCTTAGACACGGAACATTTCCACAAAATACACATGCATGCTCAGACATGCAGACACACAGACTTCACGCACATTTTGATGGGCTATAAAAACAGTAATTTAGTAATTGTCATCAAAAGAATGGTTATGATATAAATCTTCCTTGCACCTTCTCTGTCACCCCAGCAGCTCCTTTGAACCAGCAATGTTTTCTAAGAATAAAGAAAAACTAAGATGCTACTATGAACAGCCCTACTGACGCTTTACCAACTTCAGCAACTGATCCCGGAAAATGTGTGGAACCATCGCCTACGCATTATCTTTTTGCTTACAGGCGACTGCATAACCTGTGACACCCTTGAACAGCACCTCAAGATCCAGAAAAATCAACGATGTGCGCAATGCTACGGTTCCCAACGTATCTAACAGGACCAGGCACTGAACGGCAGCCCCAGTTCAGCATGAGGCATGTAATAGGCCGTGAAGTTTGCAGTGACTTCATTGCATTCGATGCAAATCACATACAGAAGAATCGGTGGTCTTTCATATACTCTTAGGACTTTGCTGTATTAAAATGCAACTCTATTTTTCCACATTCATAGCTTTTTAAGATTTTAATTTGCTCCTTTAAACAAGTCTCTTCAGTTAACCTGATAGGCAAAGCTTTTCCAAAATTCCATAACATTGTTATCTAAGAATCAAACAGCAGGATGCTGGAGGAGTTGTTTAAACAATAGCTATTTCTTGTCTTGATGGAGCACCTCATTTTACAACATGTTGAAACACAAGCAGCTTGATTAATCTTAGCGGGCACCAAAGAATGTAGCACAATTTCTACCCTATGGGAAGGCACATGTGCCAGGTGGTAGAAACATTCACCCTGAGGACAACTGGATAGTTTTCAGTAACGTTGTCGTTTTTCTCTGGACCTGCAAGAAAAGTATATGAGCCTTCAGTTCTGAATTTGATTTTCAGGTTGCTGAAGTCAGTTTAGCAGGGTAAAAAACCCCAACAAACCAAACCACCAGTTTTACCCCACATGCCCTGAATTAGGCGTGCCCATTCAACTACACAAACCTTGTTGCTGGCTTCTTACACAACGTTGTGTGTCCTCATACCTACGTGGAGCCCCTAAGCATACAGCCCCTCTCCTTGGTGGAGTTCTGCTGGCAACATTCAGACCTTCAAACAAAAGGAACAGTCCCCAAGTTTCATGAATTTCTCAGTTTCCCACCGACCAGCACATTGCCCTGCCACCGTCCTAGGGCAGCTACAAGTTTCCCATGGAATATTTCCCCTTGGCTTTACCCGATAAGATCTTCAGTCCTCTGCTCTCCCCGAAAGTCACCATTTGGCCATTAAAATGGCTTATAAAGACTAACTTTTCTACAAATCCAGTCTTGATACATATTAAGGGCATGTCGCATGTCCGTCCCAAGGTGAGGTACCTACAAGCACAATTCAAATAGGGACGCCATGCATAAACACCACCAAAGACACTTCCCCAGCCTGCCCGTGCCACCTCTCTGTTTTCACAAGGGTCACTTTCAGTTCTATACGGGGGAGAACACAATATCCCAAATTCAGTGAGATGATGTACATCAAAGTGTCATTCTGAGTACCTAGTTTTAACTTACATCAATATTTAACCGGAAATCAGTCTCACTTGACAGCGGGTGAAATATACTTTGCGCAGTATGATGCTGCCCCCAGGAAGTCTGAAAAATAAATGCCACGTAACTAACGCGTTTCAGATACAACGTGTGCACACGCTGTGTGGGTTAAGAGTGAGGAAGAGGTTTGGGGAAGCTAGTCTCAGTTGGTGGAGCACCTGAAAAAATGTTGGTTTTTGAAGACAACCCCGAGGGGGAAGCTTGTGGGAAATCTTCTAAATGGTGTGAAAGAAACACAGCTTTAAGATCTGCTAGTTTAAACAAACATTTTTGTTTTGTCTTTAACTGGAGCTAATGAAGTGCCCCACTTAGTCTGAATCGCTAAAGGGTTAGAACAGCTAATACCAACATAGCCTTAGGTCAAGAAGCATGAGCTCAGCAACTACCTTTTAGTATTCAAGAGCTGCTGCAAAACCAGCACGGAAATCCGCTGAAGCTGAAGAAATAGATCCACCTTCAGCTCCGCTTTGAATTCGGCTGTGTTTGCTGAAGAAACAGGAGACAGTGGGAGCTGCGATTTATCACAGCAAACGCTCCGGTCGTTTATGCAGCTGATGCCGAGATATATCAACAATACTTGAGAGTATGTGTGTGTGTGTATATATATATATATGCATATATATGTGTATACTATAATATGTATATTGTACGTAATATGTATATTACATGTATAATATATATATTTTACCAGTATTAAGCAGTCAAACAATTTTTTAATGAATCGGTCTTTTTCCATGAGATGACCTGGCTACTATCCCGGAGAAGAAAAACAACTGAACAGACACCTTTAGAAGAAAATTCTGAGCACAAAAATAACAAGCAGTTCACATTTTAAAGATGTTTATATGTTATTCCAATATGAAGCCGAGGACTAGCACTGAACTTGCTTTGCAGTTTGCCTTCCTTACATGAGAAATAGGGTTGAGAAAGAAGAACAGTTCTATTTCTTTCTCCTAAAGAAAGTTTATAGCAGTGATCTCTCTAGCTGATGAAGGATATTGCAAGACCAGCTTTGGTTTTTTGTGACATCCACCGTTATAGACAAAATTAACATATTATTATATTTTATATATATACATCTTAAGTATCCATTTCACATATTTTACGTGTATACACATTCACATCAAAGCCTAATATAAAAAGCTGCTGTTAGAGCTTGCTGTGCAGAAAATGATTTGCGATCACTTGTTCGATCTGAAGGTACAGTGTAACTAGGGATCCTAAGGCAGCGTTTCCACTGATCTAAGTTGCGCGTTGCTTGTTAGCAGAATTAGTGTTACCAGAACAATCCCAGCAAGCTGGCTAAAGGTTTCCTCAACCCTGCAGTATTGTGAAATGTTCTCCCTTGTTGCACTTTGCAATTTGGAGTGAGAGATGAGGACTCCCAGGCTTTGCTTAGAATTGATTTAACTACACTTTAACAAACACCATCTCATTAGCTCAACTGAAACAAAAGCTATATTTCCTTTACTAAGTTGTACCATCATCCAAAGCAGACAAAAAGCAGGTACGACAGTTCATTTCTAATACCAGGACTGCAAAAGTCAGTGTAACGCTAGGAGAACTGCAATATGGTGATGCAGAACTAGCAAACTAACCGCACTGTCTTCCCTATATGGGTACAACGTATGTGTACAGTTGAGAAAGCTTCGTATAGATTGGTGGCTGCTGCAAATAACATACAAGCTTTTACTTTTCCATTATTTAAGAGGAGCACTTTCCTTCAGCCAGTTAACTGGCCCCAGTAAATACAACCACATCAACCAGCAATTCCTGCTGCTTCCTGAGCACGTTGGCCATAATCTGATGGGGAAAGCAGGCAGTTAATTTTTTTTCAAAATTTGTCTCAAAACTACCAGCCTATTTTATATTTCTTTTTTCACATCAGCAAAAAAAAATTACAATTACTCATTTTGCATGTGCACAAGCTCAGCAGAACTACATGCATAGTTGATAAGGCAGAGCTAGGGCACCTCAGGCAAATATTTCGATTACGGCATGTAGCGTGCACAAGGGTGTGCAGGTAGTGGGTATTACCGCATGGAGAAGGCGCCGACAGAATGAAGCACTGCAGAAGTCTAATTCTGGGTTGGCTGTGTTTGTGTCTGGGAAGTGGAGAAATGCCTAAATACAGTGTTTTTATACTTCACCAATAGGCAGCACATAAAACGCTAGAAATGCCTTTGATCTTGGCAAAATTAGGAGATAGGACTGTATTTGGGTCAACCGCCCCTTCCTTTTGCACCCTTGTAGAAGGGGAAAAAAAAAAAATCTGAAGGAAGAGCAGCACAACAAAGACAGCAATGCTCCTTTGAATAGAAACAATAGAGGCAAGCATCTCTAAAATAAAGATATTGTGATTAGGTTATACATTCCTTTTTTTAAAACCTGCATTAATTTTGATTTATATTTAAATAAAAATGATTAAATTTTATCTTCTAAGATGGAAATGTTGTGATAAATACTGGCCCATGGCCAAACTAATCTCTAAAGCCTACAGCTTACAGCCCCTGTTGTCTTGTATGGATATTTGAATGGCAATGGGTTTTATCAGTATTTCTAAAGGCACTCATTTAATTATGTGGTTGTAAGAATTTTCAAAACCCCAAAGAATTAACACTACGAATACATATTCATATTTCTCAGATTAATTCAACCTGAACATTTGAAAATATTAATTTAAAAAACACACTCATTTATTTTTATTTCTGTAAACACTCAGAGCTCTTTTCTGGTCTCATTTATGCACTCATTTTATTTTTGTATAATTATGAAAAAATGATGTAGTGAGCTCTCTTTCTTTATGTTACATAATGCTGGCAATTGATCTATTTACAATGGGGTGCATTATCCAAAAAAATTAACTGGAGAGCAAAGGAAGCCGGTAGCCCCCGACAAAGGGCAAGTCCTTCTTGCTTAACTCACATGTGTGCGCGTGAGGGACCCCGATCCTGGTCCCACTGGGGTAAACGCACTGACTTCCATGCTGCAGCTCCCGATTTACAGTGCTGCGAGACCAAACGCAGGCCGAGCAACCTCACTGAGCCATTTACGCGTCAGGGATGTAAGATGAAGGTTGTTTTTTAAAGGGTTTAGTGACAGAGGAACATGGACTCCCTCAGCGCGCTCGCTCCTGAGGAGCTTTTCCAAATCATGGTCATGCCTGTACTAAGTGCAGGAACGAAGACAAGCAGACAGAGCAGAATATGACCACTGCCGGTCTGTTCTTGGTGACTCAAGAGTAGCTGCAGACTTCAAATTTAAAACAAATCCATTGAGGGAAGTACTACTTTCCATACAAAAGCCAAACACAATCCTATTTAGTACAATGACCAAGCGCAGGATCACCGACTCCCAAACTATAGCCCGCATGGCATTGTATTTTTGCCACAGGAAAACATTACCAATACACTGATGTTCACCGTATGCCTTACTTGCGCAGAACAAGAGCCGATGGCCTCACAAAACTGGCGACCACTGCCTTAGACTGCACGGGACACACAGTTAATGTACAGGCTTGCTCTGGTATATCGACTCGAATTCAACCCTCTGCTTAGAGTTGCAAAACAACTCTTGTGTGTTTCACTGAATGCTATTTAAAAAAAAAAAAATATTGGCGATGGTCAGCCTAAACAGATTTTTGGGGGTTATGCGTGTATTAGATTTTTTGAATGAAGGAAAAAAAATATTTCACTGTAAAATGAAGCTTTGCTGTGATTCGGAAAACTGAGCATTGAGGAGGGCTCAGAGGCTATTTTATACATAAATGAAAAAGATTTGTAAATGAAAAATGTTCTCACCAAACAAAGAAATTGGAATGTTTTACTTAAGAACATTAAAATAAAACAAATCTAACTGAAAATGGGGGGGGGGGGGGGGGGGGGGGGGTGGGAA
>WAAD01009203.1:375959-390492 GCA_013389945.1 Fregata magnificens
GGGGTGTTGGGTGTTGGTAATTTTTTGCCAAGTTGTTTACCCTGTATAATTAGTTTTGATTTCCCATGTTCTACACGCAACCTATAGCGATATGGAGTTTATCAAAACAGAAGCCACAGTAGCACTCTTTGCAGGCCCCTCTACACAACAGCACAGTTCTATAAAGCTGATATTTTAGAAAAGACAAACTTCTCTGCTTGAGCAATTATCACTCTGTCATCACACTCCAGGTATGCAACGTTGTGTCTTTTGACAAGTGTTTGCCCAGTTTGACAGGGCACACAGGTACCTTAATTAGGACTCTTTCTTCTATACCAACTCGTGCAATTATTACGGCATCATTCTAACATATTTACTACACATGGGAGAGAAAGTGACATTACCGCTTTTTAGCTGTCACTTAAACTAAACAATTCACAGGTATATATGGTTATTTGTAGAAAAAGAATTACCATTTCTATTAGCAAATAGAAACAGCGAAAAGATTAAACATTTTGAGAAACACAAATCTGCCCTATTCCTTAGGCACGTACCCTATTTCAAGTTTGAGTATGTCAGATAACCGATTTTTTTTCAGGCTTCTTATAACCCCCATACTTCTATCAGTTTAACATAAGTAATAACAAAACTAAATTCCCTATACTACCACTAAGGCTGCTTAAAGGACTTGCTTTGCTGCCGAAGCCATGACATAGGGGACTTAAATCTCTAATGAAATGCCTCGTACATTGATTTATGCAGCTTTAGTGGTACCATTAACTGAAAATTGTTCTTTTCATGGGCTTAGAGAGAATCTGGTGGCTGTCATTGTTCATGATTCAGTGAGAAGACTGGGTCTAAAATTACGATCGCATTGGGGTGGATATGGGAAGGATAGAAATGTGTCCTCATTTTGTGTTAATATTTCACATAACAACAAATATAAACCTTATATATCTAATAATATATTAGATTCCATCGCTACCACAGCTGTCATTAAGTAATCTCTTTAAAAGTCTCCCTGTTTAGAAAAAAACAATTTTTTTTCAGGTACTAGGCCAGGTGTATTTTGGTGGAAAAATATATACATACACATATATATATATCAAAATATTTATATCGACACGTACGCATATATATATATATATGTAAGAATAACCAGGCAGTAAGCATTTAAAATTGTATTTCAGACACTAATGCAAGCAGCTAATCCTATTTACATTCATATTAGTCCTGGGTATCTTTTTCCCTAAGATTTACACATTTGTATGCTTGCATGAGTTGAACTGCTTTTTCCATGATATCAGTACTTTTGTAATTTAAATCTATAAAAGGCAATTTCTTTTAAATATACTTCCTAACAGTGGGTGAAAGAAGCACTAAACTTATTTGAGAGCTGTACACATCAGTAAACATGTGCACTGAACTCCAGGCAATGCGCTGTGAGAGAATTAATCTTATAGTGTATTAGCTAAACAGAAAGATTCTGGGACTCAAAGTAACGAGCACAGAAAGTGTCCAAATGTTTTCTTCCTATTACCTAGAAAATGCATATTTTTTAGGATTATGATTTTAAAAATCCAAGCCTTTTTTTCAGTGAGTGGTTAATTTGATATTTCCTTACCTTACTCATTTTAAAATTTGTAACAAAGGTAGTCCATAAATAGCACTAATTAATTTTACTGATCTCTAACTTTTACTACCTTCCTCTAGTATATTGCCTTCATTCTGAGCAATATCACAGGGACCATACTTTTAAATAAAAGTCTATCATCTGCTTGTACTCCCTACAAATATATAGAGCCAGAGTTAAGGATGATCTTCTCAGCGAAATTATCAGGAATTAGAGGGAAGTCTTTTTGTAAGACACGCAAAAAATCAAGGCATTTGTACGAGAAAGTCTGCAGATATGCTTGAGTAGGACACTACTTGAGTTGTAAGACTCGAAATGGATTGTGTGCAGTAACTGTTCATGCCTTTTTGACTATTTCTTTGATTTTATAAGTTGTTTTCGTATGAAACAACAAAATTCAAGCATGGGGGAAGAGACTGATTTTGAAAACCCTTTCCAAAATGGTCAGTAAAATGAGTTTTCATCGCCTGTTGGCGTGCTTGCCGGAGGCCGGTGAACATTTCGCCCTTTCTTCTGGAGGTTAAGTCTGTCTACTGCCCCTGGTCTTCCCTTCTTCTACTCTCTCACACTTCTTCCTTTCTTCTTCCCGGATCCCAAGCACCCCTGTGCTCTACCCACCTTGCCGTATTTCCATGCACCTCCTGGCATGCCTTCTCTTTCCTTTGACTTTTGGAGCCTCTTTTACATGCCTCTTTTTCTGCCTCGCCCGTCTTGCTTGTCAATGCCATTTGATAACAATGCCTTTATAACTGTTACTGTGATTATTCATGCATAAAAAGATGTTGGGAACACATTGGAGACAAATATTCTCAGATTCCTAATGCCCTTTCTAAAAAATCAGCCATTTGCAAAAGAAGGGAGGAGGTGGTGAGGATTTATTGCTCCCCCAGCTCTAAATTATGCCAGCACAACCTTCATCTCAAAACAAGCCAGTATATATTCTCTGATATAATCTGATAATCCATCTGTTGCCACATAGATGTGTATGCATGTGCTTCTATTTCTATACACCTAAAAAAAAAAAAAAATAGATTAAGTTGCCTAGGAGAGTACAGTTGACAAACTTTTCATAAATGAATGGTCTAAAAGTAGATGTGAATGTCACATGTTGTCTCATCATAATCTTCAAAATAATGGACACATACTGTCAGTAGTGGCAAGGACACAGCTAGCAGCTGCCGGTCTCCAGAACTGTATTTAACCGCAGCAGTGCCGCATTATTTCACGTCCTTTTTTTGCCTTACCCCTAAAGGTGTCAAGAGCATGATTCTGGAAAGAAATTCTTACAGTAAGAAGGGCTCTTGCAGGTTGCCTTTGAGGAACGGTCTCTCACATACAGTGACATCCAGAGCTGGTTTAACGCAACCTCCTTTCTACCCACCCTTTAGGAAATAGCTCTGCAGAGCAGTTCTTTTATTTTACTCCTAGCATTTTAGACTTGAAAACTGGATGCAGAGATTGTTTTAGCGATTCCCCAATCACCCAATGGGATCAACCAGAACTGATCTCCGCTCTTTGAAATTAGCGGGTTTTACACAATCTTCCTTGTGTCTTGGACTTCCCCCCTGCCCCCTTTATTGTTTTCCTTCCTTTTTTTGGGTGGGGAGGGAGAGAGAGAGATGGGAGGGAGGCGAAGAGGAGTGGTGGCGAAGGGCAAACCAGCAAACAATGGGCAGCAGTGGAAAGGGACTGTATTGCTAGTTTTAAGTGTCTGGTTTTGTTCCAGCCTGTTTCAAGTACTGATATGGATATGAAGTCACTGGCCAACTAACACCCTCAACTTTAGTTAAAAGAACTATAAATCTGAAATGAATGTATAAATAATATGCAACTGTCTAGACAGTATAGGTCACTTGCAAAGAGACTGGGTCAGGAAAAGATTGTCCATCAGTCAGACAACCATAACTGATTCTGATGCTAAATAATGGTTTAGATATTCGGTATTCTCTATATGCGAAAGGCTTCACTGAGCATTGGATCTTCCCAACCAAAGTAGCCTTCTACTTATACATATCTTTATGCAGCCATAAGAAAATGCACGTGCTATTTAAACATTAAAATTAATGCCAAAAGAAAAAGCTATTTAGCGAGGGACTGGAACCAACCTATGTAATTGGCTTTTGGTAAAGCAAAAATAACTATCATACTCTACCCTCGATAAACAACCTAAATCTTAAAAAGGGCAAGAATTAAAACTTTAAGCTGACAAAGAAACTTATTTCCACTTATAGAATCAGTTCACAGATACATTCAGGGAACTGTGTGCCCCATAGCCCCACTTTGCACTCTCACATTTCAGAACATGCTAACTCTCAGGTATCACAAATGTAACCACGCTGAGTACACATGCTTTTGGAATTCTTCTGTGCATTGTAATGCATTTTTTGCCCCTATTTTAGCAAAAGAAGTGGGTGGTCTTCAAGGTAATGATACTGCCATACTACTGCTTTCAGGATATACAGTAAGTTTCGACAGGACTGAAGAGAACAGCCAAGACCTATACAAAATATGTCATTTATTGGCAACTTATAAAGCACATTTATATATTTGCTAACAAAGAAAAAGAAAATACATGGGTAATAAATCTGGCATACACACCAGCTGGCACAGCTGAAAAGCAGGTGTTATAGCTGCAAGATGCAACCAAGGGCTGGGTGCGAGTCCCAGGCCCAACCCAAAGGCATTCCTGCATAAGAGACTGGGTCCTTGTAACTCGGAGGATGCAGCAGATCGCTAACTCCTTCCAGAGGTGGTTTGATTTCAAGGGGGCTTCACATGGACGCATCACTGCATGCCTGTGCAACATGCTGCCAAACACATCTAAGAACACATTCGGGTAGTCGGTAATAGACTTCCATCAAACTGAACTGCAATATCAGTAGTATAAGAGCTCGTTATACTGGCTATATTACAATGTGCCTTCTAAATCCTTCTGGTGTTTATTCTGAGTGGAAACACACACGTTATCCTGATACTCGATTCTGAAACCGGCTACTGTGTAGTAGCTATATTTTTCAATGGATATAAGTTGAATTCCTATGGAAAAACAAATATCTTGCTACCTCTCTATCTACAAATGCTACCAAACATTTCTGCACAGAAGCTGCAAATTTGTGGTTTGATCTTGGGCTATGCAGACTTACCCTAGTTCAACTTGAATACAAGACACCAGCCCCATTAAGAATTTTAAGTGCTACACGCAAACAGAAGGAAAAAAAAGCATGGAAGTTAAACACAAAGCTTGACCCTGTCAATGCTGTGGCTACAAGTAGCGAAGGTTGCACTGAAGTAAGAGGCATTACATTCAGCAGCGATGACAACAACTGCCTCAAGCTGCACTGAGAGTCTCTTGCGACTTATACGAAGCAGAGGCAACTTCCAAAAGTCACATCTATGAAGCCAGGTCAGGAAGCCCCTCGTGCACACACACTCCACAGTCCTGATCTGCAAACCTGAAGTGAATTTCCCCTGTTTGGGGATTCATATGCTGGCAGAAAATACAAAGACAGAGACATGCCCAAGTTTGTTTCTTCCAGGGCACTGCAAAGTCTTTGCCCGTTTTTATTAGTGGAGTATCGTTAGCGCTTTCTCCCTCTCAACTAGACATCTGTATTTTTACTCTAAAACCAAAAATGCTTAGGAGTCAATATTACATACAAGATTCGAAAATTAAAGACTTGGTTTTAATCAAGGCTAACAAAATGATGAGCACATTGAAGTTATCATTTAAGCCGTACGGGGTAATCCTGTTCTTGATTAAGATGACTTCTTCCCAGTTGAGAAAAAATAAAATCAGGATATACACAGTTAAATTAAAATGTTACATTTTGGGAAGTTTTTTGCAGGTTTTGGAAGGAAGAGATTTCGTGAGAGATCCTATTAGCTGATACTATTCCTTGTTTCTCCCTTAGCAGCCTACAGGCAGATATTTCAGGCTCGAATACAAATAGATTATGCCAAAATAGCCATTTCTGAATAACTTCACATGTGGACACTTTTATTCTGGAATAAGAATACAGTTATTCAGAAATACCCAGCCTACTTTAAATTCAGTTCCTGCATTAATCCAAATTAGCTTTCAAACACAGCCATCCCTTAGGCTATTAGAAGCCTGATTGTGCCTGGTATTACGACCTCGTGTAAGAGCCCTCTCCAGCCATTCTGCCTCTAATCAAATTTATTCCGAGTTGCACTGTGGGGAAAGCAAACTTGGGCTTACATTGTAAATGATTTTGAGTCTTTGAATCTCGATTTTTCTTCTACCTTTTTTATAATGATCTCTGTCAGCTGTTCAAAGTGGCTCTGTCACTACCATCAGGTATCCCTACTTCATCTGATTGATTTCATAAACCAAGGTTCACACATGCACTGCTGGATTGGAATTAAATGTATTTATTTTGAGTCTGTAAGGCACAGTTCTATAAACTCTGAGAATATTTTGGGGGCAGTAGGGAGTCTTCAGTGCTGCAGTGCAAATGGAAAGGCTTTTCATTTTGGGTGCGTCACTAGCATTTCACCGATTTTAAAGTATTGTCCAGTCTGGCACATAAAGAGGGTTTTTTTTGTAAAAGTCAAGTAGAAAAAAATGTAGTTACACTTCTTAGGAGACAAGTGATGTTTTCCAAAGTGTGTTGTTTTCTTCCAGATGCCATAGCTACTTTAAAAACACAGTTTAGTAACTCACTCCAACGGCTTGTCTACACTTGAAAATTAACTTGGATCAAGACAGAAATGTGAATTTATAGTACAATATGTTTTTATAAAGTTGTTCTCTTCACAATAAGCCCTCAGGTGCTCTTTCATAAATGGATATTCCTTAATGAAAAGTACCTTGCATTACATATACAGCATGTAAAGCAAGGAAGCAGATAATTTTTACATATTTTTTGCTAAACACAGACAACCACTGGAACCCACTTGGAAAAAAAAAAAAGGGAGAAAAAAAAGAAAAGAGTCCATGTTACTCGGTGTAACATTAAACAAGTTTCAAGTATGGTCCCTCCCTCAACACTTCTCACCCATCGCTACATCAGTATAAAGCTAGCTCAATACTGACAGCAACCTTCAAGTATGTTTATTTCTTAAAAGGAAACAATAAAAAGCAAAAGAAAATGTAGCAGCCGCTAACCAGCTGGGAAAGCAAAATGCTGCAATCTGTTTTAAAAAAAAAAAACCAAAACAAGGCGGGGAGATTTTAGGGCTGCAGGGCACGGATTTTGCCAAAATTAAAGGGCCAGCTGCAAAAAAGCATGCTGGAAAAAAATGACATTATCAAAGTGTCCCCACACACGGAAGGGACAACACAATCAGAAATAAGGGTACATTTCTGTGCAGTCTCTCATCAAAGAGGGTTTTTCCCTTCAATGGTAATTGTACAAGTTACAAAAGTGTACCAAAACATTCAAAAACCTAATGACCGAGCACAACATGAGCTGTCAAGGCATTTATGTGACCATTCCCTTATCCTCACAGTCTGAACTGTGGTTTAGCACTTTCAAAAGCACCCAGCACTGGGCTAAGGCACTCCTGTTCAATAGGAACCAATGCCCAGCACTTTTTGAAGACCCACGCCCAGTTAAGAACAGTGGTCATCACCTTGTGTGCTGGAAAAAAAGAAAAAAAAAAAAACCAAAACCAAACCAACCAACCAGCCTTAAGTCTGACCTCTTAAAATACACCATCCAGCTTAGCCAGAACAGCAGCAATTCCTGCTCAGTCCTGTGACAGAAACCTCAAAGGTGCCCACCTTCAGGAGACAAATCAAGGCTCTGGACTCAAAGATACAGGAACTTCCTTGTGAAGCAGAGTAAGATCCCTCCTCTTCTGGATTTTGTATGGGCGAGGTGCAGGCACTTATTTTGTACCTTCGTGAAGTGCCTAACTCTTCCCATGCATGCAGCGACAGCCCTAAGCAGACGTGACCACTGCAGTGGCGCCAGTCCTTGTGCTGAAAGGGAGCCTGTGACAATTGCTACCTTCTAGTAAAGCTGTTTCCAGGTACCTCCTGACCACACAACCCAGACCTTACTCCACTACCATGTATGAGAAGCATGCCAGACACTTACACAAAAAGCAAAGCCCTAGTGGCACTGACTCACAGGTTTTCATATATTCCTTACCCGCAGAAATCCTCTACTTGCATACACATCAGCACAGAACAACAGTATCGCAGTAGGTTTCTAGCATAGAATAACAGCAAATATCGTAATGTTATGAGCAACTGAAGAACTATTCACTTCATGTTTTGGCTTCAGTTTACCATCAGCTTAGAGCTCACTGCTGGTCAGAGCACCAATGCCACTCTTAGCAAGAGGACAGGAATGGGTAATTGAGGGTGGAGGACCACGGTACACTGGAATACTTTGGCTTAAACTGTTGTGAAACCAGATGCAGTGGTTGCATCATTGCAGCTTCTGGCTCCAGCAGCAGGGGCAGCTTCCTGCTTCATTTGTAAGTTTGTGCATCTCTCTACATTTTCCCACACGAGGCACTGCAAGCGTGCCATACTTGCACAGCCAGAGCCATTCACGCTGCTGTTATTTTGTCCCAGAAGACTGGAAAAAAGAGAGCCATAGCAGACAGGGACAAAAACTGGATCCCTGGCAATGGTAATGTCTGTTCACATTGCTGAAAGCAACTCTGCTCCTTTAGGAATGTCAGGGCATCTGCATGCATATTTGTATCTGTTCTCTCACTGTTCAAACAAGGACAGTTATCCCGAGGGAGCCAGGGGATGGAGCTTATGGCACTGCTGTTCCCTACTTGCTTACCAAATTACATTTAAGCAATCTGACTAGTTAACTATTTACTGCTTTAGCATTAAAATTTGGCAAACGAGAAGCTTTTTTTGAAAGAAAATTTTATTGCCATTTTAAACTAAATTTTAAAACAACACTTGGGGTGACTGTAAATATGCAACAAATTTATTTCTTCCTAGTTAATTGAGTTGCCTCTGCCAACAGTTTGGTTGGTTTGGGTCTGGGGTTTTTTTTCCCAGATCTATTTATGTTTGACATACCTGATGATCCAGAACTAGAGTTTTCTTAGAGTTACTGTTAACTATCAAGAAGCAGCAAAGCAACATTAAAAAAGACAGTCTTCAATGTTTTCTTAATATTACATTTTTCTTTCTAATTCAGGGAGGAAAAACACTTCAGCTTTAATATTTCTTTCTATGTATTTTCTGCCTCCTAAATCCTAATATTGGGGTGCATTCTATAATCTTTTTTTTTTTTTTTTTGAGGGGGGTGCTGTTTTTAGTCAAAAAAGGTAACAATCTGTTACAACTTCAGGGATGGAGAAAGAGGTGCCCACTTTCCTGCAGGTGAAACATAAAGGCAGTGTCATCATCTGACATTAGAAAAAGAGAAAGATTTGTAAGTGACAGAGATCCACATAACCAGAGGCATGAGAGGAAACTCTCTGGCAAAACTGCATTGAGTTTAATGGTACATGGAGCATCATGTTGTACGGTCATTTAGACCATGATCTCAAAAGACTCAGTGAGGCTATTTTATGCAGTATGCCATTGAAAGTCAACGCACGGTATGTAAAATTAAACATGGGTAATCCTTTGCAGAACTGGGGCCATATTTAGTTAACCTTTGCAGGGGAAAAAAAAAAATCTTGAGGTTATTTTCTAAGATTCTATTAAGCCCTGCTGTATTTTAATAGGAATAACGATTTTGTTTCTTTTTTGCCACTCAATATTTACATGGTTGAAAGGAAAACAAAATATTAATCCCATCTAATCTTTTTAGGATCAAAATCCCAAACAACACATGAGAAACGCTGAGGAACAGATAAGCAAGAGGGAAGGTGTTTTATATACAGCCTTGCATACAGTCAAATCCATTTTAAAATTCTAACCTTAATGAGAGCTTTAGAGATTTAAAAAAAAAAGAAAAAATATATTTTTTTGCATGTAGAACACTTTGAAGAACAAGATGCCTTTAAATTTCTGTCACTGATGACAAGTCAAGGATAACATTAGGAAATCATGATCATAGAGGCACCAGAAAAAGTAGTCAGAATGTATCACGCTGCCAGATCGATCTGCTTCCCCAAACCAAGAATGTGGTCTGGACAGTGGAGAAAAGGAAAAACACAAACCACATTTTTAGGACAAGAAACCAGCAAAAAGAAGGTGGCTTTTATTTTTTAAAAATTTACAAGCTTTTGATTTCTGGTTTAAAAAAAAAAGGGGGGAGGGGGGGGAGAGAGAGAGAAAGAAAATGCCAGCCCAGTAATAAATCCCAAAGTTTAAAAAAAGAAATGTGTGTTTCACCTCAACCGGCTGTTTTGGAGCAAAGGACCTCCCCCGGGGGCTATACTGAGTTGTCCTCACACCACCCACAGGGCAGTTCATCAGAGCCTGACTTCAGTTTTTCAGTGTTTTTCTGAACGGTCACCTCTACAGCACCTCTGCTTTGGCCACTGAAATACCGCTCTGAAGCACAACTTCTGAGGGCACCATTGTTGCTGTTCTCTCAGAAAAAAAGTCTTATCAGGATGCAGAGTCCATTTTCCCTTCACCGCTGAACCACCTCTTGAAAACAAAGTTGTTGTTCATCAAACCGTCAAACTCTAGCTAACATAACTCTACAGCTACAGCTAATCTATTTTGCAATTTTTATTGAGCTACAAACAACAATGGAAAATACAAAAGAAGCTTAAAGACAATGGCAGTAGCATTCTAGCCTGATCTCCCAGCTATCTGTGGAAATCTTTAACATATGAACATAAGCTGGAAGAGTCCAAGGAGGTCTCCAGAGAGAAAACTAACAGTGTATAGGCAAAGGGAGGCTTTATGAGATATAAGCATCCTTTTCCAGTTTGACCATCAATTGTGCTATGCCAGTTCAGTAAACAATGCTCAGGGTGAAAAGGTATCTAGGAAGAATACTGTGCATTCATATTTTTCATAATACGGAACAAGAAGCTTTACCAAGATGCCGCAATGAGTGATGTCAGTGAAGGAAAATCTAAAAATAATCAACACAAGGGAAATATTAATTAAGATAGTTTAGGCAACAGAAGGGAAATGTCCTGAACCCTCACGTTCACATGAGGTACCCGTAACTGATCAAGACAGCAAGAGGATCCTGTCCAGAACAGCCAAAGCAGTTCCAGGTCTCAGCCTGACCCTGTGCCCACCAGTGATTCCACTTCTGCAAACAAAGGCTTTCGGGGCAAGAGATAAGGCCAAATTCATCCCCACTTTTGACTTTCTCTAGGCAAAGCAGCTAAAGCAGGTTTGGCCCAAAATCTCCCTTCTTACATGGGAAATGATGTACGATTTTAAGTCAGGCATCTCAACAAAGTGGTAGTAAAATGGAGAGCTGCCTTTGTCCCTGCTACCGCACTCTTTGTCATACACTCTTCTTGAAAAAGTTATTCAGCAGCTTTCTGACAATGGGTTCTGAAAAGGAATGTGTGATGTAAAGCAAACTGAACAGGGTGCTGTTCTTGTCAGAAAGGGATCAAATCCCACGTCAGTCAGAGCACAGCGAACTATCTTCCACTCTGTCAGCTACAATTTGCCTGTTTCCTTTCAGCCAACTGTCCTCAAAAAAAATAAACATCGCTACACAAAAAGCGATTCCAGCTGCAGCACCAAGTCGGATTTAGCTTATTCCCAAGTCACCTGTCCCAGATTCACTGGATTAGATCACCGGATGCTGGATAATATGGTAGAAGAGAACACACACAAGCCACCACACAGAAGATAATTGCATCCACACTGCTCACTGGAATGAACAAAATTATATACGGCAAGTTTATAACTCAAGAAATTCATTCTCTTTATCCACTGACACAATGAGTTGGACACTGCTTCTCTAAATTGCCCTCTAAATTATTTCATTTTGCAAATTACTTTTCTCCAAGTTGTCTGTAGATGGCTAATTACGTGTTTCAGAAACACACATGCGTGGAATGATCCTGTAGATTATATAGCGTTGGTTTTGTACAAGCATCCCTCTTGTTTGAAAGAAACAAGGGGAAAAGTCATGAGAGCTACTGAGAACTCTCAGCAAGAGGGAACCAGAGCTGACAAGGATGCTAAGATACATTCAGGGCTGCTAAACCTTCTGCTCTTAGGACAAGAGTGAACATGCCCGATTCATGAGTCATTCCTTGGACATTTAAGTGGAATTTATATTTTAATTCCTTGTTACCTTTACGGCAACACAGTGAGTGTGCACATAGTTCTAGTTGTGAGGTATGACATTTTTCCCAGTTTATTTAACTGCTTCCGTGCAGGGAGCGAGGCGAGGAGCCTCGCAGACTCTGACCCTTCTGTGTCACGTAGCATCCCTTCAGAGTATAGCTAATGCTAGTACAAATACTTGAGTACAGAGAAGTACACGCAATCCCACCTTGTGGTCTTGGGAACAGAGTTCTCACATGTTTACAAGCACAGCCGAAGCAGATGCATTCTTAACTTTAGGAGAAAATCCAAGGGGAACTTCATTTTAATTTCATAGTACTCATCCCAGCATCCTATCCCGCTTTTGTTTTGTTCTCATTTTTACCCATGACACCATAGCTCTCTGATCAATGCCACAAATATCTAGGAATCATGGCTAGTATGGTAAATTGTCAAAATAACAACCCAGATCGTAGACTACCAAGCTGCTTCTGTGTATTAGCTGAAGCAGGAGGTTCCAGTTCCCCTAACATCCAAACACTCACAGAACTGCAAAGCTCAGGCACCACTTTATTGGCAAACAGAAGATGCTCCACCCGCTGGCACCTATTAGATATGGTCCTCCCAGAAGTCATGTGGTTTGCCCAAAGATCACTTTAGTTCACAAAATAAACATTTTAAAAAAAAAAAAAAATCCCTTCTAGGAGAAGCCCTGAACAACTCTGGAAGTTTATGATGGGGAAAATATGTTATTTGTCTTGATTCAGAACGCATACAATTAACACGCTAATACGTCTCTCACACACCACACATCATTAAAATGGTCTTTCTTCCGAGCAAAGTCATCAGCCTGAGTTTTTTCTCTATCATTTTACATGCAAATGTACATAACTAACTAGACGTACAGAGTCTAATGGTCACTCTTGTTGTTAGAAGACCAGTATACATATATTGACTGGGTGATCAATAGATCACGGAGAACATGGCCCACTTTGACCTCTCCGAAAGAGCTTTTTCAGTCCATTTCAGATAGCCATGTTATTGCTTTTATGAATAAGGGAGAATTCTGGTACATTCACTTCTATTAAACTTACATAATTCCCTGTTCAGAATATATGTATAAACACAGTGCCAGCATCCAACGAGTATTCTGTTTAATGACAGTCCCGTAATTCACAGCCCTATTTCACGCAACACTGTTAGAATTCAAATAGGAATAAGTCTTCATGCAACATAAATACACATATATTTATTACCTGGATAAATATCAGATATTGGAATGCTGAACTGTTTCTTGATGGGATCTCGGCTGTGCGCAGGAAGGCAGGACTTTGTCCATTCTCCATAAGTAAATGGGCATGAACTGGAGGAGGCACCTGTCTCCTCCAGTTGCCCATTTAACTGGAAAGGTTCACAAAGCCTGCAATCGATCCCTACGGTTCAAATTATTGCCAACAACATCAACAAGATGCTAAGAACTTCAGAGTGACCAACCTAACCGCTCTCATTTGCTTTGTCATTCTCAAATCCCTTCTTAAATGACTCAATATTTCTTCCGTTGTTCACATTTGGCAATGGTACTATAATGAATGGGAGCAAACTGCTATTTGTTTCAACTTTATACTGTTATAGCCAGCTAATTTCTCAAAGGTATTTGAAGAAATGTTCTTTTCCCAGATACAGAATATACTCAACTATCTGTCTGTGAGCAAAGATAATAAGGTATTCAAGTAGGTCAGCTATTTTACTTTTCCCTGCTACATTTAAAAAAAAAAAAACCCACAACATATTAAATGTTAAAGCAGAGTGCCAGGAGTAAGTTCAAAAGTGAAATGTTCCCAAAATCCAGTAGGTATCTGTAACAGCAGGTTTCACTTAAAGTGGATATCACTTTACTGCTTTTAACAAACTTCAAAGTAAGTGTCCTAATGCTACTCATTTTGTGTGTCTGTTTTACATCAGTCACAATTCTGTATCACAGTTTCACTTCTGCCTGATACTTATCATAAATTTTTGTAACTGGAAAGCACACTTAGTGTATGGATTAAATTAAGAATGGTTTTACAAAGCAGCATGATAGCAGACATTTATGTTATTAACTCACTTTTTTACATATCTGCTGATGTGTTGTTGGGGCATGTTAAAATATGGTATGGTAATCCATACCACATACATCAGCAAGATAAATACATTTAACTGAAATAGAACCAGAGAATCAGAAATCAGTTTTATGGGGCTCGGTTTCAAGTCATTGAAATATAGGGGTTTTTTTTTTTCCCCAAATAAAACTATTAATTTTTAATTCATTATACCACTTTAATTTAATGGAAAATGGCTAATTTTAATAAAACCAAGTGTCAGTGATGATGGTGAAATCTTATACACAGAGAAAGTTAGTCTCCTAGGAATGCAACCTGGGAGTGATACCTTGAATACTGAAAAGGTAATCCCCAACATGGAAATTTTACGCTATTTGCCTGTACGTGGAGTGTCCTGGATGATTTCACAGCCCTTGGTCTTTCTCACTTTGAGGAGCAAGACCACGCGTAATGTCAGCACCTGCAAGGCAGTTTAGGGGAGTTAAGCACACACCTGCCAGTGAACTCCCACAGGCGCTATGCACCAAAGTTTCTCTGTTCCTTTAGAAAAAGTCAATCCCAAAAGAAACGTTGTGGGTCTATTTTCTATAAGGGTAAGTGAAACAACAAATGAAGAAGGATCCGGGAGTAGGGGGCTGCCCCGATTCTCAGTTGTAACTCATTATTATGCCA
>WAAD01009203.1:396818-434102 GCA_013389945.1 Fregata magnificens
AGTGTGACTTTCCAAATGACACAGGACATAATTTACTACAAAAGGGAAATGTTCTGTGACTAAAATGACATAATGTCGATTTCCATGCAAAGCACGGTCTCAAGGATTTACAGAAGAGACAAGAATGACCATATATAAGTCTAGAGTTTCACTTAATAAATCTGTGCAGCAAATTTACACTGGTCAGTTACGTACCCCAGTAAAGCCACGACGATCACTGTTCACTCACAGAGACCAAAATTGACATCTGCATTTGGGAAAAGTTCAGGTCTTTGGGAACAGCAGAACAACCTCGAATACGGGCAAAACTCATCCTAAGGGAGCATCACCACAATATAATGAGTGAGTTCCCCTTTCATGATAGCAAATTAGCAAAGCAATGTGTTCACTCCTTCATATGCACTGCCCAGCAGCATGAGTACTGGACAGAAAGCAGGCGCACTGATCAAAATCTGAACACCGGGTACTGTTGGTCTGCTACATTTTTTCATGGTACAACTTGCAATTACATCATATCTTGACCCACAAAATCAGTATAAACTCAGATTAGATACATCCAGTATTTCCTCAGGATGCTGCAGATGCCCAAACACTTCTGACACGTTCAGAAAGCAACGCACAAATTGCAGGACCAGTTCAACTTCTCAGAAACAGGCCCACAGAAATTGTTGCTGCAATCCACCAACACATCCTAGAGAACAAGGTCTCCCTGGGCTGTGATGTGCAATAGCAATGTTGTAGCTGTGGCAGAGTAAGGCTATGAGTAAATAAAAGCTTGTAGGAAGAAGTGGTGTCTTTTACTGATTAACTGACAGAGCAAGCTCTGAATTGGCAAGCTCCTGGTCACAGAAGTCCTCCTCCAGCTCTGGATCTGAAACATCAAGCTGAAGACAGTGAGGAACAACTGCTCTGAATGAAAAGCTTCGTGAGGAATTGAGGGCAAACTAGTGCTGGGTTGCCACCAAAAGGTTTCCATCTTTCTTCACTCTCAAGTTTAAAAGGAAAAAAATCTATAAAGCAGAAATATGTAAGAAAATTTCACAGCAGAGAAAGCAGGGCGGGAAAGAAACCTTATGCCAGTTAGTTAAAAGCTCTCTCTGCTGAACACTCCCCATGGCCTGATCAGCAGCAAATAGCTGCTTGAGTGGAGTCCTTGGCTTAGCTGTCTCAGTCCAGGCGGCCCCAGAGCACCCTGGTGCACAGCACTTCACCACAGGCCATCACCAGCTACTCGCTCATAGGCAATAACCAGTGCAAGCCGAGAAAAAGTAGTGGTTTCCTCCCTAATTAGAGACAAACTACGTACATCAGGTTCAAAGCAGCGTGATGCCTGACAGACACTCTACTTGCATACGGTAACAATGGGCATCTGCCCAAAATCTCCCTTTGCACAAGGGGAGAAAGGAAAATAGCGATTAAAACTGCGCTACATTTGGATCTTTTATCTTTAAAGAAATGTCTTGGCCTCACCACAGACAATCAGGTAACAGCTACGTCTTTACATTTGACTGTAACTTTAGAACATACTGGTAAAAGCATTGTCGGGGAGACTTTAGTGGGTAATATATTAATTTTTCAAATGCCAGAACCTTAGACCATTTTTTCTTGTTCTAGATGCCAAAAATACGAAGCGGAACATGCTTCTGCGTATGAACTTCATGTCACGCCTAACAACCTGCAACAAACAGCATCTTATTTTTAATCATCCCAGACAGAAGTATTTTCAAACAGAAAGCACCCTTTTCTTAAAGACCTATTCAAACAGACCAGAAAACGCCTTCCTAATTACAAGACGTTAATTCCACCGTCTGTTTTGCACATGAATTTCTACTGAAAAGCATCACAGAAGCCTGCATCGGGCACCTTCGACACATGGAGCAGTTTTAACTAAATTCCAGGCTTGTGTAAATGTATTGTTTACACCGATTGCAATCACGTAATCTGTTTCGATGGGCGAGTTCACTGTTAAATATTAGCAAATCATATGCCCTTACATCTCCACGAACGATCCCATTTGCTGTCAGTTGTGTAATACGGGCAACTTTCCTACTAGCCAAGCGGAAAAGACGGAGGCGGGGGGAAACTCCTGCGCACCCAGTGTGACACGGCACCGGAGGAGTGAGCATTAAACTAGAGTGAGAGGTTATAAGTCTGACAGAATCCTGATCTGTATTCCCTAATTATGGAGGCTCGCTTCCACAAAACTGACACAAACGTTAAGCTAAATTAAATGTTGTCTAATTAACTATCATATACAAGACTTCAAAGTGGGATGTCTACGTGTTGTTTAGCAAAGTAACTGAAACACAGGACTCGCAAATGATCACTCAGCACAGACCTGCCATCCCAGCTAACTATTACAAGGTTAAAGCCATTTCATTCCCACGCATCCCTCCTGTTAGTGCATCGCTTGTAATATTTACAGAAAAAGGCACGGCAGTAAACAGTGTCGCACAATGAGGTGGGGGAAGTTGATAGGGCATGGTTCCATGGCACTGATCTCCCCGATGAGCTGCCAGAAGCCATTATGAATGGCCCGGCTGATGGGCTGATGACTGATAAAGAAAAAAAAAAAAACCACCACTGCTGGTAATTCATGAAAAACTACACACTGCCATGACAACTACAAGTGCCGAGTGACAGCTGTCAAGGTAAATGGAGTTTGGCAATCCTTCTTTCTTAAAGGATCATCTGTGGGGGGAGGGAGGAATTTATCATGCAGGTTTTCAAAACTATTCCCTCCCTTGGGACTGAGGGTAAAAAAAGTATGATGCTCTTAATTTCAATGTAATCATTCTGCATTTTGAACAGAAAAAAATAGAAGAGTATTTACTTCCTTCATTTTAGATCACCGTTACTACGCACTGCTAAGACCTCGACATGGCATCAACAGGAGGAAGAATCTCGAGGATGCATGAGGCTGGCTAACTGGGCAACAAGGTGCTGAGGGCTCTGGCTGGAAGAGCCCTGGATGTGGGAAGGAGGAAAGTTGCAGGCAAACCACTCTACAACGTGGTATGGGAGAGCAGCAAGCGATGCCCTTAACGTGGACTTCACTATCTGTAAGAGAGACATCCGTCCAGATTAGTCTCAGTACTAATGGTTCCTTACCATAGTCTAGAACTGGGAGGAGCTGAGCAACAGACAAAGCAACATCTCAGCGTGGGTCAGCAGGCCTTGGCACGACTGCTTTCCCACCGGAGGGGGGAAAAGCTCAGCTGCCCCTCTGCGTGGGTAGCAGGGCTCAGCCAACATGGATCCGATTGATTTGAAGGGGTTTTGTTTGTATCACAGAAGGAAACAGCTGCAGCAGTCCGAGCAAATCAGCCACCATTTCCCATACAAATCACTTCTTATCCTGTCTTAGCTTCCCAAAAACATGATTTTGTTTGTTTAGAAGGAGCCACATTAAAATGCAATAGCCAAAGCACTGGAAAAATTGATTTATGAAAATTTTAGAAGATCTACATCCAGCCATGGTTTAATGGATAACACTGACCATACACAATACAAATACACAGAGCTCCACTGTTTACGTGCTCTCAGAGCATGATAGGAAAGGCATGTCACAAAAAAAAAAAAAAAAAAAAAAAAAAAAAAAAGGAAAATTGGGCAAGGAAAGTGTGAACAAAGCCTGCTATTAACATAATTCTCCCTAATTGTTTTACAACTGTTAAACTGACAGCATAAAAGGCTCTACTATTATTACCAGCTGTAGTCTATCTCTCTCTATCCACCCTAAGCTTCCAAACACTCTAGTTACTCAAAACCAAATTGAGCTAAACATTCAAGCCGAAGTCAAACAAAAAGGAGGGTCTTGAAAGTTTAACACTCACTTAACTACCCCCAAGAACAAATACAACCTTGCAAGGACCTATCTTTTCCTGTTATCTCCAGTAACAAATCCATCCAGGCTGACTAAAGTTTGCATCGGGCGTTTTCTCTAACTGCAAGACATAAAATTCCTGGGGCCTCATTCATAACAGATTGCAGCCAGAGACAGTCTTTCCACGTTACTATCTCCAAGAGTTTGTGTGTTAGGAGTTCATTCTCCATTTTCACTAACCATCCTGTAGCCTGATGAAAACCAACAGTGCTACAGGACCCAACTTTGAAACTAAGCATTTGATCTTGCCCACGGGCCGCTGCACTGCAGTCAGATTCTTGCCTACAGATGCTTCTCCAGCAAGGCAGCCGCGGGGTCAAATCCTGACTCTTGCCACTGGACAGGAGGGGGGTGTCCAAGTTCCACCAGTACCACACGATTACTTCACAGAAAACAAACTACGTTATATCAAATGCAACATCAACGTTTAATGAAAAGTGGTCGAGCACAAACTACTAATAGCGGGGAGCCCACTGGCTAACTACAGAAGACAAAGCTCGTCTCCCCTTCCCATCAAGGTTCACAATAGCTTCAAATGCCTGTCTAAGGAAACCTGTCTGAATGGGACGCTGTTGACAGCATGTGGGTGAGACTGTGGCCTGGGGAGAAGCTGAAGGGGTTTTTCATTCTCTTATGCCCCCCCAAAATGGTTATTTCCCTATCGTTGGTAACACGGGGATAAAGAAGCAGCGGTGCAGGTCTGGGCATTTTTATATGCTGCTGCAGCTTTCCATTTCTCAATCCATCGTGCTTACCAAAAATAAATAAATAAAAAAAATTAAAACCAGCTCTGCTTTTAAATAGATATGCTGAAAACCAATGTCTGACTGTGCAGAGTGGAGCGAGATAGGAGTAAGGAGAAGACATCTATTCGAGGAAGAGAAAAAACAATGGAGAAATGGACAGCATAAAAATGAAGAGAGATCCATCTTTTTGAGCCAGGCTGTAGTTTGCCTCCACTCTCAGAGCCCTGAGACTTCCAAGATCAACACAAACATGCAAGCTTTTTACACCTGAGTATCAGCATACATGACCTGACTTGTCAAACAAAAGAAACATTAAAAAAATAAAAGCATTTTCTCAAGGGAATCAAACACACCCTGCTTCCCCTTTCACCGCAGCCCTATGCTCAACTTCAGATCCTTGCCATAGGGACCTCTCCTTCCCCCTTCTCACGCACACCTCCTCCTTCCCACCTCCACCGCCCTGTGAGATGTGCAGTCCTCTGCCTACCCCTCCCTGCACTCTCCCACAGCTGACAGCCCATCCCAGGTGGGTACACCCTCACCTCCTTCCCCTAACATAAGTGGATCTAAAAATCTTCCTCTGTTGCGTGTTTGCCAACCACGCCAACTGCTGAAACCCTGTTAAGGCAGGGATAGCAAACAGACTCACCCATTGTTCTCTTCCCCGTGCTCGAGATCCTACATCTACATCGTACTGGAATTACTCAGGAGAACGACAAATAATGCACAACTAATAATAGCATAATCCAATATCCAAAGTGCTTTGGAGAGCAGACCACTGACAACTCTCAAAATCCCTCTGGAGCCATCAAATACCTCTCGTGTTATGACTGAAAACACTGCAGCCCAATGAGCAACTTACTGACTTTTGGGTTTCCGCGGCTGCTCTTTCTTTTCCTCCACCAGAAATTTTTATCCAGGCAGAGCTTCTGGGCTTTGTACCTTTCTCCAGAGTCCCCAGATATCCGACAGCCTGGCCAGGACCCAGATCAGATCAATGGGGTTCGGATCAACTGTCCTGCGTCCCCGTAATGCCGAGGGCTTTCTGGAAATGCTCTGCTCACTGCTAATGTTTCTTGACAAAACAAGTAGGTCTTTTTCTGTCTACCGTGTTGCAAACAAATATGGCAACCCACTGGTGAGCTGCAGGTTACAGTTGGGACTGATGAGAACAATATTTTTTGAATGGAGGTCCCCGAAAAAGATCCATTCTCCTTTTGTAGCTAGTATCTTCTGAACGATATCCCAGTTTAAAACATCCTTTCTATTTGGATTAGATTCAACACAAAATTAGTAACAAGGTATTGGGGGGACGTTACATAATGACTCAAGCTGTGGTACAAGAAACTGTGAGTGAATGGTCAGAAGACCTGCTTTTCTTCTAAAATGAGTTTAAAAAAAACCCTTTAGAAATATATAGCTGGGATTTTCTTTTTACCAATGAGCGTTGAAAAGGGAAAGCTGAACAATTCCATGCAGTCTACTGTTTTACAAAAAGACACAGCAATCTACCGAAATGCTGAAACAACTTTGCCAACTTAAAATTTGCACAGACAATACCATATACACATGCTTGTGAAGATCTAACAAATGTAGCATAGCATGTACAACAGAAGTCTGTTAATAGCTGTAGTATTAAGAAAAAAAATGGATGTATGAAAGCCTTCCTGCAGTGAAAAACTGCCAAGGTCACCAGCCACCAGTATTCACTCTGTAGGAGATGGAGAGGAAACAGACTGCAGCCAACAACCAGCCGTCCTTGTGCCAGTACCTGGTGGCCGAAATAATCTTTTCTCTTGAAGCAAGAAGCAAATAAAGTGTGTCACTTTTTATCTGGTTCTTCAAAGCATCATTGTCTTAGATTTTACATCAACAGGGCAACACTACTGTGAGATTTCCATATCCGTGGGATTGCATTACAAAGGAAGCCCAAGGCCAAGTCTAAGGAAGGCTGTGCAGTGATCTCCTGTAAAAACATCCTTCTCAGCTTCAGCAGCTCTGCCAGTAGAGAGAATTTTGCACCCAGAGAACCTATTTTCCTAGTGGCCATGTAATCACCCCCCACTTTTGGCCTCCTCCCTTTCTCTCCTAATCTAAGCTTTCTTGGTATTGTTCTGTGTAATTTTTTCTTCCTCCGAATGCTGCAACCACAAGAGCCTCAGATTGTCATATTTTTCAGGACATAGACTTACTTTTTTATTTTAGAGGAACATATATCAATGTTTAGAAATTTGTATTTTCAGTTTATAGAGAGCATTTCAGTTTTCCTTGGTTTGAACTCAGAATTTCTACAGAGAATAACCTGCCAATCCATGCATTTCTCATTCTTGCACAAATGACGTGCCTCTCCTTTTCCACCCAAAAAGAGATTTAATAGCAATCTCAGCCACCCAAAGAAGTTTGTAACATTTCTATTACAAACTTATTTCAACCTACAATTACCAAATAACTTAATTATCCTAATTATATATGAAGCTTTACTGGAAATTAAGGTTAAACTGGGTTGCTGAAATAAATGCTAATATATTTAATTGTGGGATGAATTTTCTTGGCTTCATCGCTATTCCTCAACAGCAAGTCTTCCAAATAAGCATGACTGAACAATGTTTTCGCATAGAGTTACCCAAGCTCATCATGCAACAAACAAAAGCAATTTAGCATTTCAAGCAGAGGGCACATTTCCCTGTGTTCCTTGACTTCTAGTGAGTAGCTACTGATTTCCATGGGAAGCTAAAGGTTCTTCATTTTTACTTTCAAAGTTTAAAATTAGCCTGATAATGGTTGAAACCTATTCTCTTCCAACACGTTACTGGTAGACATGAGGAGATCCTCCTAGAAGCATGGAGTGAAGCAGAGAGGTTGGAAGAGAGCAGGTCTGCCATACTTTGTGTTGCTAAAGATGAGAACTTACAGCCCTAACAAAGCAAAAGGCAACAAGACACAGTTATCAAACGTACTTCTACCTCCACTCTGTCTTGTCCAAATCTGCAGCAGACTGCCTGTTGCAGTATTTATCTTTCTTGAGCTGAAACTGAATTCTAATTGAAGTTAAAAAAGGATATTACAATGTACAGGGGAAGAGAGAACCACCAAACTGCTTGTCCCTCATAACCTGTCTCAACATTTGCGCCCAGATCTCTGCCACTGCAGTAACACTCTATTAGCCAGTGCCTGATCTGTGCTGTTAGCTTATTTAGTATATGTTAAAGGTAGGTAGGGTAAATTTGATTTGCAACCCGTCACGTCTCATTTATGTGACGAAGCCATTGCAATAAAATACTTCTGACATGTTACAGTGGCCTATGACATGATGCCAAGGGAAAATGACGTGCCCCACCATGCTGAATATGATAACATTTATCTGAATAACTAATATTTCCTAGCAATTCTATATTTAGCCAGAAAACATAAGAAGATAAAGCGTGGATTGAAAAAAAACGCCTCTTTTCTCAGCATCTTCCTCAACTCCCTTCAAAATCAGCACAAGGCTCAGCAGGTGGGGTCAAGACACTTCCAGAAGGCATATGAGAAGCTTTTATATATAAACATACACACATAATTCATCATAAAATAGAAACATTTCAATATTTATTTTCAATATTCTTTGGGAATTTCTTTTCTGCAAGTCCTGGGATAGCACAGAGGATGCTGATAAAAATGAGCTTGTCAGCCAGAGTCTTTACCTCAGCTCTGGGGAGTCAAGTCCCAGGCCTCAGTAGTTGTACATGAATCAACATTAAGAGTTCACGGACGTGCAGCAGTTTCCTCTAAAAGACCTCAGAATACTTTATAAGCACTAATGAATTAAGTGTCCAGCACTTCTGTGAGATAGGGAAACACTAGCCGCCTTTTATGGACTGGACCTCTGGGCAGAAAGAGGTTAAGTGATTTGTACAAGGTCACAAGATAAATCTGTGTAAGGTAGAGCAAAACTCATGTATTCCGTCTCCAAGTCACGAGCTTTGGTGCGAGACCATTCCTCATCTCCACCACAGTCATGCGAGGGCTGGTGCTAGAGTCACCATGTATTTGAGACACAGAACCTCTCACGGACACAATCCCCATCTCCTCCTAATTACTCAGACTTTAGAAATATTCACAGTTTTAGATACTTCCTTCCATGACAAAGTTTTACTAGCCTTAGAATTTGCAGAAAGGTCAAAGTAATTATGTGTAAATGTGTCATACATGTTATAACACCCTAGAGAAACCAGTCAGGACTCTCGAAGGCCAGACTGATGAGGACTCTGTAGGAAACCAGAGAAAGCTCCATCAGAACCATTATAACCTGGTTGTCGTCTACAGACATTTCCCTTGGAGACATGCATGTTTGCAGACTGCTTAGTGGATCCTGAGAAAGCAGCAAACCCCAATTCTGAAAAATATTTTGGTTTTCTCACCAGCTCCAGAAATGAGATTAAATTAAAGAAAATTTTAAATTGAATACCCAGGGCAAGAAACCAACTTCCTGATACTCTGATGTATTAAGCAACATAATCTCCCAGAGGAAGCGGTAGAGCCCAGATTGCTCAGAGCACTTAAAACCAGACAGGACCAAACAATTAGTTCCCTTGTCCTACCTGAGACAGACAATTTCTCACCTGCAAACGGGCATTTTTCCAGCAGACAAGCTCAGTCTTTAACAAGATAGGATTTTTTTTTTCCCCCCTTTGTGCACTCACAAACATGACAAGGCAGGCACAGCCAGTGGAAGGAGTTTGGACTGCCAACAAGGATCCTATTAGCTTCCCCAGCGCACCCACTCCAGCACTTACCACAAGCAGATAGGTTCACACACTGGGAGGTGGGACACACTTGTGGATAACAAAATTGATTAGAGAAGCAAAGGAAATCCACGTAACCGTAAGTGAAAAAGCTCCTCCGCTAAGCGCCTCCACAATTATGTGCATGCAGTCAAGCGAGATTCTTTTAAACAATTTTTATGTACTATCTTGCCATATTTAATGGAAAACATTTTCATTCATCCAGTTTCATTAAACTGTCCGTTACCTAGGAAAGGCCAGTTTAGACTTAGGTTTCAGTCTGAAAGAAGAAATCTACTTGTGATACGCTAGAGCAAGCAAACCAGAAGAAAAAGTGACAAAAATCAGAAGGAAAAAACCCCCAAACACCACTGCTTATTCTCACTGCTGGCAAGCCCAATATATTTAAAACACATGCAGAAATTCAGAACTACTTACAAAGTGGACTTGAGCTGATGCTGGTGAATATCAAATGAACTATGAATGGTTTTGCAGTATGTAAAAGACATACTGGGAGACTGCTACGATCTGCCAGACAAAACCAGCCGTAGTAAACCGATCCCGAGAATCTCCGGGACCCAGCTGCAGCACTAAACCCCACCGAGCGATGTGGGTCCTGTTACACCCGGCTAAAAGGTTGCGGCTTCAGATGTTTGGTCTTGCAAAAGATTTTAGAAACCTGAAAGAATTTCTCAGATGCTTTTTCCAACAAATGTTTTAGCTGGGAAGGAAAAGAAGGGAAAGCAATTTATGTGATGCTACTTGTTTGATCGGTTGGCGTTTTTTTAAACTTAAAAATGGTCACTGTACATTATTCACTGTGACCTTTTCATCATAAAGTTTTGTCACACCAATTGTTCTCAAGCCAGAAGAACGCTTGCACCAAAGCAAATCTTTGCTGGGGAAACGTGCATCGTCTGTGCTCCCGCATGCACGTTCCTGCAAAGGTAATTATTTTTGGCGACTGTAAGGAGAAGAAACTGCAATAAGACCAACTCCGTGACTTACAAGAATGGGAGTTTTCTACCATGTTGCTCTTGCACATTCTGCTGGTCACATTCCACAGATTATCTGTTCAATCATTATTTTACCTAAAAAAAAATTTCACTGTTAGATAGCAAAAACATTCAGAAACAAAATCTGGGAACTGCAGAGTATCCTGGTGTCCAGCCCAGCTGGAACATCCCCCGGTGCACTGCCAGAAAACACCACCTTTTCTTCTGTGTAAGCAACACTGACTATGTAAGGCCAAAGAAAATGTGGGACCAAAACCCATGACTACAAACAAAATCAGCCAGTCAGAGAGAGGCAACCCTCTGATTTGGCAACATGAGCTGCAAACAGGTCCTTTGCATGGAGGCTGTCTAAAACAGCAGGTTGCACCGGCACGCTTAGTGGCATTAGAGACACCTAAGTGCAGCAAATAAATGAAAACAGAGCAGGCAGCGCTGTTGAAGGAGGTCATCTGATTGCAGATGCAAAATTGAGGCTGTAAACCAAATTTAGCAAAAGTCGAAATGGGAGACAAAACCGTAATATTTTACATCCTTTATTCACAAGCTGTTGAGCTATGAAGTGGGAAGGGCGGCTTCTTTCTATGCGTTTCCAGTACTACGCTGAAACTCAGACCTAGGGCACTACGCACACAGGTATTCTTAAATACCTGAGATAAACATACCCCGACAGCATCCTCCCACCTCTCTGCTTCAGAGGGGCCTCGAACTGCAGCTGCACTGAAGTCAGGGTACCCAGCTGGAGTAGCTGTGAGCTGCTCAGAGCTGAACACTTAGCTGGCTGTTCAGCCCAACAAACGGTCTTATTGTCTCCTCTCCCCTGCGGGCTCCTAAACCACTGCCAAATCCAGCAGACAGGGCTCTGAAATTCCTCCGCATAATCGTGCGTCTCCCTGCTGACAGGCTACATCCGTGGCAGTTGCACAAAGGCCAGGGGCAAGGAGGTGCAGCTCCTCCTGTAGCACCGCCCTGCCTCAGCCATCGCCCTTCTCCGTGGTGGCACCTGCAGCATCCCCAGTACAGGGCAGATCTGCCAGCCCACAGGCTGCACCTGAGGCACGGGGTCCTGCAGCAGCAGGGTCACAAACACAAATGCAGGCCAGCTGGAGGTATTTCATCCTGGCCTCCTACTTCAGCCTTTTCTCTTTCAGAAAGCTCAGCACACCTGTACCCAGCTGCAGGAGGAGCCAGGCTCACTCTGACACAGAGCTCACAGTAGGGTTTATACCACAACCACCTATCCACCGAGCCATGGGTTAAAAAAACACACCTCCTTCCCTTCCCCGCAACCCCAAAACCAACCAACATCAGAAAGTGATTCTGCATGGCTTCAGCAGGTAGCCCAGAGGCAAAAGCCCAGCCAAGCCCTCCTTTCAGTTCGCTGAGACACCATCCATTTAATTTTCTTAATTCAGGTTGGTAGCATGATTTCAGCTATTTCAAAATTCAGCAACAAATGTGTAACGTTTCTGTCTTTCAAGCATACTAAGTTCCTTTGCTATAATGTGTCTGATGGGTCAAACCCCTACTAAATCACGCTCATCGTAAAGCGATACTACCATCACATAAATTTAAGCCTTTTAGCGCAGGCCTTTCATCAACTCATAATGCTGTCCATGCAGCGAAACCTAGACACTTTGGAAAGCCTCACTGTAAGTTCAGGCTATGAAATGCTCATTTTTCTCTTAAAAACCTCTTTTTATCACCTTTTCTTGTTGCCCTATGGTATATATTGATTTTATATATTATACAGCAAGAGAGATAATTGTGTGCAAAGAGCTGCGTGTCATTTAAGAAAAAGGAAAATAAATAAGTCTATTTGGCAAAACCATGAGACGAGCTGAGCGAGTAGATGTCGCTCTCCCTACAAAAATACACAGCAGTCGCAGGCTCTGCTGTAATCTAAATTGTAACAATTACAAAAGTAATCGTTAAATTACAAAAATATATCAAACTCGCAGACCTCCTGGGGATCCTGTGCATTTGGCTAGACGATATTCCAGCATTCGTCCATCCTCTGCAGTAAAACGAAAGGTGGGTGTCCCCTTTGTCAGTATATCGTGAAAACTGGACCAGGTGGCTAATCCTCCTCAGGGAACTTGAACCCTGGCAAAGTATCTACCAGAGGCTGAACAGATGCTTAGGCACTCATTAACCAATTCATTTCATCGTCACACACACGATGTGAGTGTAACATTAAGAGCCTCACAACCCTGCTTCCACCCCCACAACCGAGAGCCGGGACTGAAAACCTGCCCCTCGCTTGTTCAGTATGGCCCAGGCTGGTAACGTGAGTTTAACTTTTCCAACTGTCTGGAAACATGTAGATCACACAACACAGCAGGAACCCAATTTCAGAGTTTTCTGAGCAGTTGGATGCAAGTTTTTGAATGTATTTTTGTAAAGCAGTAGCGAAGCCCTCTCTCCATGGGTCCAGTCCTGCAAGCACAGTTAGATGAGCTGGCATCCCCGTTACACTGGCAGGCTCATTGCTGCAAGCAGGATACCTGGCAGCAGCTGCAGAATCAGGCCCTAAAGACTGGAAATAGCTTGAGGATGACTTGAAACTTCACATTACCCTTCAATGGCAGGGCGACTCTAATAACACTAGCAACTACCTGAGGATGGGGTTATTAAAAAAAAAAAAAAAAAGGAAAAGGAAAACCCACAATAAGGAGTTGGGAGATATTCAGAGGAGGTCTGAAATAGTGGTGGGAGTGTGCGTGTATAAAATATAATTTCAATAATATAAATACAACAGGGGACACAGACAGACAGGCAGCAAGTCACAAAGAGCAAAGCTGATTTTTTCATGGCATAGTTTTAGGAGTTTAAGCCATTAAGAAAATAATAGGCAATATCTAAAAGGGACAGAGGAAAGAAATTAACCCCACCTCAACAAGCAGTCGAAAACAGCAAAATAGAAAACCTCTCTTGTCAAGGTGCTGCCCTTTCATGCTGGACAATAATTCAAAGAAGAGAGTCAGTACCAGCAGAAACCACAATTTAAGGAGAAACAATAAGGAAGAGACTCCTGTACACAACCATACTTTGCTTTCAGCTCATTTGCATTCTCTTAGCACAGCACCAAAAGAGAACTGCTCCATTACCTATGGAGGTGAGGGGAACTGCGTCACTGGAACACCATCCAATACACCACCTTAGCAAAACCAACATGCGATTAGACAGTCATTCAATCAGGGCAGCAGGAAAACTTCCAGCAGTGCTCAGATATTTTTGCAGTTTAAGTCTCATTTTTCACACTAGGTTCACACTTGTTCAAACAACAGAAACATCCATCGGTACAATGCTGTGATGTTCGGTTTGGTCAGTTAGGAACCTCAAAAATCTTAGCTATGACTGATACCACACATTGACCTCTGGGACGCACATCTACTTTAAAAAGGGGTAGCAGTGTTAGTCCGAGTTCATATTGAAAAACATACTTTGAATATTTTTATCTGCTTTTATTTTCTGGAAAAAAAAAAAAAAATCATCTTAATTGGTGAAATATAAAGAAGTGTGCTAAAATCAAATCCTGCCTTAGGCACCAAAGGCTGTCAGACCTGGCGAGGTTGGACTGGCAGCAGGACTCAGGGAAAACTTTTGTTTCAGCTGTCTGCCCACCTTCTTCCTACCAGCCGGGGAGCTCATAGCACTGTGCCGTACTCACCAGGCAGCGGCTGAGGCTATGGAGCGTCTTAGAACTTTGAATGTCCTTTGGCTAGAACTAACCTTCTCTAAAGTTTATATTTTTTAGTCTATGTTTTAAGGTAGAGCTTGGTGATAGAGTAGCTCATGATGTGCTTCCAAAGAGATGATGCTGGTGGATTTGGGGGCAGAAAAGGGCATTTTATCCTCAACTTAAAGGATGAGAAACCAGTAAGGGCCAGAGACCGCCTCTGTGTGTTTTACAGCACTGGACACAGTAGGTACAGAAATTGGAAGAAGAGATGCCAAAGAACAAAAATAAAGCAGAAGGGAAAAACATCTTTATGGCTGCCAATCTCCAGGCAACTGAAGCCCGCAGCCCCCCTCCTTCCCCCACCCTCAGAGAGAGACTGACTGCTGCAGGACTTACAGGAATTGATCCTGGCAATGACAGACAAGATCCAAGCCTCAAAAATCTTAGGAGAGAACAGCTTTGCAGAAACAGACTTAAAATAAATAAATAAATAACTTGTCCCAGGCCAGAATAGAGACTTCTTGGATCCCAGATCACTGACATGATAGTCAGCAATGGCACTGCTATCATGTCGGTGCAGCTGCTTGCTCATCCACACAAGAGGCTCGGGGCAGCTTTTAGGTGCGAGGACAAAAAGCTCAGTCCAGGTGCAGCCCATCCTGCTGTGAGACACAGCCACCAGCGAGACACCAGCAGTATTCCCATGCCATCTACTTGCATCAAAGGAAAGGAGATGGGGGGGAAACACCACAATTTTATTTATGAAAGTAAGAGCTGGTAAGAATTATTTACACCTGGCGGTAATTCACAGTTACATCAAACCCTTGGGTACCCCAGTTTTGTGCATCGCCCGTGAATTACAGAGCACGAGGGGTTTCTAATTGCAAGTCTCTGGAAGGCAGGGAAAAGCTCAGAGAGCTGAAGCAAGCTGGGCACTGGGATGCAAGCAGCTGCGGAACCTCAGAGATGCCCCACAAGGCTTTGGTGTGCATGAAGGGTGCTCCTTCCCACACTTTGAGTCCAAATTCATAAACCTGTTAGAGAAAAGCTAATTTGATCAGAAGCTCTACCTGCCCAGGAAACACACAAAACTGAGGCTCCTGATCCCTTGGGACCATTGTTGTGCCCCGGCAGGCCACCAACAAGAGAGAGGTGTTTATTCATAACCCTGACCTTGTTCGTAACCACTTACCTGAACGACTCCCGCCGGTTTTGGTGACTGCAGCCGGGTACCTGCCAGGTCACCAGTGCTCTCTGTTATACAGCTCCATCGGCAGCTGCTTGTCACTTCACTGAAGTTCAGCAACTTCAACTAAAACCTGACACTGAGGGCAACCTTCAGCTAACAAGTCACAACTATTTCTGAAAGCCAGGCTGAAGAAAGAACATTGCATTTTTACAACAACCAAGGGAAGCCCTTTCCTTGCAAGCCTCCCCCACAGCAGGCAGAGGAGTAAGAGCCTGAGCTGTGCTGGCAGGTGCCATTTTATACCCCCATGGTGTGGGGCAGGTGCAATCGGTGCTAAGTAATTGTGTGCAGCTGGGAGGCTCAGGGGCTGGGCAGGGCTGATGGCAGAAGCTCCAGCACCTGGGGCTGGGGCAGCTTCACCCTTGCCCCCAGCTCAGCCCAGGGGCCGCTCAGTTGCTCAGGATTTGTTCTGTAATTATTATTATTTGAAACATCTCAGGACAAAGACCCTTTTAAATTTCAGAACCAGAGACACTCTTACAGGCTTTGACACTGTTTGCCAAGTTTTGGTGTGAAGCAAAGTCTTTTTTTTTTTTTCTTTCCCCAGAGTTAAAATAAACTTTCTCTGCAGAGTGACCTGCAGCAGAAACAAGTGGTTGTAAAGCAGGAGAGCGGCAGCTGGGGCATCTCTGCCTGCGCGGGATGTGGCACTGCATAGGCATGATGCTGGTCCTTACCTGCTTCTGTCAAGAAACAGGCTGTCCTGGTCCAGTGCCATCTACAGTATGTGCTTGCTACGTGTTCAGCTCAAACACAGAATCTATACTGCGAGCAGGTGCCAACTGGAACGCAAGCATCTTCAAAAACAAGTATTCCGTCTCTCCTGCCTGATTGACCTATTTCTAGAAAACAAATCAATGCTTTAAAAAGGCAAAAGCATGCCTTGCCCAAATACAGCTTTTTTTATTCAAAAGATACAGAACAGGCTTCAAGTGCTCCTCCTTTCCCCTACCATCCCAGAAAAAAAAAAAAAAAAAGAAAAACCAAAACAGAAGAGAAATTAAGTCAAATATGCTTTATTACTTATTAGCTGGTAATGTAATACGTTCTGATAAGCCGAACAGTTGTAGCAGGTGGCTGTGGAAGTCGCAACACGGCCTGTTTAGAACAAAAACAGGAATGAGAGACAGTTCTGAAAGGGAGTTTTTGAGCACAGCTCAGCCATCCTACCATGCCCAAACCAAGTACTTTTATCCAGTTAATTTAGTGAATGAATCCCTCAGGGTCTCCAACCATCTACCACTACAGCTCATTAGAGCCCAATATCCGATTTTTCATGTTGTATCACTGAAAGCACTTATGCTTAAAACATAATTAAACTTAAAACAAACAAGATCTCTTTTCCTCCCCCCACAACCCGGGGACCTGCCCCCCCTCAGCCCCTGCCCGCACTGACAAAGGCACGCACCTCCGCGGCGTTATTTGGGAAAACCCCGCACACTTCCCCCACTGACGGCGTGACATTTGCCCGACCGTTCATCCTGTGAGCAATTAGAAATCTAAATACTGGGTGTAATGCCTGGCTATTGGGATTTAAACTTGCAGATCTCTTACAAACGAGTAATGCGGTAAGACTTGCTGTCCGACGAGGTGTCTTATTGAAATATCCCAGGCTGGTTCGCTTGTCACAGCTGTCGTTTCAGCCATTTGCACTTACACTGTATTGCTTTCATTACAAAAATAGAAATTTGTGTCCTAAGTGCTGTTACATTACTAATGCTAAATATTTAATTCCCTGGGGTTCTAATTATGGTTGAGCACTGGCAACACTGATTCTACTTTTTAATAACAACTGTAAAAGCAATTTGAGCATTTTTCAATTAATTAAATACATAGTGTACGAGTAACCTCTTGTCATTTTGCCCTCCAGGACCTGAGCTAATTTGTGTGGAATAAAATGTTTTGAAAATTAACTGATATACTAGTCTGATCATTGTTGTTCTGTTAAATTATAGTCTGCCAAACGAGCGATGTATAATAGTTACATACCATACCGTTTCCTTATTTGTGACGGCATGGTGGTTTTTGAAAAAACTTCTCCAGCGCATTTCTAGAGAGCACATTGGAGAGGCCTAATTAGCAGGAGACGGTCTCTGTACACGAGCATCAGCAGACTTACAGTGCGGTGAGTCTTCAGCGATGAAAAACAAAGCCTCTCTCCATTCTGCAGACCTCATTTTCACCTTCTTTCACAGCTGAAATTAAAAGTGTTAATTAAATGACTTTCGCCTGCATAAACTCCTATGGATTAGTTAGTAGTTTACACTTTAACACAAGGGAATTGACTCGCAATATTAAAACACGCCAGTAGTTTAGAAAGCAATTTTTTGTCTTCAACTTGCAGAAACCAATATGAAAAGATTTGCCCATAAGATGAGTTTATTGGAATACGTGGACAGTTAAAAATACCTAGCCTGCTCACACAGACATCCAGGCATAAAACCAACTTCTACCGCATACCTAACACGATGCTAAAATTAAAAAGTACCTTTTCTGTTTATACAGTCCTAGAAGTTTAGAACACCAATACACAACAGCACCTTATATATCCTGGTAAGGGAAACTAACCTCTTCTTTTCCATGTCCCACATTAAAAATAATGCAAAATCAACTGGGAAGAATTATCAAAAACCCCAAAATTTTGAAATTTTTTTTTCCACATTTTTATTTGTAGCTGATGAATAATGTACTTTCGGCATGTGTTTTAATAGTGTCTTTTATTTTATAGTGTGCAATAATAGTAAGTCAAACATATTGCTTGAAAAGTGCTTAAGGTTTAAACATCCCAAAATACACAGGTGAAAGTTTGATGGTTTTAGCCAAATAATTCAACAGTAAGGGCAAGGTTCTACTCTGAAATCATACAAAATAAGGATGATAGATAAACAGCCAGTCCAGAGTGCACTACTAAGACTTTAACACTGACAAAGCATTTCAAGAAGCAAAAATGTCTTACTAACGTACACTGGTACCACGGGCTTTCCAGGTGAAAGTTGCCTGTGACTTTGTTATTGCTATTTAAAAAGATTTTGGAAAAGGCATCTCCAGCCACTGTGCTAATTGAGACTTTCTCTCTTAGCAGGGTAATGGAGATGGCAGCACTGTAAACTGGAAGCATTCACAAAAGAAACAGCTCATTTCTGGTACCTTGCCTGGTTCCTGCACCCCGCTCATCCTCGGGCTGCCTCTGTGCACCGCTGCCACCACTGCTCACCGCAGGGCCATGAACCTGCTCAAACCCCTCTGCACTTGGCACCGCTTGGGTTTGAAAGAGAGGGGGCTGTTTCTGACAGCATTGGTCAGGCTCTGGGGTCATCCAAAAGAAGAACCTGTCCCTCTGATATTTTCCAAGACTGCCCCCTCTTTCAGGAACGTACTTTGTGCCTGTATCTATACCGAGCGTGGACATTGATACCACTGCGTGCTAAGCTGTGTGCAGCTCGGAGTGCTCAGTTCTCACGGAAACCCACGGGAGCGGAGCGTACTTCGCAGAGTTCTCCACACCATGGGCCACGTAAACAGAATACATGTAAAGTGAGGTTAAAAAAAGTTCTGATCTTGAAACTTGCATGTTTGTTAACTCTGCCTGAAATGCATAATTATAACTTTAAAAAAAGGAGTATCAAAGATGTTCTAAAGACATGAACCGTTAACAGGAAAGGCAGACTAACTGAACATGCTCAGATGGACATAAAATTGTTCCAATACACTGGAAAAAGAAAGGAAAAGAAAAAGAAGATCATATCACTAAAAATTACAATATTGGTAATTATATCTGTTCAATGGACTTTTGGAGGACATTCGTTTATAATGTGTTTGGTCACCGCGTGTTGTAATTACAGGTCTATTTTTTCACAACTTGCAAAGCATTACGCACGTGGAACATTGCACTCATCATACTAGTTAAAATGAAACCAAGCCTCAGTTTACGTTAAGCAAGATTCCTTACTTGCGACCCCAAGACACTCACATACTAAGAGCTGCAATTCAAACTAAGCAGGATTGCATTTCAGTTAAAAAAAAAAAAAAAGAAAAAAAAATCAATAAACTGCAGGTTTCTTTTGGCACCAAGCAAATTAAGATTCTCAGTCAGCATTACACCACTATTTTTTTCCAAATAAATACTAAATAGAATATACAATCACTGTCAAAAGTGCTCAGGTCTTAAGCATTTGTGTGTAGGTGTGTGTGTGCATACACAAAACACACGCACAAAATATGAAGAACACGAGCAATGTATTGCAATAATAGCTCTCTTCTTGAAGACCGATTTATATAACAGTGTAAAACTTGAAGTTATCTTTACTACTATTATCTCTAGGTGTCTGACTTCAATAAATCCTGGAAACATTCTGCTCACATACTGAGTTTTAAGGAACGTGCAGCGTGTGTCAACTTCAATAAAAGCAGTACAGTTCTTTAATTATGCCATTCACCCAGCAGCTGCTTTAACGAAGTATTTTTCTGAACATGTAAAAATGTAAAATACCCCCAAAAATCAGTCATCTGTGTGCAATGACTACTCAGCATCTAACAATAGTGGATATACTGAAGGACAAAAACGTGAGTCATGCCAAGACCATAATTCTCAGTGACTGACTGTAAAGCATTTATAGTCAGCATTAAGCTTTTAAAACTCTAACCCTAATCAATCGTAAACAAAGACCTCATGGTTATTTTTAAAATCTGAAACACTAGCACATGACTTTAAATAATTTTTCTGCTTTTTCTGATTCACACAGCATTCTTCCCAGGTAAAATATGTACTTCTACATGAAAACAGGCTAGTACATACAAGTTAAAAAATAACACCTATTTAAACACATGAGCTAATTATACCTGGCATTTTGGACTTCAGTGGTAACATATTGCTTGCCGTAGAGCAGAAAACATCCCCGTTAGCCAAAACCAAAGGTGCACAAGATTCAGAAATCTAAGTGCAGACAACCTCTCCCCTTCTCCAAACGCTTATGCCCCCAAGTCTTTTCACGGTACAGGAGAGCCAATGTCATCTCCCCAGGCTGTAGAGAACTTGGAAACGTATGACTTGCACACATTTATTTCAACCTTGGTGACAGCACAGCAACAAAAAGCTCATTAAAAAGAAAAAAGGCAGATAACCGGATGCGATCAACTTGCGATCATTTTTTTGTAACGTGCTGGTGAACGGGTGCCAGCTAACTAATCTTAGTAGAGAACAAACCTAATTTATACACAGCAGGATGCTGTCAGATTATTTTAAACCTAATAATTATTTCCAGCAGCAAGGCAACATTACGCTTTGTAGAAGCATACATTTTGTAGAAGACATTTGCTCTGAAAAAAAAATGTTCATGTGCTGTTTGATTAATTTGGTGGGGGTGGGTGGGGGGGGGGGGGGGGGGGGGGGGGGGAGCATGGATGAACCAAAGAAACCCACCTAAAGCCAATGAAATGTAACACTCTGCAGAACCAAGCAGACCGGTGAAAGAGGATCTTTGAAAAAGGCACAGTGTTAGAGGAGACAGGAACCTTGCCAAATTAGTTGTTAAGCAATGTCCCCCCCCCCCGCCAATCTTTTTTTAAAGAGACGTGTACGTAACTTTGAGTAACTTTTCAGTGGAAGCTGCTATGCTGTGAAGATATTTGTTACATTGAGATGCCTTCCTCCCTTCCAAGCCAAAAGGACCTCTAAGATGACCCAGTCTGACTCCAGGTGTAGCAAAAGCCACAGAAGCCCATGAGGAATTCCTCTACCCCACCCAGCCATTTGTTCAAGCACACACCTCTATAAAAACATTTCATCTTCATTCAAAAGATAGAAAATCTACTATTCCCTTTCTAATCATTCCTAATGATTCATTGCTCTTATTAAAAGTTTGCACCTTAGAGTTTGTCATTAACTGATTTTTATCTCTGTATATTGTCAACACATATTGCCTTGAAAATGTTTTGCTATGTCTGGAGTATGAAAACAGTCATATAAAATAAACTGTCACATTACAGATGTAAAGACTATTTTCAGGAATGCATATTTTATTCAACCAAGTTTGAACTGAAGTTAAAGGAGTTAGAAAGTAACCGTATAGTACCAGCTAAGAAGGTAAATTATGTTTTGTCCAACATATTTGTGGAGAACATACATAGAAATCATGTGTGTATAATAATAAACACATGATTATGCGTGGGATCCTGGTAGATTCATACCGAATGCAGCAATCACTGAAGAGCCAGGAAGTCTAGTTGAAACCAACCTATTATTTTGAGTATTTATAAGAAAAAAAAAAATCTGTCTGCTCTGAAATTTTATTTTGTTTTCTTTTTAGCGCTGCATAAACAGTGTGACAGTCTTAACTATAGTATTTGATCATTTTAAGTGCTTGGACGTAAAGTTTTACTCATCGGCATAACATATCCATGACAGTGCTCTACATAAGACATACGTTATTTTGCAATACTGGTTTAACTATGTAGTACCACTTAAGCAGGCAAAAAGATTATTAGGCAATCACAAGCATTTCATTAAATATTTTAACCTTGGTACTACAATAGTCCATATTAAGATATGAGAATTATATGAATTATGGGCTGTCTTAAAGAGCTGTAGAGGCTCATTTCCCCTTAGTTCATGGTCAGGGGAGACATTTGAGAGTCCTTTGGAGGAGGTACATCACTTCTGAACTTGGCACAGATGCTAAGAGCTCAGCCATGGCTTCACCTCGGGCTGACGGCACAGCTCTCACAGCTGGAGCCACACCTGCCTTCACCGTAGAGCTGCAGAGATCGGATCGGGGGCAAGTTGAGGATTTTGGAACTATGAGGTTGGTGCTTTGCCTCCTTGAACTATGCACGCACCAAGCACTACACTGCAAGCATAGGCTAACAAGGGTAAGAAAGAGTTTGACTGAGGAGTCCAACATTTTCTCAACATATAGCAGTACACGGCCAAGTTAACTCAAAACTCGGCAAAAAAGCAATAGGTTTCACACTCTGTCATATCGTATCTACTTCTCTTTTAAACATAATTTTAAAATATTAGCAACTTCTAAGTTTGTGCACATTCCCAAATCTCTTTGTAAGCCTTAGCCCTAAGACTCACCATGCCTCATCTCTTCATGTCATTATTTTTCAGACCCACAGTTCAGGGAACAGCAGATGCGGGCTCCAGTCTGAAGGCACCGTGATATGGTAGTGCTGCTGAGGATAAGCCAGCCAGGGGAAGCGGTTCTTTGCCTGCAAAGCAGCACCTTCCCCTTACACACCAGTTCCTTTTCATACGTAGTACATTATTTTCCTCCCTTATGTATGGCACATAAGAGGCCAGTGCATACTTCCTCTTTCTTTAGCATAGGGCCAGTTAAAAGATATTGGATGCAACACCAGCCGAGCTGGAGTTTCTGTGCATTCCCTGATCCAGGGTGCTCGTTAACTAATATTTGATAACACGATTAACTTTGGCTGAAATAAGTCTGGGTGTGCTCAGGGAAACAGTTCACTTTGCTTCCCTAGCAGGGGCAATAACCTCTGGGAGAGGGTGAGCAAGCAAGCGTGCATGAAGCCTCCTCCTTTAACCAGCACAGCTGCTGACAAAGGAGGCTCTATCTCTTGCCTTCTCTGAAGTTAATCCCAGCAGTTTAAAGCAGACTTGTGGGGAAAAAAAAAAAACAAACCCAAAAACCATGAATCTGAAGTTACTCTAAAATTCTACTCCAAGGACACATTAGTTCCACTAAAGTCGAAGTATAAGCCAGACGCAATAGGTCAAGTTCTAGTTGAAGAGATTGCAGAGAAAGTAAGAGCTAATAATTCTTAATTTGGCATAACATGACATTCCCTACAGCTTCTGTCTCTCCTTCCAATAATTGTGTCTTGGCAGTGTACATATTAAAAAAGTCATTGCACAAAAGACATTTTCTGTTCGGAAAAAAAAAAGGAAAAAAAACCACACCAAAGCACCTTTCTTTGTAATAGTGTCGTTCTGAAAACTGAAGATGCTTTCACCAAAAGGAACAATATGCCGGTCAAAACACGAAGGGGACAAAACCTCTTTCATTCCTTATTTGTTTAAGAATTACCAAAAAGAAACATTTTTGCAGGAGGCTAAGGCAACAGTAATTTAGACAATAATAAATTGAGCATTGTAAGAATAACTATTCCATTGAATAAAAGAACTCTGGCAAGAAACTTTTCACATCGCATTCAACAGGCATTCAAATAAATGAATGAAGTATGCAAGTTAAATTATTTCAAAAATAAAGACTTTCCAGTGGTTTACCATAATGACAACATTGTTTAGAAAGATACAATAGCTCTTTGTAGCTGAAAAATTGACAGTTTTATTTTACAAAGATGACTTCCAAAAGCATCTTGTCATGACAACTGAGTTTTGAGGAAAAAACAACCTGTCATTTGATAAATAGATGAAATTAACTGTCATTAAAACCACTTAAGCACTCCTCCTTCCTGTTATCCTTCTCATCTCAGCAGTAACTGATAAGAAGATTTCAGGGAGGCTCAGTTATTGATGGCAGGATCTAGAAAAGAAACAATTTTGCATACAGTTATCATTCGCATTCACAGCTTCTAGTTATTGTATTTCACTAACCTACACTTAATTGGCTTGCTTCTGCCACTGGCATGAGCACAATGGACCATCTACTTCATAAAAATCACCACTCACTGCTGCAATTACACCTTATACCATGAAAATACTGTAGTGGTTGCATCCTATCACGTTAACAGTGCATACAAAGGTAACATTAACAAGGTCCTGTTATCCACCAACTATGAATTCCTAATACCAGGCAGCGCACCATCCAGTAGGAACCAGACATTACTCATTATCATGCAGTTCGTGACTTAAGGGACATGGTTGAACTTGAAACTGGTAGCTTTCTCTGTAACTTCTGGAAAATACACCACTTGTCCACAGAAACATACCACTGAAATAAGTGAAGGACCAGATGCAATGGTTACAAATAGAATTAGCGAAAAGGAAAAACACAACTGCATGTTTTCCCAAAAACCATTATCCAAGATTTTGTTTGGCTAAGCAAGCAGCTTCTTTAAGAGGAAAGGAGAGCACGGATTGGTCAAAGAAAAAGATCTGAGCCTTGCATAACCAGCCTAACTCCCGTGCATCCCCGGAAGGCTGTGTGCATGGCAACCCCACTTCCAACATACAAAGTAATTAATTGTATTCCCACATTAAAGCTACCATGGCACACCTCCACTTTGGCAGATTTCTAGCTGGCTTTAATCTTTTCCATCTTCCACATGCCAGGTTCCTCACACCAACTGGCCCTCAGTGACAGCTGAGTTTTTAATGCCATACAACACCTTGATGCAAACGGGTTTTGCCCTTTCTTCCACCTTTCGCTAGACTACGCTGCCATTTAGTCACTGCACTGACGTAACAGCTACACTTTCTTCTACTGCGCTGCAGCTGTACATCTACTGGCGTGACAACGGGAAGCGAGGGTCTTCATCCCTACAGGAACATAGCTGCCTCTTTGGTTAGCAACTTGCATCCTTTTTCATGCCGAGGACAGAGCATATGGTCCTTCGAAGGGACATCAAAATAAATATGACAGGTCAGTGCAATCATCATACTGAATGAATTCAAATGATGCCATATCTAAAATGAAATGTGTGCACATAATAAAGATTCAAATGACAAAAAAAATCCCCTACCCCTTATCCCTCTCTGAATTATTTATGAATTCTGCAACTCCAGCTGTTGCCACCAGCCCAAGGACATTACTTCATTTTGGGAATGACACTTCATATTAAAAGATAAGTTAACAAAACAAGGACACTGTGGACCCTCCTTAAAGGCCACGGCAAAGCATAATACACCTTTTCCCAGCATTTACAAAGGAAAATAATCAACAATCAATTCAGTTCATGTTTCTCAACTTGTTTCCGTAATTCCAGACACAGATTTCAACACTCATGCATTGTCAGCCATGCCTTTTTAACCATTGCAGTTTGGCAAGACTCTCAAAGCGTCTTGGATCCTCCTCATATTTTTTAGGGTTATGTCCCTCTAACAGTTCACCATAAACCATATGCCATCATACCAAAGACTCTGCGACACTATCGGCACTCCAATTAGTGAAAGCTTTTAGTACATAGTATGGTCATTCCAAGAAAATGTGAATATTCTGCATATATGGAATTGCTTTTGATAAAATCAATTATTTGTTCATAAATTAAAACAAAAAGAAACAGCAACTTCAACATGTGTAGTTAAGGGCACAAAGAATTGGTTTCAACTAACCCATGACATTTAGATTAGCAAATTCTACATAGTGCTGTCTGCCCACTTACAGACTGCTCTGATTCAGGTTCCATCACATATTAGTTCTTAGNGGCAGAATAAATAAGAAAAAAAAAAAATCAACCTTTGGTTTTGGTTGCCACCTTATTCATAGTGGAATCTGACAATTAAATAGGTATAGAGATCTGAACTGTTACACAAAACCACCCGTACCATTAACATTGCACCACCTTCCCACTACAAGAACATACTGAGACAGTGCCTTCATGTCAGGCCTGAAATGAACTGAAATGGGTCAAAATTTGCAAGTCCCCAAGTGTCAAGGGACGTATGACCCCTAAATATTAGCCCTTCATGATTTACGAACAGCCTCTTCTCCTCCACAAAGGAGATTACTCTGTTCTTACCTGTGACCTTCATTTCAGTGTTTTCTGCTTGTACTTTTACCTAACTGAACATCAACTGGGTTTACGTTCTGCTCCTAGGAGATCCCAAATGCCACAGGAACTTTTAACTGATTAGTGATGTGGGGTTGTTGTTTGTTTTGGGCTTTTTTTTCTCCTCCATAGTCACCTGAAAGTGGACTAGCAATTGTAGCAGTTCTAACACTAAAAGGAGATGCGTAAATAAACTTAAGAGCTTCCAAGGTACCATCACCAGAAATCTCCAGTATCACCCACAAGGCTTACAAGCCATTTGTCAGCTTCCTGCAGCCGAGAATGCACCATTTGCCATTAGTGCCAAGCACGCCATTCAGGCCTGAACCAGAATGCCAGGCAGGCGGGTATTTAATAAGCAAACTCACCTTTGGGAAAGGCAGCAAAGCAAGAGATGTTACCTGTCTTGCAAGTGAAACAAGCCAATGGCTTGCAAGCAGAGCCCACTTTGGTTTAGCTGTCAGCAGTACCTCCAGCAGTATCTGCTTTTGTTCAGTTTGGTACCACTCAGCTCATGCAGTGTTATTCAGGAAAAGAAGACGTAGTTAAAACAAACATTTATTTGCCCTTCAGTCTGCATCAGAACTGGCACCCAGCCCTGAACAGTCTCCCTCTTCCTCGCTACTGTGGGAAAGCTACCAAAAGAGGACCTTCCCTTCCCATCTCCTGCTGTTGGCCAAAGAAACAAAAGGTACAGAAACAAAGAGAAGAGGCAGAGAACTTGGGATGTGTAAAATACCACTGAGCAGTTAAGTGTTACCAGTTGAACCTTAATTTCTAAGAGCCCCAAATTCTCCTGTTATCACTGCTATATATTTGAGGTTATTACCCCCTCACCATTAGCGATTCTCCAATATTTTGTGAATCCCAGGTGTTATGCACAAACCCTCTCAAAATGACAATTATTTACAGCTGTAAGCCGCTCACATGTACATCACGTCACATTCTTCTGAAAATTAACAAATTAAAAACAGGAACATATCTCACATTCCAGGGTTGCCATTTAACTCTCAATGCCACAGGTTCTCAAGTGCCTCCTGAAATACTTTCTAGCTGTGCTAAAGGAATGACATTTGGAAAAATCACCTGTGTGCTGATAGGAAAACATCCTTCTGAAGATTTTCACAAGCTAGTGGGATGCAATTGAAGTCAGTCCTCAGAAAATAAGGAAAGTCGTCTTCGTGCCCAAACATGCTCGCGAAATGCTTCTGGCTATGACATTATTTCATAATTGACACATTATACACAAACTCCTCAAAAAAATATCTTTTTGTGTATGTCTGGATTACACAGCTATTTATACTCAGTGCTTTTGCAGAGCCTTCCCAATGTTGCACAATGCTCTCGAATACAAATGACAGATTGATCCTTTCAGATGATAATTTTTTTTTAGCGTTCGATATTTTAAATGTTAAAAAAAATTGTACCTCAACATGGTCTTTAATCTAATCCTTAGCCTGAACAATTGAAGTACATCCATATTAATCTATTAGATGCTTTTCCACACCACACCTATGGCACTGCATAAATTACTGTAATTTAAATGAATTACTGCTTGAAAATTCTCATTTGGTAAGAAACACACAGTGTTACAAGGCACTGGAAAGAAAAATGTGCACTACAGTAACTAAGTTTTATAACACAGTATATCTAGGTTCTCATAAACCAGCTATTCTGAATTGTTAAAGGACAAGAATATTAGACCGATCACATAGAACACACATCAATATGTCCAAGAAGTCAATAGTATCAAATTAAATCTACAGTTTATTTAGATACATTTCCATGCCCATATATGCAGAATCCACTTTAAAAATGCCATTAGGCTGGCTGAAGAATATTATTGCAAAAGACATTAACACCAATAGTAATTCTATCTCTGCCCTGGATAACTTGCATTTTTCTCGTTAAACGTCTGATCTGCTGAAATGCACTGAAGAAAAAGAACTTGGGAAAAAAAAGGAAAAAAAACCAAACAGAAAAAAACCCCAAGTTCTTTTGTTACATTGTTCCACACATTACTACTGTTTAAGGATGACTTGTTTAAGACTGCACATTTCAACTACCTAACAGTAAAGAATGAAAAGCTTCTTGCTACAAGCTAAAAAGAAAGTCTTTACCATGCTCCTTGAAGGGCTCATTTTCACATTACTCAGGCTTCATTATGCTGAATCAATATTCGTTTAGTCACTGGGGTTATTGACATATTTTAAAATAAAAGTATACCCTTCAGCTACTGCACTCATTACGGGTAATTTGTCTTGTCAGGGAGCAGGGAATATTATCCCAGTCTTTCAGGGGCTGACAGCCCATGGAAATACCTCCCCTTGGTTACAACTGTAAATAATTTTAAGGTAAAATATTGAAAAATCAATGACTGTTTCCTGCAATCTGTCACAAACAAATCAATCATAATCTGCACAGCCAGAGAGTATGATTTGAAGGAGATGAGAGCAGATGTAATTCTTGGCTGGAATCTCTCATTTCAAAATCACTTCACATAATGGTGTCATCATTTAAACACTTAGCAGTCACTGCAACTGCCACTCATAACATCTAGTTGGACAAAACCGCAAGGAAGAGGAGGAGAAATGCCATTGCTGTTATGTAAACAAACACTTTACTTAAATGGTTGCAACATTACCAAATTTCACAGATATAACAGCTAGGCTTGTCTCTCCACGGAAGTCCAAGATGCTTCTCTTTCTCAACGGAACATTGCCTATAGATTAGCCTCTCAAAATGCAAAGCATTTTAAAACAAAACTAGGCTTCACAAAAGGTACGCAATAGTATCTTGCACTATTTCTAAAAATATTTCAATTTCATTCGCTCCAAATTGCTCATAACAGAATCATGCATCAAATTCTCAAGAGATTAAGATAGGAGAATTGTCTGAGGTACCTTTGTCTTTTTAAGAGCAATAAGGATTTCAATGCTTCTTTGTCCTCTACATATTACATTTCACATCTAATTTTCATTAGGCACACACCAACTCAACTTTAGTGTAGGTAACCACTGCAGAGTACAGGGGAAAGAAAGTCATAACCTACATAAATTAATTGATAATATATTTTCAACTTGCACTCAAAGAGATTAACTGTTGTATATGGAATTACATTTGTATAAAGGATCAATTTATACATAAAGAATTAACTACTGTGCAGTCAAAATGCTATAAACTGATCTTTGTAAATGTGAATAATTTGTGTAAAACTAATCTATTTTTATAGAGTAACACTAATGCTTGGACTGAAATTATTTCCTCATTTGTCCCCCCACCTCACCCCAGACTACATTTTCACCCTGACACTACAGCGTTCGAGAGACTTCTCTGCAGATCAGTCAAAGATAAAAAAGCAGCAGACAGGATGAAATTGTTGTGCAACTGCAACCGTGGGCCTAAGCCTGCATTCCTTGCACAAACAAAATTCGCAAATGTTCATGGAGTGTTTCACTCCAGAGTATAATTTGAGCTCTTAATCTTTAACGTGCAGAGCCCGTTATCACATATTCATTTTAATCACATTAACCTTACCAACTCATATTTCTGAATATTTATCTCACAACTGTGAGACTAAGAAAAAAAAAATGCAATCAAAAAGATGAAATTATTTTTTCTTGCAAAAAAGAAAATCCCTTAATACAGTTTTTAAAAATGAAAGAATAGGGCAGATTGTACATCTAAGTAAACCTCTCCAAGGTTTGCCTGCCTTTAAAGCAGGCTTTAAGTCTCTTTATCTTCTACATGGAAAACACACATCTCTAACTCTTTATTGATACACATCAAAACCACTATTGTTTGTAGCAGCTGGACAGATTCTCTTTCTTAGCAAAATATTTTAGAAAAGAAACTAAAGTCTTAGCCCAGAAGAAACAATTATTGCCTCAGAGGCTAAGTGCAGGAAAACTGCAAATACCAGCCGTGAAGTGAATCAGCTTATCCTGGGGAAAGGCTACTCTATTGTGAAAGGAAGCAGGAGGAGGCAGAGGGTGCATGATCACTAAAAACAAGAGTAGCTCCTAGAAATTAGCTGCACTACCTCACTTTTTCCCTGGATGAGATCTATAATGAAGCTATCCGATAGAGAGACAGCCTCAGGCTCATCCACCCTTTTAAATCTCCTCACTGGCCAACCGACAGTCACGGAGGAAAGACCCTGCTTACTACATTAAGCCATTCTGCGAGGGAGAAGTGGTGTGCCATGCTGAACGCGTCAGCATCTTTCCCCAGTGCCATTCCCCTGAGCCAGGTTGTTATTTCTCATGGCAATCATCTAATTAGGTGGGTCAAGAATCACAGAAGATAGAAGAGATCCATTCTTCCTACATGCCAGTTCTCCTATTTGTAACAATGAAGGCAATGACTCTCCCCCTCCATTGTAAGGCACTTAATAAATGTTAATAACAATAAAGTCGGTCACACCTCCCAGACAACGGTCAGATCTTTTCTTGCAATATTTGAGAACTATTGGGCTCAGGAGGGAGGACCCACAATTTCCAGACAGAAAAAGACTCGCGAATTCCATCCTTGGATGCAAGAAGTCACAGAGGGCTGCGCCACAGCAGACATTTCGCAACCACTCCCGGACAAGGGAAGCCCTAAGAAGAAAGGGCAGCACACGCTGCGGCACTACAGATGTCTATGGAGAGTTCATGGGTCAGCACTATGAGTGCTATTTTCTGCTGGACAAAGCATTAAGATGCTGTAACAGCTAAGAGGACTGTGAAGTCTTTCTGGTTAAGAAGTTGAAATAGCTTCAATTCCTTGAATGAAAAGGTGTTTTTCTTCATTCCATCCTTCTCAAGAAGCAAAAGAACTACAGGTTATGGAAAGAGCTGAAAAAAGAGAAGACACTGGCTTAAAAAAAAGCTAGCAGTATATTTCCTCTAGTACCCACCTTCTCGATTTACTGCTCTCACTCATAATGTTCATTTAAGCCACTAGTATATGTTCATTTATTTAATGCAGCTCCACATGATCACTGAACAAGAAAGCAGTGCAATACTACATCATGCAGTATTACTGATATTACGCTATTATCAACATTCTACCTAATGAAGTTTATAAAGTCTTCACGTTTGAGTGTTACGGAAAGAATCCTCCCGCTCTGAAATAGCTCCTGCCTTCCAACTCTGTTCTTCCCTTCTTCAGCATTGCTGAGACCAGTCTCACCGAGCTCATCTGGAGAAGACAAAAAAAGAAAGAAAAAAAATGGCATACTTACTACAACGCTTGTCATCTGCACCACATGATTTTCTTAACAGAAACAGGACTAAAGCTGATGTATCTGGAAACATTAATTCTGCATTTTGTTAGAGACAGAACCCAGTACCACAAAGGAAAGTGCCACTACTGTAATGCCTTACTTAAAGAAACATAACATACACAGAACAAATTACTTACCATTAATTCTGAATAGGACTTAATATGGTTAAAAAGAGCTGCAAGCACAGAGGCATTCTGGCTCTGTATGAGGTCTCTTCCTGTACTCGGGCAGGTACAGGACAGGGTGGACTGCTGGATTCATGTTCCCCATTGTGGACCTCACTGCTTCTGCTCTTGGGTGCATTCTATAAAGGCAAAAAATGGACATATGGAGCAAAAAGGTAGTATTTGTCACTAATTTAGACAGCAGGTTTGTCTTACAAACAAGGATTACAGACTGAGCACTGCAAGGGTTTCTTCACCCATTGATCTAGGATGTTTGTTAAATCCCACAGACACTATGTTAGTCCCACATCCCACTGGGTGGTGTTCAAGTCTGCGTTTTCTAGGAGGCGCCTATGGAAATCAAAGATCTGTGGAATATGGAAATTTAGTGGCATTTAGCTAATGAATCAGTAACAGCGTTAATAACTTGCTTTTGCTCAAAAGCACAACAGCCTAATAAATTATATGAGTATGGACACCAATTTAAGTTGGAACATTTCTGAGAAAAGCAGAGGGTTCCAGTTAGGTAAACAGAGGCACAGAGGTTACATGAACAAATCTAGGTCATAGGATGTGCCAGAAACTGAACGAGAAAACAAGCCCAGGATTCAAGACTCCTAGTCCCTTCCCTACTACCAAGTCTTCCCATCACCTTCTCAGCCTGTGTAAAAGTATCTCAGCCATTCTGCAGCCTCCTCTCAGACAACTACCTCGGTTTAAGCTTTACTTAGGGACACAGTAGCACAGTTTATACCACAGAGAATATAAGCTGAATTTTAACTGAAACAAGAAACTAAATACTGAAATAAACTTAAGAAAAAGCAAAGAGCAAAAAATACCTTAAAAATAACTTTTGAAACCTAGGCTTTACACAGCTGTCCTCTTCCCAAGAGACATTCATGGAACCTGACGCCTACAGAAGCTGAGAGAGGGTAAGGTCCTCCCTAGACAACAGCCAGGAAGTCAGCACAAACAAAGTAATTCTTGCACCATCAAGATCATAAAGAAGTTATAGGCACCTTTTTATAATGACAGAGTATTCTTAATAAAAGCTTCAAGCAGGTTTTATAGCTGCATATTATCCAATGAAACTGGTAATAAACAGCACTGTAGCATTATTTAGTGCAACTCCAATACACCAAGAGTCACAACCTCAGTTTTATTTATCACACAGGCTGAAATGTTAGTTCTTGGCTTTACAGTAGCAGCCAAGCCTGTAGCTATTTTATCCCAGCACACTGCCATCTGGATATTGATACTTTGCTACAGAATATGAAAGAAGAGCACAGTTACTTAATACAGCTTAATTGAAAACAGAGGACCTACATATTATACCATGCATTATTCTACACAAAATTAAATCTGAAGGGTATGAAAAGTTCTATAGATGTCAGCAGAGAATATTTCAGAGGTAAATGCTGGGTTCTTGATCTGCGATAGAAATGCTGAGAAATACTGTGAAAAAGATGTGCTTATGAAAAGAAAAAGCTAGTTTTAGCTCTGTTGGGGGAAAAAAAAAAAAAGAGCTCAGGAAGATGCATCTCCTTCAGGAAGATTAGGAAAGTGATCAGTCACAAGTTTATTAGCATGGTAAAGTCTCTGTTACGATGCTCCACATTCACTTTGAAAGGTCCAACTGGCTTGCTTTTTTCCTCAAACAATGACTTATATTAAAAAAAAAAGAAGATTCTGATTCTACAAATATATTCACTTTAATCTGCAGAAAACAGCTTCAAGAATCATTCGCATCTGCATTATCCACACTAAGGAACAGAAACTAAAAAGCTCTAATATGAATAAAAATCAGAAATTATGAACTGTTAAAAAGAATTCTTTGGGTGTAAGGCTAGAAAGGCTACCTGGCTTTACGTTTCTCCTCAGAGAGGTAATGCCGAGCTCTCGCAAATACCGGTCATAAGGACTGTAAATATATGTAAATAAAGTAGATAAAACACAAACCCTTTTGAACATGACACTGCTATTAAAAGTCACCCACCTCTAACACCCACACTGGAGGCCGGATTCCAGCTATGGGAGCTCCCACCACGCTGCAGCGCCTGCGGTCGAAAGGGAATTTGCCACCGTATGGAAAGCTACGGGCACATGCATGTCCCATAAAAGTGCATGGGGAGCCACAGCTATCCTTCCCGCTGAGGTGCTCCTCTTTCACAATAACAAGCCAACTAACAGTAGATGTGGCTTGCTTTAAGTGAAAAACTTGTTTAGACGTGAGAGAGAGCGCTTTTTCATTTTTTCCACTACAGTCAACCATTAGGAGAGTCTATTTTCTGCCTGTGGAACTGTAAGCAAAATAAACCCTAAAGACATTCTTAACTTAGTCCATATTATGCCAACAAATTCAAGCAAATCGTGCTATTTAAGTTAATTACAGGAAACTTCAAGGAAATTGAAATACAGTTTCAGGTTCTCCCATGATACTGTCAAGATCTTTGGAGTTACATGTTCAATACAAAAACTACGTGCTTAAAAGGCTTGCCAGCTGCACTTCTGTGTATGCTTTTATTCCACATACTAAACAGGTTTGCTGATGCAATTTAAAAAAGGACTGAGACTAATAATCAAGTTTCTTTTAGCAGACAAAAAGTGGTTTTACATAGAAAGGCTCGCCGAGAAAAACAAAAGTCTATCTATCTAAGCTACCTAATACCCAATTGCTAGACACCGAAAAGAAGAGTTATTCTAGGCGTTTGAGAGTTTACACCTCGGTCTCAGACTGCAAACACAAAGAGTGCTAACAAGTAGAATCTCAGGCAAAGTAAGTGCAGGCAGAAGAAACAACAGAAAAGTGAAGGGTATCTTGCAGAACGCTTCCCGAAATCATTCACCTAGGCTAAGAGCCACCAAACACCAGCACTTCCAGTGCAAGTACTGACCCCGTAACTCCCAGCACTTCATCTTAGGGAAGCCAGCAGCAACACACACACAAGTATGTGCAGGAAAGCGCCCCTAAGTTTTACTGCCAATGCTTCAGCCAGTATTTTAGATGCATTGTTTTAGCTCTTGCTCAGCTAATGATGTATTGATTTAACATAGAAAACCACAAGCCCCTCCCTCCTCTTTGCACACTAATTAGTTTTACTTCCATGGTAGTGCAAAGGTGAGGAATTTTTTTCTCTTCATGCTTAATTAAAAAGATAAATATTCACATGTATTTATTTTGCTCTATTATTAGTATGAGTTGTTAACGCTTTTAAACACACTGTATAAAACATCTCTTAGCAGATGTTTCCAGCAGCATTTTCCACTACCATCTGAGTATTTTGTTTGTAGGGACAGCTTTAAACAGAGCAGGGTAGCTGGGAGGGGGACTATTTTTTATTATTATTATTTTTGTTTGTTTCGGTTTTTTTAAGAGGATTCCCTTTAACATCACATACAGATCTCTTGGTAATATATTCACAAATTGAAGTGGAGAAACAAATTATTCAGTAAGTGTCTAAGGTCAGGTATTTTGATAAAGAAATATCAAACAGGTTTTGAGAAAACAGCCTCCTTTCTCATCTACCCCTGTAAAAAGAAAAAAAAAGTTGAAATGATCTCCTAATGCATCTCCCTTCATAATTCATGCCGAAAGATGACATTTTCTCAGGATCTTAATTAAGATAATGATGAACACCTGTGTCGGCATTCTTTGGCAAGACAGCATTATCCATCATAATCTTTTAAGTACTCTCAAAAAAACCCAACAAAATCGTATGACGGAACCAATCTGTTGCCTCTCCTTGCACTAAGTTTTACATCTCAGACACACACAAGAACGATTAGATCTTTAAAGACTGCAATAAAAGCAGGATCGTTAGATTTTAAAGTTCCAACAGAAAGTAGCTATTAAAGTAATTAAATTAAGGTGTATCATATCCAAGATACCCAAGTTTAACTCCATCCACTACAAGCCACCTGCAACCAAACCACTTACAGTTAGAGCCTACCAATGGCTGTACTTTTAAAATATAGTTTGCTGTTATTGTCAAGATCACCCTGCCTCTTTTCCCCCTCCCAGAAAGAAAATATTCACAGCTGATCCCTATTATATGTTCATGCACTAATTTATCAAGCTATTTTACACTGTACCGCATATGTCTGTACACCCTAAATGAAATTATGCAAATGAAACCAGGGTAGAAAAACAAATATGCAAGTTCAAATATTGCTACATTTTGGGTCACCACATTTTGTGCAGTCACCTCAAATCCAAGTTCCCCTCATGTCAAAAACCCTGCTGGAGTCTGACTCCTAAAGTAAGCAAAGACCATTTTAAACAGCTTTGCAGGACCAGCCCATCAGACTGAAGGCTATAAAAATAGTGACTTTAATTATTTATTTAGACAAGCTGAATTTAAATTCACAAGCCTCAATTTAAATAAAGCGATGAGCACACAGCCAGCCTGTAAATCCTACCCATCATTAATAACTAAATGGTAAATGTTTCTTCTGTTGTATTAACGGTTTAGCTTCCAAGGAATTATGAAAAAAAAATATAAAGTACAGAATTTTAATATCACCTTACACTTATATCATTTCACTGGCTGCTGCAAAGCAGACAAACACCGGATACCAAGAACTTATCAATACCTTCAAATGTACGTACCTTCAGTAAAAATGCAGAGAAGCAGCAAATGTATCCTCGAGCCCCACATTTGTTAATAGAACCGACAGAACTACATAAACAAGAGTCTTGAAACAAATTCTTATTTCCCTTTAATCAAAGAGCTGAAAAGTCCTGCAAAGCAGATTAGTCTTAGGCTTTCACATTTTAATATGCTTCTGTCGGAGGAAAAAGTTGCTGTGACTAGTCATTCCGTAGAGCTATCAATGTGCAAATAAAGCAGAAAATAGAGACATCCTTAAGAAATGAGTCTCAAATTTGATACAAAGTGAAGGTGACAACCACAGCAATAGAACTATAAACTAAGTGTTTCAGTATCTTGAAGAATTATCTACAGTTCTTTCAAAGCTGCAAGTATATAATAGTGGCATAATGTAGTGAGAATGTCGGTTTGATAGACACTTACAATCCTGATGGCATAAGAGTCCTATGGCTACCATTTATTAATCAGCTTTGGTATTATGTCGCAATGCATGAAAGTATGCACAAACTCACCACAGTTTCCAAAATGTACGCCTACAGAAGCAAGATTAGTAAAACATCAGAAATAAAGAGGGTAATTTTACATGACATTAACCTTACCTCCTCCTCAAAAAGAGTCAGATGCCATGGGAAGACGGTTAAAACTTCTGCTTCTCCCTACAAAGAAACGGGCAAGGAAAAGCGGTCACTCATTCTACTCACATATAAAATGAATGTTAAACGTATAAAAGTTTACCAGATGACATCTCACTCCTCGAACAAGGGGTATTGTCAGAGGGTTATGACAGAAGCGCTTTTGAGTGGAAAAAGAAATGCAGTGCTTTGGAGCGATAGCTAAAATTAACCCAGGGACAAGTATCAGTGACACCGTGCAGCTGAAAACTGATGAAAGTGCACACCTGTGTGGATTGAGCATGTAAAAGAGCGTGCGATCCGGTGTTAGACCCTTCCCGGTTACCGGAGACAAAACCCGTACGGATTTTAAAAAGAGGAAACACCGTACACTTCCACGTAATAAAACATAATAAAATAATTTTTTTTAAAAAAAAAGGGGGAAAGAAGAGAAAGGGGGAAAGCGCCAGACAAAGCGCTGCTCGACAGCAGCGCCGGGGAGGGTGCCGAGACCCACCTCGCCTCGCCGGGCTTCCGTACGCCGCTCCCGCGATCGCCGCCTTACTGCGGTGCCCGGCGCGGACGGCGCA
>WAAD01009204.1:0-130508 GCA_013389945.1 Fregata magnificens
CAGCACCCCGCCGCCCGCCAGCACCCACCCACCCAGGACCCCGCCGCTGGGGCAGCCTCACCTGGCCGGACGGGTGACGGTGGCGACGGTGACCAGATGGGTGACGGTGGCCGGGCCGAGCTGGGCACCGCTATTTGTAGGGCTGGACGATGGTGACGTCGGCCCCGTCACCGCTCCCACGGGAGACCGTGACCTCTCCAATGGCGTCGGCCTCCCCGTGCCAGCGCCTGTTGCCTCCTTCTCCCCAAATCCCTTTGGCACCGAGGGACAGCACCCTGACACCCCTTTTTTTTTGGGGGGGGTGACTCTGGCTCGTCACCGTGGGCTCATTTCCCGACGTGGCTCCGGGCGGCTGGGAAAGGGCTGGATCTGGCCCGGACCGTCCCCAGCCCCACGGACAATGTGCCCAGGAGCTGCTTTGCAGCCCCCCCGGGGATCCTCGTGGGGAAGCGGCGGGAGCAAACCCTCTGCGCCTCAGTTTCCCCTTTTTCACCATTTCTCCCCCCATTTCAGGTTCATCGTCCCCAAACCGAGGCCAGATCCTGGCAACGGCCGCACAGCCCGAAGTCTCCGGCTCAAGGGATGCGACGGAGTCCGGGAAAGGGATTTAGGCAGGATCCGGCCCCGGATTATCTCCAGCAGCTGCTCGTGTCTCTGCTATTTGCAGTTGGATGCGGCGGCAGGACGGGACCACGGCAGATGCCGTGGCGAAAGGTCAGGGCAGCTCCCCCAAACCCCGAAATTCCTCCGTCCCCGCAGCGATCCCGGGAAAGAAGGAAAAAAAGGGGAAAAACCTCATTAATATCAGCAGGGTGCAGCCAGCGCCCGGCGGGTGGAGGGACGGAGGCGCTCGGGGTGGTCCGTGTCCCCGTGGGCGAGCGTGGCCCCCCCATCCCGGGTGGGTCCCCGTTTCTTTTGGGGTCGGCGCATTTATTTCCCAGCGTGACTTACAGTTTTGGCTGAACCCCCCCCCGAATTCAGGAGTTAAAGTTTATTAACGAAGCGATGGCGTTGGGGTTCCTCAGGGGGTGCCAGGTGATGGAGTGGGGACGAAGCCAGCAGCAAGGTCATTTTTGGGGGGGTCTTTTAGGATGCCAGGGGGGGTCCCCTTGCCTGCATGCCCCCCCTGAGCCCCTCCCCTCCCCCCCCGAAATCCCACCTGGATGGAAAAGCTACACTGGAAAACGCAGATACCCCGACTCATGGGGTGGCTTTTCCCACCATTTCCTAGATTTCAACCCCATGTCCCCCCAGTCTTCCCTCGGCTGGGCAGGGACGTCGCCGTCCCCAAGCCCTGCCACCCCCCCCGTGCTCCCCATCACCACCCGGGGTGCCCAGCCAAATCCTTGGGGTGAAAACTATTAAAATCAACCATATTAACTGATTTTTTTAACACAGAAGCGCTGCACCCGTGGGCCCTCAGGACTTTCCTTTACCCTTAGGACTTTTCTTGACCCTTGGGACTCTGTGTGTGCCCTGGCCCATCACCAGTGTTAGGGTTTCCTTATATTTTTCTTCTTCTGGGAGGGGAACGATAAAAATGAGCATTTTTTTTGCCTCCTGCTCTGATAACCCAAATTCATCTCCATGACGGAGCCTCCATTGGAAAAAAAAAAAAAGAGGAAAAAATCCCTAAACTTGTCTGGAGGGCGGCAAGAGCGTCCCCGAGGCTGGAGAAGGATCTCCCTTAGCTTTCAAAACCTGTGAATGCTTTGGCAGTGACCATCTGGAGACCTTCTTGAGGTTTTAAACTGCAAGAGGGTAGGTTGAGACTGGACATAAGGAAGAAATGTTTTATGCTGAGGGTGGTGAGACAGTGGAAGAGGTTGCCCAGAGAAGTTGTGGATGTCCCGTCATTGGAAGTGGTCAAGGCCAGGTCAGACGGGGCTTTGAGCAACCTGGTCTAGTGGAAGGTGTCCCTGCCCACGGCAGGGGGTTGGACTAGGTGATCTTTGAAGGTCCCTTCCGACCCAAACCATGCCATGATTCTGTGATTTGCATTTGCAGATGTTTTGGTGGAGCCTCATCCAGCCGAGAGCAAGAAGTCACCTTGATGACATTTAATTTCTGGCAGGAGGTCAGACCCCCTCGGCCCACGGATGGGCACATCCTTCAAGCTCTGCTCCTACACTTCCCAGGTTTAGGACCACGCACATCCTTCCCGAGAAGCAGAAGCACAGAAACATCATTGGCAGGGACCTCCGAGGTCTCCACTCCAACCTCCTGCACGGAGCAGGACCAATGCCAAAGTTTGATCAGGCTGCTTGGAGCAACCAGCCGAGTTTTGAACATTGCTCACGGACAGATCTCAGCAGCTCTTGAGATGCTAGGAGAAACGATCTAAAATCTCCTCCAGCATCCAGGGATGGAGGTCTCCTGGTCCAAGGACAGAGGCAAAGACCTGCAGCAGGTTGTGCACTGGCAAACGTGCGTGTGCGTTGTGTAGCCTGCTGCTACGGCTTGAGCAAGCCCGGTCGTCTCCCCTGGGACATGTGGCTCTTCTCCCTAGCTTTCACCCACCCTTTCAAGGAGCACTGAGGGTACAGAGAAGTAAATAAAATAGAATAAAATGAACCCATCCTCTGAAACAGCAGAATTTCCCCAGATGGTCTGCTCTCTGGACCACGGCCATCGGAAGCCAAGATCTCCTGGGTTGCTCCAAAGCCCTTCTGCCGATGGGTTGGGCGGAGGTTGCTCTTACAGCCTAACTTCAGAGCTGGGGAACGAGGATGCTGGGCACGAGGACACAGCGCGTGTGGGGAGAAACCAGACACAGCCCCAGCGAGCCCGATGCGTTTGAGATGGCTCCAAAATTTCTCTTTCGCTGCTGTTACAGACCGAGAGGAGGGAAGGGTCTGGGTGGCACTTGGGAAGAGACACAACGGGTGAGAACACGGAGCTTGGACCACGTGGAGCCACTTTCTCCTCCAGCCAGAGCCCCCAAACCCCACGCAGCAGCATCCCTTGCTGCTGGGAGCCCGCGGGTACCGCTCCCTCCTGGAAGGGACCAGCGGGGACGGCAGGGGCACCGTGAGCATCCTCGGCTCAGGGCCATGGGCGTCCCGCTCCGACCCCGATCCCTGCGGCAGGTCTAAAATCCGGCACCAACACTTGGACGTTTCCTTCAGGGAGCAAAAATCCTTTTGTTTTTTGGGGGGGTTGGAATCCCAGTGGTCGCTGCTATGGTCGCTACAGTTTCCAAACTAGCAACACGTGGTGGCCTGACCCTGAAGGAGGAAACTTTTTTGCTTTTTGTACAAAACCTAGGATATTTTTATATATATACACACACACAGAATAAGCTTTTTTTTTTCTCCTTTTTTTTTTAAAGAGCTGACCAGCGGAAAAATGTGAAACCATTTCCCTGCAGGTTCGGAAAAGCTTGTGCTTATGGGGTTGTGGGGTTTGGTTTTTTTTTTTTTTTTTAAAAAGGTTTTCCCCCCCAAAAAAAAAAAAAAAAAAAAGATTTACAAACAAAATAACAGCCTGTATCAACTCTCCAGAAGAGAGATGGTATGACAGTATTAATCCAAACATCACGCTATTTAATTCCCCAATAAAACATTGGAAAAAAAGGAGCCAACAGTATCTGCACTAACACTTTGCTACATATAAAATCTCCAGCTAATATGAAGCTTATGGTACCAACCTCTAAAACAGTTAAGATATATACACATATTTTTCGGGGGGGTATATTAACAAACAGAATATTACAAAATATTAAAGAAGGCAACTCTTCTGTCATTTGTTTCGGGGTGTGGATTTTTTTTTCTTTCTTCACTTGAAGTTGGCGTAGTCTGAGAAGGCGTCGATATATTCCTGCACCACCTTGTAGCAGAATTCGTACTGTTCCTGCGGGATTCGGGGAGAGCACAGCGTCAGACCAAGAAAATTCAGACCTGAGACCTGATTTGATGCTTCACGGTCTGCGGCAAGCCGGGACCAAGCATGGCCAGGTGTCCTCAGCCCAGACTGAGGGCAGGAACCAGATTCCTGCCGGTGAGCAGGTCCCACCTCCTTTGTGACCCCAAAAACCAGGCTGCCCACCCTCCTTGCTGGGGTGCCACCAGCAAAAGAAACTCTTTCCCCTTCCTCTCTGAGGTCCTATTTTGACCCCAAACAGACTTTTTTTTAAATCCCTGAGCGTCCTTGCAAACCCTTCTTGCAAGACCTCACCTAGTCCTGCCTGCTTGTCCCCTCCCTGCCACGCTGCCTGCCCAAGCCCGTGCCACAGCTGCTCCAGGACCGGTTTCCAGGCTCCCGGAGCCCATAAATACGTGGGCTGTGGCTGAGGATGTCTGCAAGGAGGTTCCTACAGCTTGTGCCAGTGCTCAAAAGGGGCTTGATGCCTTCAGCCAGCCAAGCTCCACCCTTCCAGATGTCCTAACAGGAGGAAGGGCAGATACCTCCTGAACCACCTCCATCCCTTACCCTTTCATGGAGAGAGAAAACCTTCAACCGAGGAAGTTTTTGCTCTACGCTGAGTCCCCAGCCCATTCCCGCTGAGGTCTGCGGTGGCCGGAGGAGCGTGGGGTGTGCTCAGCTGCACTTACCAGTGTCTGCACCATATGCGGCCTCTGTAGTCTTAAACTCTTCACCGTCTGAAAGACATCGAGAATCCCTTCTGCCTTCACCCTTTCCAGGACAGTGCTCAGCGCACAGAAGGTGCCTGTTCTTCCTGCTCCGGCGCTGGCAAAGAGAAAGCAGAAGGTAAAGGAAACCGCTCATCCTGACCATGTTGGCTTTGCTCAGGGGACAATCCATAGGGGAACCACTGGAGGAGCTGACGGCCCTGCCCCGGCATCTCCTAGTTTAGCTAGGACATGGTCTACAAGACTGAAGCCTCTTTGCTTAGCCGAGCAGGAAAACCCCATACCACATCTGCCTGGGCTGCTCCTGCTCAGCCCAAGTCTTCTGAGGGACCTTTGACCATCTCCAAAGCTTCTTGCAGAGCAGGTCCCCTTGGAGGGGTGGCCAACCCCTGCTCCATCCGGGCTTTACCTGCAGTGCACAGTGATCGGGTGGTTGCCAGACTGCTGCTGCTGCTTCTGCACAGCCGCGATGATGTTGATCATTCCCTTCCCATCCCCGGGGATCCCAACTTCTGGCCAGCCGTGGAAATGAAACTGCCGAATCTGTCGGCTCTTGTTTTCCTGGTGGAAGAGCACAACTCGAGGTCAGTAAGTTGGTGGGAGACCCGCACCAACAAACCCACCAGCTCAGGGCTTTGGAAAAACCATCCGCTTAGGAAAGCTGTCTGCTTGTGGAGGGGAGGCACTCCTGTGGCATGGAGCAGGGCAGGATGTGGGGAATGCGGAGCAGGAGGGAGGCTGGGTGGTGGGCACAGGGACAAGGCAGAAGGAGGACGAGGGCTACTTGGTGGCAGCAGGGCAGAAGGGCTGGATGAGAAGCGGTCAGCAGGACAGGAATCCCCAGGGGTGGGAGGTAAGTGTAGGGAAGAAGGTGGGATTGCAGGGGATGGACACTACTTTGGGATGATGGGGAGATGACGGAGCTGAAGATGCCGGAGGGAAGGTCCAGCACTTGCAAGAGGAACCACAAGGTGCCATAAACATCAGCGAGGGTTAACGACAGCCAAACCCAAGAGCACCTAGAGCTCCCCACAGCGAGAAGGCCAGACTCTTACCCTGGTGTTCGTTACCAGCAGGTCCCGCACTGTATAGCTCTCGCACTCCTCCTCTTTTTTCAGCTCCACAGTGATGTCTCCATAGGACACAGAGCCGTCGGATGGCCAGTACTGGGCACACTTCTCCTGAGAAAGCATTACAGACAGGGTGAAGACCCTACATTTTTGCCATGGGCTTGAATAGAAGTCTTCTCCTGGGTCTGGAAGCTGCCCAAAGCCAGGTGGGATCCCACAGGCTTGCTTCAGAGAGGAGCTGCCCACTGCACCGAGAGGTGCTTTGAGAACCGAGGGTCCAGAGCCGGTTTATTGAACACCTCCCCACCCTGGGTCTACACACAACTGGATTCTTTGCATTAGAAGTAGAGGCTGCAATATATTTCCAGCCAGAGAAAGGGTGAAAGAGCACCCAACGCCTGCGGCGCTGGCAGTGCCATGGCCATGGGGAGAATTTAAGGAGTCGCACTGATCTGTTTTGCTGCTGCTCCAATGCAGCCTTCCCCGGGCGCTTACCTGGCCCCTCTCCTCCAGCTCCGTTAGCATGACTATGGAGCAGGATTTCCACTCCCAGATCATCCTCCAGAAGTCCTCTATTGTGTGCTGCAGCGGTCCTTGGCTGGCGATATAGGAGTCCTTCTGGCGATAACCCTGCATTTTGAAAACAGGGTTAGCAGTGAATTGGCAGCTCCTGGATGCCAGGAGCAGCGGGAGGAATGCTCTTGGACACGGTCGGGTTACCAAGCTCAGTGAATTTTTGGGAGCATCATGACTGTCCGTGTGAATGACCACAGCCTGGGCAGAGAAACCTGCTCTCACGGTGGGCTATGTCCCCACGCACGGGCATTACCACACCGCTGCTCGGCAGCTGAGGTGCCATCAGCCAGTGCTTTACCGTGGTAAGGTCTTTGTTTTTAAAGAAATGCAGGTGGAGGAGGATCATATCCCCTACACCTGCGTGGCCTTATCCACTTGGTGGAGAAAGATTTGGGTTTCCAGCACTCCTAAGAGACGTTGCAAAGTCTGAGCGTTGTAGCAGAGCCTTGCCTAAGCTCCAAGTACTTCAGGTATGATTTTTACCGGGGATTTTTGGAAGAAGTAAGCAAAACTAGGTGGAACTAGATGACCTTTAAGGTCCCTTCCAACCCAAACCATTCTATGATCGATGAAAACCAGTAGCAAGTCTGGGTGACTCTGGCTCTTCCACAACCACAAAGTGCTTCTGTTTCCAAAACCCCTCCGACATTCCCCTGTGCCCTCGCTGCAGCCTGTGACTAAAGATGCTTCGTCATTTGGAGCTTGTCATTTAAACAAAGTTCAGCAGAGGCAGGAAATTGGATCCTCAACAAAAATTGCTTACGTGACATTTAAGCTTTCTGATCTCAATGCAGAACAAGGCAGCTGCTCCCGGCTGCACTGTGTCGGATGCTCACGCAGCCAGAGCAACCCATGGGGATGCAGCAAAGGGTATTTCAGGGAGCAATTAATTTGGGATGTTATAACCAGGAGTATGCTGGTTTTACTGGTTCAACCCATGGCAGTAATCGTCCTTTAGGGGGGACCCCCCCCCGCCATTAGGAGATTAAAATAGAAATTGGACTAGAAAAGAGCAGGGCTCTGCCACTTAGCCAGTGCTGGCACCACTGCACGAAGATAAATACTCATACGAGATGTCCCCCTGAAGTCAACAAGATTACTCATGAGAAAAGGATGTGCAATCACTTACCTCCTCCTCGGAGTGAGGAAAGCACTTAACCTCTCTGCCTCGCCTCCTCCCGTCACCCAGACAGGTATAATGGGATTGACCTGGTTTTTCTCAAGGGTTTTGGGATCCATGTATTGCTCCATTACCTAATCTAGTGGATGTTTTCTGACCAAATGAACAGTGCCGTATAGCAATCATTTCCACGGCTACGTGCATCCGCTTCCCCAAATCCATCATCAGAGCCCGGAGTTGCAGAAGTGAGACCAGGATTTGGAGGCACTGCTCGAACTCCAGCTCTCCTCTCCCACCATCCGTGGGTCACAAGGAAACTGTATATACAGAGGGGTTTCTTGGAGAAAGAAACTAGCACCATCCAGTCACACAAAGCAAAGTGAAGTGCCTCACAAGAGCCTCACAAAACCCAGAGAAGAAGTGTTTTGGGACAAATCCTTTCTATAGGAAGTGGCGTGAAGTAGAGAGTTTCCATTGGGAGAAAATGGAAAGGAGATTAAAGACGACTCACATCAATGAAGGAAGCGTTCACGTAGTCTGTGTTCTCTTCACCTCTCTTCACTGGAATGATTACTCGGTTGAACTCATCTGAAACAGAAGCGAAATTATCTGAGTTTTGGGGAGCACCTTCAAAGCATGACTCCTTGATAAGCATGCATGGGCTTTAGCTGGGAAGTCACCAAGCCCTAGACGAGAGGACAGAGATATGGGAAGGGTAGCCCTGCATTTACAACACCCATTTGGGATGAGGAGACTCAGTTCTGCTTTGTGGCACGCCCTGGTTTGGGGAAGAAGGGGATGCTGAGGACTGAAGGAGCAGGACCCACTCAACACAGGGACTCCCTTCTCCCTCGAGGCAGAAAGCCTCAGCAGCATAAACCTGCTGAGAAGAAAGTCATGGCAGGGACAGGGCAGAATGAAAGCAAGAAAGACCCGGGGGCAGCGCTATATTTGGCCATGAAAAACCACCTGCCCTTGACTTTGCCCCATCCCTTCATGCTATCCCTGCGTGAGCAGGGCGTTGGACCAGATGACCTCCAGAGGTCCCTTCCAACGTCAGCCAGTCTGTGATTCCACTACTGTGGGCAAAAATGTCTCTGTCTCGACAGCTTCTGAGCACTCACAGAATCACAGAGTGGCTGAGGTTGGAAGGGACCTCTGGAGGTCATCTGGTCCAAGCCCTGCTCCAGCAGGGCCACCCAGAGCCGGCTGCCCAGGACTGCATCCAGACGGCTTTTGAAGACCTCCAAGGAGGGAGACTCCACAACCTCCCTGGGCAGCCTGTGCCAGCGCTCGGTCACCCTCACAGTCAAAAAGTGTCTCCCAATGTTCAGAAGGACCCTCCTGTGTCTCAGTCTGTGCCCGTTGCCCCCTGTCCTGTCACTGGGCACCACTGGAAAGAGCCTGGCTCCGTCCTCTCTGCACCCTCCCCTCAGGCATTTGTGGACATTGATGAGACCCCCCGGAGCCTTCTCTTCTCCAGGCTGAACGGTCCCAGCTCTCTCAGCCTTTCCTCATAGCAGAGATGCTCCAGTCCCTTCATCGTCTTCGTGGCCCTTCGCTGGACTCTCTCCAGTATGTCCGTGTCTCTCTTGTACCGGGGAGCCCACACTGGACACAGCGCTCCAGGCGCGGCCTCGGCAGTGCTGAGTCCAGCAGAAGGATCACCTCCCTCGACCTGCTGGCAACGCTTTGTCTAACGCAGCCCAGGACACCGCTGGCCCTCTTTGCTGCGAGGGCACGTTGCTGGCTCAAGGTCAATCCGGTGTCCACCAGGACCCCCAGGTCCTTCCCTGCCAGGCTGCTTTCCAGCTGGGTGGCCCCCAGCACGTACTGGTGCCTGGGGTTGTTCCTCCTCAGGGGCAGGACTTTGTGCTTGTCCTTGTTGAACTTCATGAGGTTCCTCTCGGCCCATTTCTCCAGCCTGACTCCTGTCCCCACAACCACCCAAACGGTCCCCTCACCCACCGGGCATGCTTTCCCCAGGCAGACAAACAAGTCTTACATGGAATTATCTGAAGCACCCTGTTCTTCTTCATGTTTGCTGGCAAGTTGCCTGTTCTCATCTTGTCATTCTGAATTTTGATTGAAGTGAGCTTCTGCAGAGGAAGGAACAAAAGCAGAGGCAGCTTTCAGAGCCACCCTGTGCCACGCAAGCGCATGGTGGTCCCTGCAGCCCAGCACCACCCGAGCGGACCCACCAGGACAAGAACCATGCTCACCTTGAACTCCTCTTCCAGCCCGTTGCTGCTGGTCCCTGGCACTTTGTTGTAGATCTTCTGGAGGTGGATCTCTAACGAGGTCACCTCCAGCTCTGTGTCACCGTAGAGATAGTGCTCCAGAAGTGCTTGGTATATAAACACATACTGCATCTGCGAGGGTTGCAGGGAGAAGCCATCAGCCTCTGCTCCACGCTCAGCGAGCGCATCCTGCTGCCCGCGCACATGCTCGCTGCAAACCCACTGCCCCGCTGCCCACCCATGCTCGCTGGGCATGTGGCACCCCTCCGGGACCCCAGAAAAGTGGGTAACAACCTTCCTGCCACTGTACGGGGGCTGGGACCTTATTTGCTACACCACACAAAGCTGATACGACACAAAACTTTCTCCAAGTCTGGAGAAGAGGAGGCTGAGGGGAGACCTTCTCACTCTCCACAACTACCTGAAAGGAGGTTGTAGTGAGGTGGGGGTCGGTCGCTTCTCCCAAGTAACAAGTGATGAGAGGAAACAGTCTCAAGTTGCGCCAGGGGAGGTTTAGATTGGATATTAGGAAAAATTTCTTCACCAAAGGGGTTGTCGAGCACTGGAACAGGCTGCCCAGGGAAGTGGTTGAGTCACCATCCCTGGGGGTATTTAAAAGACGTGTAGATGTGGTGCTTAGGGACATGGTTTAGCGGTGGGCTTGGCAGTGCTGGGTTAATGGTCGGACTCAATGATCTTAAGGGTCTTTTCCAACCTAAATGATTCTATGATTCTGTGAAGGGGATTAAAAAGAGCAGGACCCAGCGAAAGGCTCACTTGATACAGCATCTTTCCAAAATGAGGGATGATGCTCAGCCTGCATGTAGGCTTCGCTACAGGCTGGGTACCGAAATCTAACTCCAGCGAGCAAAGCCCAGACGAGACTGCAGCAGCACACTTACATCTGTCTGTACCATCTGGCAGCGCTGAGCCCGGATCCGGCTCACGAAGCCGTAAACGTCCACCTTCCTCTCCGCGTGCATCATGTCCAGCATGGCATCAATGACGATAAAAGTGCCCGTGCGTCCTACCCCGGCACTGAAAGAGCAGAGGGGACAAGCGGTCAGTGCAGCAGTCCCTTGTACAGCGGCCAGGAGCGAGCCAGACGCTTCCCAGCAGTGAGTAAATAGCAAAATCTGTTTTGGAGATGAGAGAGGTCCTCAGCCTGGTGTTCAGTGTCGCCTGGCTTTTGCAGAGAGATGCACACAGCATCTCCAGCAACCGCCGTGACCGGAGTGCATGAAGGCAGAGAGCAGGGTGAGCCAAAGAGAAACCTGAGCCAGCTACGGCTTCCAGAGTCTCACAGGCTGCCTGTTCCTACCAGCCGCCTGCTGCTCCTTCCAGTCACCCTCCATCACGTGAAGGTGAGCCCACGGGGGAGCCTTGTTTCTGTGCTGGTAACTCAACCATTAAGGAGAAGAAAGATGAGGCCAGCAGATGCTATGGAAAGACAAAGCTCTTTTGTCAGCTGCCTCCTGAGAAGAAAGCTGGAAAGATGGACTTGGGAGGTTGCAAACGTGATCATCATCTCTGCTTTTAACCATGGGACTTTCCCTTATTGAAACACGGACAGGCTCTGTGGCTCCCCGAGGCTTGCTGCTGTGCCTGAAACCACTCCACGTGAGGTCAATCACCGTGGTCCCTGCTCCCAGGCACGCTGTCGGCTGAGTACTGCCTTCCTGCAACAGGAGATGTTGCCCTCTCGTGCCTAGGGCAGCGGAGGGCCAAGGGAGATGCCACCAATGCCCAGCAGCGGTGCTTAGCTTGGCTCACTTGGCATCCAGCTAACCCAAACAACCACTCAGCACGAGTTGTAACACCATCACATTGCTGATTCCAAGAAGTTCCTTCAATTCACATGCATTTTTTTGAATGTTCCCATGTGGAACATTCCCATTTAACATGGGAAAATTAAATAAAAATAATAAAAAAGGCCTGACCAAAAAACCCATTTTAGTATTAAATAGGAGATGCTTTCCAAGTGACCCAGGAGAGGCAGAGCTCAGCCGTGACCGGGACGCACCTGCAGTGCACTACTATTGCTCCTGCGTATTGGGGATTACACGTCTTCACCTTCTTCAAGAACTTCAGCATCCCGATGGGGGTGAAAGGGACCCCGAAGTCGGGCCAGCTGGTGAAATGGAACTGAGTCACCAGGCGCTGAGGCTTCTTGTTTGTGACGTCGCCGACCTGACGGGGAAATATGCATTCAGGTTAATGATAAATACTCAGATTTCCTTCTTTCCCCAAAAGCAAGGGCAGTGAGGGAGCTACAGCCCCAAGACTGATCTGGACAACTTAAGAAGCACTAGCATCCACAAGCTGAAAGGGCATGGATGCAGGCTCCAGGGCCAAATTAGTCTCTAAAAGCATGACATTTTAATCGCCCAGCATCACATCCTGCATCCTAGGGGTGACAGATGCCAGCCCAGCCTCGGCCGTGGCTCCAACCTGGCCGAAGCTGCCGTATTTCATTCCCAGTGGGCTCAAACAGAAGCCGCCGCTCCATCCTTTCCCACGCCTCTGCCCACACCATCCTCAATCAAAGGCAGGGGAGGAAACCACCCACGTCCAGGCCACTGGGGTGAAGGGTGAGGCTCAGGAGAACCTCACTCAGGCAGGATCCAGACAAGTTTCCAATTGCCAGCTCTTCCTTGCCTGCCTCCGAGAGCAGCAGGAAAACAAACAGAGTGACTAAAGCATTCAGAGCCTCCTCGGAGGACAAGAAAATGTAGCGACAGATGGGAAAGCAATCAAAACCAATGCATATGGCGCTGGATTTTGTCTCGGCTCATGGGATAAACCTGATTATTTGCAGGCATTAAGTATGTGTGGGTGAGAGCAGGAACCGATATGGGTAACAGCAAGTGGACTGAATTTCAGCCCTGGCATCCATCAGCTTCCCTGCTCCCAGTACAGCCATGCTGGTACCCGCTGGGAACGGGCTCCCAGGTGTTTAAGGTGAGTAAATTCTTAATAGCTCTGGTTAAAAATGGATGCTGGGGTCATTTCATCCCAACTCTGCTCTCACGGCACCTCGGAGGAGTCGAGGAACACACCGACGCCTGTTGGATGCCCAATATGGAGAGGGAAGGAATGGGATGGGATAGGACAGGATGGGAGACGCAAGCCCTGGCACCTGCTGGATGCAGAACTTCCGCACGGTGTAATCCACCAGGACGGTCACATCCTCCACAGACACTCGGATGTTCCCGTATGTCCAGCAGCCCTGATCCGGCCAGTACTGAGCACACTTACACTGCGGGGAGAGAAAATGTGCACAGGTGAGCTCCGGTCCCTTGCAAGCCTGGGACTGGCTCCAAGACATGCCCGTGGGCATGAGATGTGCCGGATTCGGACAAAGTTGGGTTAGATACCAGCCCATGAAGCCTTCTGGCACCTACCTCTTTCCTCTCTTTCAGGTTGGTCACCATGACAATTGTCGCTGTGTTTTGCTCCCAAATCATCCTCCAGAAATCGTTCACGGTTTCTTCCTTTGGTCCTAAGGGTAAGGTAAAAAGACGTGGTCTTTGGGATCAACCCCTCAAGCGCTGAGACCAAAACCCAGCATGTGAAGTCACACGTCATGGACGATGCAACACATTTTTTGCCAATAGATGTCAGCACAGGAGATGTTTTGACGTCCGGGAACGTCGGCTAACCCAAGGAGCAATCTTATCACACAAGAGCTTGGCTTTTTGGATATGTTTTATGAGGAGGAATTCCATTTTTAGCCCAAAAAGGGGAGATTGGACAAATGGAGCATGGAAACGACTTGCCCAAGGTCACCCAGGGAAACTATGGCTATCACAAGTAGCTTGCAGAAGTCCTGTCCCCAAGCCTTGTGCTTTAACGACGGGGCCCTGTTTCAATATAGCGCAAGAATAGTTACCTGCCGCCTGCCAGACAAGGAGCTGACTCAGCCTAGACCTCCCCTGCCAAGCCTGAGGCTAAGGGTGAGCCAAGAGAATAGCAGAGCCAAAGCTTTACCCCAGCTTGGTATCGCTGACGGACCTGATCCAGCCTTCCTTCTCCAGCGAGAGCCAGGCAAACTGGCAGGTGATGTCCTAACCCACTTGCAAGTCAAGAGTGAAAATGCAAAACAACTCCCATGGGCAGGTAACCCCCTTTTGCTGACATGAACCCCCCTGCAAGTGGGCATCTTCGTTTTAGGGACGTGTTTGGACTGGTACAAGGAAAGCAAGAGAGCCGGAGGGCTACGGATGGTGCATGCAAGCCGGTGACGCACTGGCTGGGGGCAATTGAGCTTGGGAAGACTCGTGAGGCTGGTTGCTCTCTGTAGCTAAATAGTCTTGCCTCCCTTCTGAAGACCACAGTGAAATTTCTCTCCAAGGGCACAAGCCTACGTTACTGACTCCTGAGGTTTAAAAAGGAGCAGAAATGAAACTAGACCAGCGTGGTGCTCTCTGTAATAACAGATTTGGGAAATTTAATTAAGCAGCTCACTGGCAATATATCCAGAGATACCAACCACCTGCAGCTGTGGGCCAGGGTGGAAGGACAAGGCTGAGGGCAGAAACACTATGACACCCTCCTGCAATCGGTATTGCACAGGTGGGGCTCCTCTTCCTCCCCCAACGCATCCAGCACTGGTCTTTGACTGGGAAAACCGTTTTGGGAACAAACTGCGGACCAGCCAAGCCTCCTCTTGACCAGGGGAGCTCTGCAACGTGCTGTGCTGTGGTTAGACTGGCACAGCTTTGCAGAGCAGAAGGACCCCAGCCCGACTGCCACCAGACAGAGCTACAGGAATAACCGAGCGTTTACCTTGTGCAGCAATGAACTTGTTTTTCTCTTGGTACCCCTACAGAGAAAAGGAGAAGAAGGAAGACAAATGAAAGACCTGTCTTCTTCTAACACAAGAGTCATGACGTGGAGCTACATCATTAATACACAGAGACATCACCTGCTCTGTTGCTGACTCCCCCCTGCGCAGAGAAGGGGCTGCAGCCTCTGAGGGGAGAAGCAGTTCCAACAGCGGGGCAGAAATAATGGAAAATCCCTGTGCAAAGGGCCCTTGCCCCAGAGCAACACTCCCCATGCTCACGTAATGCAGGAACGACCCCACTTGTTGGCACAAAGCCCTAATGAAGCAGTACCTGACAGCCCTTCTGCTGGGATCGGGCCCTGCATCTGGAGCATCACGTGAAAATCAGCATTAATCTCCGGGAGGTGGGGCTGTTGAACTCATGGGGATTGATTTTGTGTATTTCCTAATGGATATTTATTTATTGGTGAAGAAAGGAAAAAGCTCTTTTGGGTCTTGCTTTTCTTCACATGCCTCCATCTCTCTCAAAGTCTACTTCTTCACATTACCCTTCCAACTCATTTGACCTATATGGTGATAACCATATAGGACCCATCTCCTCCTAGAAGCAGAGCAGGGCAACGTTGCTTCTATTTTAGCTGGGTTCCTTGGTTTCTTTTTAATCCCCTTCCCACGTCCAGGCCTGCAAGCTGGGAAGTACCGATGATTAACCAGCCACACCACTCAGCAGCCATTAATCAGAAATCCCCAGTTCTTGCAGGAGTGGTTCCCAAGGCCCTTCCAAACCAGCCGGCTCAGCTTTGCAGCATCCCAAGGAGTGCAAGTGCTTCTCATTATTTTAGAAGTGGGGAAAAGAGAGGTGGGAAGAGATGGGACCATGGCAAAGCAGCTGAGCAAGGGCAGAGCTACAGTTAGAATTTGAGTTCCAGCTCTCAGCCTCTTACTCCAGCCACGCACGTCTGGGCTCAAGGCGCGGGGCGAAGCACAGTGAGCTCTACCATGGCCTCACAAAGGTTATAAGAACAAAAAACAGCGTCATTTATTACTCCAGAGGAGCTGGGGAGATGTTAACGTAGGAGGTAGTCTCTTAACCATCCTCTCCCAGGCACAAGTCATGCCCCACAAAGGCCCCACGCTGCTGGTGGGACCAGGCACCGCCAGCCAGGGCGCAGCCAGAGGAGATTTCCCCTTCAAATCACAAAACTCACATTAATGAAGGAGGCGTTGATGTAGTCAGAGTCAGGAACTCCCTCGACAGGAGTCAAGTGAACCCTGGAATGATCATCTGGAGGAAAATTAAAACTTTGCATTAAAAACAACTCCCTCCATGTAGCTGATATCTGGCTTAGTGAGAAAGCCGTGTGTTGGAGCGCAGCCCGGGCTCGCTGGCTCCACCCCCCCCAAACACCTTTAATGCCCCCAAATTCTTCTTGCTTAAGACAGAAGAGGTGCTAGACCTCAGCCAAGGAAGTTTTTCTTCTGCAGAGCATACATATTTGAGGAAGCCCCCGAGGCAGTCCGCCACCCCACACCACCCAGCAAGAGCTGGTCATTTCGGCATTTCCCATCCATTTAATTTTCCATGGCCTCCTGGCCGCTGACAGCTCCAGGGAGCTCCTCTTAGTAGGTATCTAAAGCTAAAGTAGATGCAGCCACCCATCTGGGAGGTGAAATGAGCTCAACCATGTCCTTGCCCATCCCAAAAACAGGAACAGGGAGCCCCGGCAGCAGCACCAGCCATGCCCCTCCCTGCCCAACGTGCTCCGATACCTACAGGGCAAAATGTTCACGTATCTGTTCTTCTCCTTGTTCTCCTCCTTGGAAGCAGCTTCGCACGTGGCCTGTATGGGACACGCTGGAAGAGCCTGCAGTGGCAGAAAAGGGGGTTTTCCATGATGTTCTTACTCATGGCACAGCAGGAACCACAACGCAACCGGCATGTCAGCACACGCTGCATCCTAGCATCCCATCGGAGGGTGGTCGCCTTTTGCTGGCCTCCAGAAGGTAGGTGAGCAGCAACCGCTTGTCCACCTGCCCCTTCGGACGTGTCCCCACCACCCACACCCCTCACCTCCACGCCAGCACCAGCTCCTTGTCCCCACCGAGCTCAAGGTGACCACTGAAATAGCCTGGGCTGGACCAGAGAGAGCAAATCCCTTCTGAAACGTGGTATCTGGAGTCTCAGGACTCACGAACACGAGGTGGCAGCAAAGTCACTGACACCAAATCCACCGACCCAGCCATCAAGGAGCTCATTTCTGCCCACGGAGGCTCCTGCTGCGATTTCCTCTGGTAACAGTGATGCTAATCCGATTAAACCCCCTGTGACAAGCCCCCATCACCCAAACACACCCAGCGATGGGAAGGAGCACTCGTGCAGGGAGTTAATTCTCCATCCAGCGGCGCTGGGTACCTTTGGGTTGGGGGGTGCTGGGGTCACAGGCGATGCTGTCCCAGTCACAGCAGCCAGGTTTCACGCTCGAGCAGGGGAGGTGCTTCTCCAGCACCATTATTCCACATCCTCTTTGAATAGCAAAGAGGATGAGAACGTATTGGAGGTATCTGCCATCCCTTCCTCCAGCTGACAGGACAGACATGCTTCGGCAACGGAAGTCTTCAGGGTAATCGAGTATTTATAACCTGAAAAATCCCCCTCCCCGGGCATTCATTGTGCCTATTTAGTTTCATCGAAGCACGGTCAGGAAGGATATCAAGTTGTGCAACAGCTGGAGAAAGTTGAGTGGCTTTTTATTTATTTTCTCATCCTTGTATTGCCATATCACGCCTTGGACCTAAGGCTTAATGTATTTGCAGACGACATCTTTGCAGTGCGGGCAACCAGATCGACAGTGGGTTTTCTTTCGTTAATTAGACTGATGGAGAGTCCAGGTAGTTCAGCAGCTCCTATGTTACATGCTGTGATACTCCAGTCAGTTATTTAACTTTGTCCCCTACCTCATTACTGCTCTGGCTATTTTTGTATTGCCAAGGCGAAACAGGTTTATTGTCACAGGAGGTTGCAGAGCTCGGCAACACCAGGAAGAGGTCGCAGCCACCTCAGAAGAGATGCTCCAGCATCGTGGGATAACCACAATACCTGCATTATCACTAATTGTTGAAGGCCAACGGGTGTCCTATAAATTGCCATCATTCTGTTTCAGGGTTAACAGATCATTGAAATAGATGGGGTCATTTCTGTTTCTCTGTCAGAACTCTTGCTTTGGCTGTTTGTGGATTTAAGCCATGAGGATCGGGAGGAGGGAGGCAGCGCCTGGGAGGAAAGCAGCAGGCAGGGAAGCTCTGGAAGACCCCAAGGCATCCAGGATGCTTCCTGAACACAGAAAAACGTAACCCCATAGTGCCGCTTGCTAGAAAACCTCTGCTTTCTGTAGTGAATGTGAGGGGTAGCGGCTTGCCCACCATCACAGCAGATTTAGGACCAGAATCAGTCCTCCCACCCTGCAGCCCTTTGAGAAACCCCTGAGGACTGGGCAGACCATCATTCCCTCTGTGAAGCTCCCAGGTAAGCTCTTCTGAAGCAGAACATCCAGCACCAGCACTGTTATTTTATCGACTCAGTTACGCCCTGGATTGATGTGCTGTCCCCAGGCTAGGTACCATTGCACACTGCAGCTCCGCTCTGATGTACCAGCCTTTTTGTCCCTCTTCTATGAAGTGAGACCAGATTTTTCCCTGCTGTGCGTCGTAAGCCCGAAGCTGAGAGCAGCCTGTGGGATTTAAGGGCAAGAAGCAAAGGCACTCACGTTGAACTCTTCCCGAAAGAGCTTGTTGTCATCTGCCATCCGGCGGTTGATCTCCTCTTCCAGCTTATCGACGGGCAGAGGCGGGTATTTACGGTTGGTGCTGGGGGAGCGGGCGAGCAGCGGCATGCTCTGAGGCTCTGCAACGACACCCATCCATCAGAGGTGCCCACCCAGCTGCTCCCCATGCCCAGCACTCATCCATGCCCAGGTGGGCACAGGGACCTCACACACACTGGGCTGCCTGCTTTTAGGGCCAACTTGCATCCTCACTGTCCCATATTTTCATAGAATCATAAAATGGTTTGGGTTGGAAGGGACCTTAAAGATCATCTAGTTCCAACCCCGCTTTCATGGGCAGGGACACCTTCCACTAGATCATGTTGCTCAAAGCCCCATCCAACCTGGCCTTGAACGCTTCCTGGCCTTTTGTTATTCCTACGGATGGCGCACAAAAATTTGGGGATGCTACGATAACATGAAACTCTTTCAGCACCCTGTGGTTGAGCATTACCCTGTCGTAGATGCAGGATGGGACAATGAGGACCAAGTCTAACAATCCCATGCAATGCCCCAGGCTTGGGGAAGAGTGGCTGGAAAGCTGCCCAGTGGAAAAGGGCCTGGGGATGTTGGTTGACAGCCGGCTGAATGTGAGCCGGCAGTGTGCCCAGGTGGCCAAAAAGGCCAACAGCATCCTGGCTTGTATCAGAAACAGTGTGGCCAGCAGGACTAGGGAAGTGATCGTGCCCCTGTACTCGGCACTGGTGAGGCCGCACCTTGAGTACTGTGTTCAGTTTTGGGCCCCTCACTACAAGAAGGACACTGAGGTGCTGGAGCGTGTCCAGAGAAGGGCAACGAAGCTGGGGAAGGGTCTAGAAAACAAGACTTATGAGGAGCAGCTGAGAGAACTGGGGCTGTTTAGTCTGGGGAAGAGGAGGCTGAGGGGAGACCTTCTCGCTCTCTACAACTACCTGAAAGGAGGTTGTGGCGAGGTGGGGGTCGGTCTCTTCTCCCAAGTAACAAGCGCTAGGACAAGAGGGAATGGCCTCAAGTTGCGTCAGGGGAGGTTTAGGTTGGATATTAGGAAAACTTTCTTCACCGAAAGGGTTGTCAAGCACTGGAACAGGCTGTCCAGGGAAGTGGTTGAGTCACCATCCCTGGAGGTTTTTAAAAGACATGTCGATGTGGCACTTAGGGACATGGTTTAGTGGTGGGCTTGGCAGTGCAAGGTTGATGGTTGGACTCGATGATCTTAAGGGTCTTTTCCAACCTAAAAGATTCTATGATTTTAAGTCATGAATACTGGGGGATGAAGACCACCTCGCTTTGAATTCAGACTTCACTCTCACTCATGTGGAAATTTTGGCATTGTCACCGTGACATAACTCCCAGGTGGACACAGCAAAGGCAGCTGTTGCTTGTGGTTCCTCAGCGACGCCAAGAAAGGCCACACGAGGGTTATACCAACATAACCGACAGTTTATGAAGTTCACACCTTCACTGACAGCAATGTAAAGCTCGGGTAGGGAAGGTCTTAGCTGCCAATGTAAAAAAAAAGGTGCCAATTTTAAGTTAGCGCTCACTCCGAAGGTGTTTGGTTTATGTGGAAGGAGCTCAGAAAAAGGATCTGAACCGAGTCTAAGAGGTGGTGGCTCCTCTTCAGCTCTTACTCTGGTGCCTACATATGGACAGAGATGCCCAACTTGAGACCCTCAATGGGCAGCTCTGGCTCAAAGCCAGAACACAAGATAAGCTCAGGGACAGAAGAGTTTACACATTACAGCAGGCTTGCACAAGACTTTAAAATTGCATTTATGCATCTTTAAGAGGTCAAAAAAGGTTTTTATAAAGAAAAACCAAAGTATTCACCGCTTTCTCTCAGAAATGTTAGTTCGGTGCCTACAGTTAGCGTGAAGATTTGCACGAGAGTTTTAATCAGCCGCCATCCTAATTTGAAAGGGTAGAAGGATATTTAATTATTCCCCAAAGATGAGTTTTTTCAAAAAAGGTTCTTATTTGAGTCAAAGAGATATTGTGAACATCCAAGAGGGATGTGAGTAGTTCAGTGTTGGAAGTGATCGCGCATTTTAACATTAACCACTTGAGGGCAAACATTTTGTTGCTGGAACGAAAGTTGGGAAACAAATTTTCATTCTATAAAAGTTTGCCAAAATCACGGAAAACAGCCAAAGTTCAGAACAAGAAACAAATACACATGTAGATGAAAAAATGTTTTCCTACAAAAATGTGAGGTGGGAGAACAAAGCCGTGGCATCCAGCCCACCGAGTCCTCAGGCGCTGTCATTGCACCGGGCTCAGACTGTGACAGTGCCGCATCCACGGGCTTTCCTGGACTTTTACAGAGGTCTGTCTTCTGGTGTATAATATTTATATTATTCTGGTGTATTTATATTTATTCTGGGGTATAATATTTATATTATTCCCACCAGGAATAATATAAATGTACACTCAGGACCGCCTTCATATGCCCTTCCAAGACCATACTTATAGAGAACACAATCTTCATTTTCCTTTTTACACATTTCCAGCATACCACCTCTGCAAACCAGCATTCAGCGAGCGTGTTCCCATTTCCATTCAAGCTGGCCAGTAAAAGATGCCACTGGGTATGATGCTGGCCACGTGCCCAACAAGTTGCACGCATCTCATTGCCGTGTTGGAAGGAATGGGAAAGGCAGAATGGTTAGCAGACCAACCTGGGTAGCTCTGCGCTGCCCAGCGAGCCTTCCTGGAGGGCATAAACCAAACCTGCTTTTGCCACCTCAAGGGTTTTATGACATTTTTGTAATTTTTATAATTTTTAGGAGAATTGCTGGTTATTTCAGTAGCTAACTTTGGCCGATTCCAAGCGGGGGGAAAAAAAAAAAACCCTAAAATATTCTGTTGTCATTCTGAAGAACGTTTGCATTGACCCGTTGTGACCTGAACAAAGCTTATTCCTTCTGTGAGATGCATTTTTGCTCCCCGTGTCGCACCGACGTGGGCCTCACCTGCATCATCTGTCCGGCCATTGGACAACCGAAAGGAGTTGGAGTGACTCCCTGCTTGCTTGTATTTCTTGAACCTACCGAAGACAAGGGAGTGGAGAACATCAGTAGATACCCACCAAGAAGCCCGGGTTACCTTCTGGATGGCAGATGCAGCCATGAAGGGCTCTCCTCATTTTCTTATGGCTTGATGAACTAGCTGGTGGGTCCAAGAGGCTACGGGACCTCTAAAATACTGCCTACGGGTGTAACTTTTAACGGACCACGTCTGGAAAGGCTGCAGGAGACCAGAGCGAGGTGACAGGCAGGAGGAGAAGCTTTAAGGCTGCTTTTTATGGAGGACACCCCAAGGAGTTCCTGCTCCATGGGCTGGTTCAGCAAAGCACATAAACCCCAGGTTGATCCGTCCTTCTGCAGCAAAGCCCTTCTCCGTGTGCTTTTAACTTGAAGCAGATGCTTACGCTCTGTTTGCCTGAAGTTAAGGGTTTTGCTGAATCACTGGGCAGGCAGTGGTGAACAGAAACCCTTTTTTTAAGGGCTGGAAGCCAGGTGGGGAGGACTCAAACTCTGCTGCTGCCGAACTCCTGAGGCAAAACTCTCATCAGGTTCACTGCTGTGAGGACAGGCCCGGAGCCAGGAGACGAAGGGAATTTTTCCACCGCTAAGGAAATTGTTTTTTCTTTTTTTTTTTTCCACTTATTTAATCACCAAAATGGTGAGTAAATTAAAATGTTTACTGTAGGTGAATAAACACCCTCTTCAAGCTGAGCAGAGATGCACTCAGGAGCTGGGAATGCGACATTTTGAGCAGCCCAGGTGCTTGGATTTTTAAAAAATGGACCTAAAAAGGCTCTGTTATGTTATAGTTCCAGCTACAGCATCACCTAACGCTCCTAACAAGCTCCGGTCGTAAGCCACCTCGCAGTGGAAGGTGCACATGGACAACGTACAGGTCTGGCACCCACAGCACAGCTTGGCTCTGGATGTTGGATCACGTTCGATATCAAGATGGGAATCCAGGAATAACACACCCGGTTATACATGCAAAGGACTTTCCGGCTCGAGAGCTGTGTTCAGCTTCCCTGGCTTACTCAGTCCAACACCCTTAGCCTTGCAAGGAAACCCTACCTGCTTTTTAACTGCACTGATAGGACTTCAGTTTAACCTATCCTACTAAATATGACATTTTCAGTAGCAGAAGAGGCATTACCCCACACGAGGATCAGCTTTACAGAGAAAGGAATAAGCACCAGTTACTAAAAAACCCCAAACATTATTTTCATTATCCTTACAGGTTTCTTTTTAAAACACTGGCTGTGTCAGCCTTTAGCTTAGGAAACAGCACAAACGGCTTATTCCTGTTCATTTGGTAATTAATTTCTGTCAAACAAAGGAAGTCAGTATTAAAGTATCTCTTACCTTAACATGTACAGCACAATAATAATAAATACTATGACTAGAAGGGAAGACAGGGCCACCATCACAGCTATAATTGGAGTCTCATCTGCAATAGGAAAAGAAAGGTGTGGTTATCAACATCGAAAAACATCCAGCGCCATCATTTAACAGGGCAGAGCTCTACAATTTCTGCTTGCAAAATAATAACAATACTAACAAAACAATAACAATAATAATGGCATTGAGTAAGGTTATGTTTGCCCAGTTTGACAGCGAAGACAGATACACGACCTGAGCGAGCACCACGCATCTCAGATACTCCGAGGTTAGATTTAAAACCTGTAACCACTATTCAAAGCACCTCAATCTTCTCTAAGAGTTGTTCACTGTGAAATTGTGACCTTGTAGATGAAAACAGCGATTGAGACAGTTGTGAGAGGGCTATTTTAAGGCTTTCTTCTGCACAATTGAACGTGCCCATGGCGGGCCACCAGCCACCGGTAGAAGTTTGCTCTGTCACCTGGAAACCTACAAAATCTTCTGCCAGAGACGTAAAGATCCATACAAGAAGTTTCTAAACAGGTCCATGAGTTTGGTATAGCATGATAAGGAACCTTATATTAAAACAGGTGAAAACTGTGGCCTTTGCAAGATCCCCCAGATACTACATTTGTAAAATAGTCACGATTTTGCTTCCACTTCTATGTCAAATAGGACAAGAGGGCGATGCTTCATGCTGCACCTGGGCTCCGAACACCTTCAGGCTGAGGTTTGCTAGAGAGGCCCAGGGCTACTGAGCTACTTATCATCTGTCCGGCTCATCGCAAAGAGGTGGCTCCCGCTGGGACTTCTTTCCTCCTTGGAAATATCGAGTTTAGAGAGGAGGTGATGTTAGACAACCCATTGTGCACACTCTGCGCTGGAAGGCCACCGAGTATGAACTAATTTGGCTTGCTTTGTTGTTCGCTCCCTCGCAGACGCTTCTCAAAGGCAGGCACCACACAATTCCCTTGCAAAAACACTTAGATTAGGCACATCTGAAAGGTTCCCATCCTCCGGGACCCACAACACTTTTTTTTTTTTTTTTTTAAATAAGATATTTGCAACTTGGCCTGGAGGTCAGTGAAACAGCAGTCGGTACAAGCAAATGACCCAGATGGGGTTGGAAGCCAAGCAACGTTATCCAGATAGGAAAATGTCCCTGGAGGGCATTTTTTCAGATAAATGTGGATGCCAGTGACGCCAGCTGGGGGTATTTTCATTTCCCATCAGCTTAATCTGTATGGGCCACCGCACCGTGTCTACACGCCTCAGCCCCCTGAGACTGCAGGGCATGACCCCCCTTTCCACCTTCTGTGCATCCATTTCCCTGCCAGGGCAGATTCCTGCTCCATGTGCCTCAGCAATTTCAACCAGCAGATTTTCTTAGGTGGGATTTATTTTGTCCATCTCTGACTACTGAGCTACCAAGGGGCACTCTGGTTATATTTCTGCATTTGTCCCTCTGTGGTCGTGAGGTCTAGAAATGTTATTCTGACCAAAAGATATAATTTTTATGTAATGATTTGAAGGCAATGACTTGGTGTGGCAAATAAAAACATGAAATCCTCCCAGTCTTGCATGTCTTTGTTCTTTCCATCTACTCTCCTCATGCGTCAGCATCTCTCCCAGCCCAGCAACAAAAAGCCAAGGAATTTATTGGGAGGCATTTCTGCCTCCTGCACGCTTGGTAGCTGCTTGAGCCTTAGCATTACCCACTGTGAGGCTTTCCAAAAGCAAGACCAGGAAGGCAAAGCAGCCACGGAGCGTCTTAGCCCAATCACAGCCAGCCCTTGCCTCTCCTCTAACGTGCTTCCCCTTGAGACCTCTGACCGTAACCATCATCACCATCCTGGCTGAGGAGGGGAAGGTGACAAAGCCCACAGTGCTATGCATCGTTGGACCATTTCTCCTGCCTTGGATGGAGCTAAGCTCAGCCTAACCGGTGCTGAGCCAGGCAGGGGCTGCTGCGGCAGCGCCAGTTGGCAGGAGACGTGATTTATGGGCAGGGGTTTCGGCAGGGGTGCCTCTGGCAGCAGGATGCAGGGAGCCTGGAGGGTTGGTTTTTTCTTTTTGCGGCTGTTCTTTTGACACATCTGGCTGGATGAGTTAGAGCTTTTCCACCGTGGCCGCTAACCGCCGGCGTGCTGCCCGGCCCACCCAGCAAAGCCCAGGCAGGAAACAAGCCGGAGGGTCCCCAGCCGGTCCATCCTTCCCCACCCAGCCCTGGTGAGCGGTGCCAACCCCCCTGCAGCTCCTGTCCCATTTGACCCTCAGCCCCAGGGGTTTCACGCTTGCAGTTCGCTTGGAGAAGGGACAAGGACTCAACCCTCTGCTTCTACAGACCTGCAGTGCTGGAGCACCCACCTCAGTCCAGAGCCCGGAAGGCACCAGGATGGTTAAATCTTGTCCTAGCACCTCTGAGGAGCCAGAAAACCACCTTCTGATGCTCGAAATCATGTCTCCAAACGTAGGTAGAGGTGCTATATAGCAGTCTATGGGCTGTCCCCTATACATCATACAGACCCAGGTGCAGCTGCCTGGCAGAGAGGGACAGGGCTGAGCAGCCCTCCTTGCTCATCACTGTCAACGCCTGCCCACAAAACTTGAGTCCAATCGAACAGACAAGAAACTATGGGATCATAAGCAAAAAAATGAGGGTATAAGAAATGGAAGCAAAGACGTAGGGTCAACATTTCTTAAACAAAACCCCCAGCACACGAGATGCTGAGCTCCTGGAAAAGCAAATCCTGCAAAGTGGCTGCAGTGGGGGAGCAGAGCAGAAGCAAGAGTTTAAATCCTATCTGTTAGATCCCAAGCAGAGTTTAAGTCACAGGCCAGCTACGTTCCCTGCAAACATCACAAAGAGCCTGCAGGAACAGATCTGTGATGCAACCTCTATTTGTTTTCCTGCAATATTTCCTTCCTGGTCATATTTGGGAGGTGGAGGAAGAAGCCACACCAGGCACCGCAGCTCAGGATAAACCAGTGAGTGTATTCACAAAACACCTTAAATTACTCCCTCAGGACCGCGTCGCATGAATGCGCATGCTTTGCTCGGGACAAGGCCAGACTGTCATCGGCACAGTGGTTCTCCAGTCCCACCTCCTACAAGGCGCTACCATGGCAGTGAGGAGTGTTGGGAGAGGTACGCAACAAGCAGAGCAATGCTTCAGAGCCAGAGGATCCTCCTGAGATCCAGGTCTCTCTGCTGCTTTCTGTCCATCCTGGTGGGATACACACGCATTATTTCAACTCATCCATAGGGAAACAGGACAGGGTTCGTTGCCTTCTTTCTTCAAACCACGTCCGGATGCCTTTCTGGAAGGTAGGCACGGCCCTTTCTGTGCCCACGTGAACCTCATGAGGTTCAACAAGGCCAAGTGCAAGGTCCTGCACCTGGATCAGGGCAATCCCCAGTATCAGTACAGGCTGGGGGATGAAGGGATTGAGAGGAGCCCTGAGGAGAGGGACTTGGGAGTACTGGTGGATGAAAAGCTGGACATGAGCTGGCAATGTGCACCCGCAGCCCAGAAAGCCAACCGTATCCTGGGCTGCATCAAAAGCAGCGTGGCCAGCAGGTCGAGGGAGGGGATTCTGCCCCTCTGCTCCGCTCTGGTGAGACCCCACCTGCAGTGCTGCGTCCAGCTCTGGGGTCCTCAGCACAGGAAAGACGTGGACCTGGTGGAGCGGGACCAGAGGAGGCCACAAAGATGATCAGAGGGCTGGAACACCTCTGCTACGAGGACAGCCTGAGAGTTGGGGTTGTTCAGCCCCAACTAATATTGCTAATATTAATATTATTAGGAAGTCAGATTTTTCTCTCCATTTTTCATTTCTGTGCTCTCAGGAGCAGGGATGAACAACAGCAGAGATAGCACAAAACAACACCTAAGCCATGCCAGATCTAAGGGTATTACACCAAATATTTCTACAACACCTTAACCACTATTTTAAATGAATTCTCTCGGACCTGCGTCCCTTTTATTTCCTCCGTGCAAATGCGTACTGACAGTAACTATTGCAGAGCATCTGTCTTTTCCTCTATAGCATCAGCGGGATGGTGTGGGTTTGGCACACCAAGCAGCACAAAGCGGATTGCCGTGGAGTTTACAAAGCTGAAATACCCATCAGAGCAATGATGAAAACACACAGAGGGAGTGTGTTTCTATAGGTAGCAACCAGACCGGCTGTACCTCCACTCTACCCGCTCCTGTACTGCTAAAGCAATGAGTAACTGCAAATATTCTGGTAGAGATGCCAGTTCTCAGAACTAAGAGATGGAAAAATGTGCCTAAGTGCTATTATATTACAAGAAATGGATTTGTGCTACTGCTTGCCAGCAGAACTAAGGAGAACAATAATTATTCACATCATTTGCAGAATGGGTCTGGATCAAATAGGGTAAGTCACAGTCAATAAAGACAATTCATAAGCAAAAAAAGAAGGAAATTTCTTGAATGGCTTCTTAGATCTTGGTCATCCAACTCTAGGGATGGTAACGCTGATATTTTCAGAGCGTTCAGCAGGAACTCGTCATATCTAATAGGACATGTACAAATCGGTATGGAATTGTTTATTTCTGAAAAGAAGATCCCAACACAAATTAAGACATCAGTGTGTCACCAGCTCTTCCAAAGAGCTTGATAGGCTTTGTAAAAGCAAGTTTGGAAGTGTGTCATAAGGGGAGCTGTCTAATAGCAGAATACTTCTAGAAATGTTTTTACTGAGGGTTTGACTAAAGAGCAATGAAATATAAAATTCTTACCTCTTCTGTCAGAGTTACCTGCAGAAAAAGAAAACAAAAGTCTCTTAGCAACAAAGAAATATACCTTTTAATAAGTCAAGAAGGATCAAAGACCAAGACAGTAACAAATTTAGTAACTCTCATCATCATCTTGTACATCTTTCCTTTAAAACACCAGCTATGAAGCCAGGATGTTAAAATGAATTTCAGCCTTCACCTAGTAAGAAGGAAAAAGAAACAAACCCCAACTTTTTATCAGCAGAGCAGGGAGCTGAAGCCGAGCTATAAGATCGATAAACAACTTACTGCTCTTAATTGATAACACAGTCTGTTTAACCCCATAACCAGCAAGTCACTGGTGTAATTCATTAGCACTTAAATATTAAGAGATAACATTCGTGCATAATTTTAAAAGAGTGGCTGAGCCAAGAGTTCAATTAAGAGCAGCTGGGCTCAGGGATGGGGATGATGAGCATCCAAGGAAAGCCTCTACCTGCTGTTTTGGATGTCTCATCTAGAGGAAACCAGAACAAACCTGTGCTGATGAGAGCCCAGCCCAGGTCTCCTGCTGCAACGCTGCTAGCACAGGCACCCCGCGCCCTTGTTTTATGTGTGAGGAGCTGCAGCATGGGGTTGAGGACAATCTTGGTAGGTTTGGAGAGCAGGAACTGCCTGTACAACATGTAATTCATGCGGCGCCTTCTGCCCCTGTCCCTCTCTTGAGCACCACTTAATTCTTCCATGACTGATATCCACATTTCCCATTAAGATTAATGGCAAGGGCAGCCCTAAAACTAATTTTGCTCCTTGACAAATTACTTGAAATAAAGAAAGAATCAGGTTTGGTCATTTGTTCTCGGGACTGACATCAAGCGAGAAGCCACATGTGCCCTTGATGGTGCAATGGCCAATGTGTCATAGTGTACACCAAGGGAGTTCACCAAACGTTCACCAAAACCAGTAACCCAAGCCATAAAAAAAGTAGCAAAGACACAAAAACGATAGATTCAGTCCCCTGCTAGCAGACATCGTACTACAAAATCCAGATCTTAGCAGTACTTAAGGCTTTTGCCTCCATCACTCCCATTCGAAGGTTACGTTTAGTCTAAACTTGCACCGTGCATTTATCTAAGGTTACTCTGGACTCCTTCACTCTGCAAAAAACCTTTGAGGATTTGTGTTTGAAAGGAAGCTGAATGAGTTCGGGGATGGCAGGACACTAAGAAAGCTGGGTTGCAAACTTCCTTCAGCCGGATCCCTTCCTGTGTTGGTAGCAAAGACAACTTCACTGCAGCTTTGCAGGCTGCCGTTTCCAAAGATGCCCAGAGGAAGAGGGCACACACATCTCACTGATGTGAAGAGGGGTTTAGATACCCAACACCCAATATCCCCTGAGAAATTTATTCTTAAGGTATGTACACTTGACATCTCCCTGCATTAACTCCAGTATTATCTTCCTTCAGTCTTTTCTACCCCACCACCAAGTTACCCATCCTGTTTTTCTACTAAATCCTGCACTTTCACTATAACCTTTAGCGGGCATTGCTACATAACTGTTGTAACTCAGAGGCACGTAGTATCAAAGCTGGGTCTCAAATGATGCAGCAATGGGCAAACCATGGCTGAAGAATCACAGATCAGCTAAGATTTCTGGTCACCTCAGCCTCTTTTTGCCTGATTTTTGCTCTTAACCTACACTGAGCAGCCAAACTCTACATTATTAGGGGCCACTTTTGCGATGTGCCAAGAGGGGAACGACAGCAGGATGGCAACAGAGACAACTCTTGCTCATCCAGACCTTTCAAAGACTAAAGTAGCCCAAGTAATGGGGAAAAACTGATAACGTAAGCATACATCAGAGAATGGTTTGGGTTGGAAGGGACTTCAAAGGTCCTCTAGTCCAAACCCCCTGCCATGGGCAGGGACATTGTTCACTAGATCAGGTTGCTCAAAGCCCCATCTGACCTGACCTTGCACTACCCTAACTGACCCTAACACTTCCAGGGATGGGGCATCCATCCCATCATCGAATGTGCCAGCAAATGCAAGACTGAGACATCCAGCGCATGGAATACTCTGCTCAATAAGGTCTCACTGTGTTGCTCCCGGTGCTCATCACGGTGGAGAGAGCACCTTCGGATGGTTTATCAAATCGTGTGTGGCTTGTGTCTGCAAGCAGTTTAGCAACCATTGGGTGGAGCACACAGATTATCCTACCAGTTGGGCCAGCACCATCCTACCGCATCGTCCTTCATCCCCAGCTTGGCTAATTTTGGATAATGAGCCAACTTACCAGCTTTTCCCAGGAGCTAGATCTCACTCCTGGTTGGCCACCTCTAGTCTAAGCCTTAAATCCTTTGGGACAGGGACTGCCTTGTTGTGTGTGTGCTTGTACAGTGCCAAAAAGCACGACTTCAGCCCACGGTGGCTACCAAAATACAAATAAATGCAGGAACACTCTGGTTAACCCAAGCTCTGCAGCTGAGCAGCAATCTGGAGTGATTTATTGCTATTGCCTACACAGACCCGTTTATGGATCAACTGTTCAGCCAGCACCTGGGAGCTGTGCAGCACTAGCCCCACTTCACACTCCGGAAACCACAAAAAGCGATGAAATTCATCTGTGACAAAAGTGGAACAAGGTCCTAGGGTTTCTGGTGCCCCAGCATCTTGGCAAGAAGCCCAAACCTTCGGTAGGATAAATGTCTTCTGATCTGGACACTTCAGGGAGTTACATTATTTCGTATCACTGTGGAATTTGTCCCGAAGTGTCTTCTCATTCTCTTTTGTTCAGCAAAACAAAGGAAGAGCAAAGAAACAAACCCAGAGGCAGGGTGGCCTGGAGAAGATGAAGGTGAGGGAGATGCCTACCGTTGTGGGCAGCAGAAGAGGTCTCTTGCGTTGTCACCGTCACGTTGAAATTCCTCTCCGTCGTCTCCGCTTCTGTGCTGGGGAGAGTGGTGCGCGGAGCAGACGGCGTCACGCTGGGTAGCAGGGAGGTGGCTGGAGGCACGGTTGTCCCCAGGGTGGAGGTGTTGAGGCTGACAGTGGTGCTGTTGGGGGAGATCCTGGTGGCTGTGGTTGTAGGTGGCTTTGACACCATGGTGGAAACAGTCACTGGAGTGCTAACGTTGAGGCTGTTTGCGCTCGTTGTAGTCCTATCCTCAGGACCTGCTGTAGGAGCTTTGGTGGGACTCCTGGGGGAGGTGGGCACTGTCGTGGGTGGCCCTGCCAGAGGAGAAAGCGCAAGGGAACCTCCATGAGATACCTTTCTGCAACACTGGAGGCTTTAGATGCTGGAGATTCGCATGACTGTAACTACAAGGATAAAACAGCCAAAAAATCCCAAGTCCAGGACAGGGAATGCTTTGCACAGCACGGTGATGCACCCTACAAAAGCAGGTAACTTGAATACGTATTATGATACCGAGGAGGGACAAAGGTTAGAGCCCCTGTAAGAGAGGATCTATATTTGCTAGAGGTAAAACCTGCAGGTCCCATTTATAAGCACCTGCAGCCCAACACCCTCTTTCTGACACTTAATATTACAGTTAAGTGGAGGGCAGAAGGGGTAAGTCACTGAGCATGTGAGCACTTACTCCTTTGATCCTAAAGATGGTTTAGGGACAAAAGAGAGGAGACAGTGAGCGTAGTTTACCTGTCGTAAAGTTGTTAGCACCTACGCCTATCAGGCCACTTCCGAGCAAAAGGAGAAAGAACCACAAATCCATGTTGACCTGGGGAAGAGAGCAAAGAACAGTTATTCAAGCCCTCGTGCAACATCATCCCAAAATAACTCAAACTGGGGGATGCCGCTGTGCATCTTGCGTGTGTAGAGCTGGAAGGGAGGAGTGAATGTGTGGCTGGAGTCCCTGCAGGCATGTGGATGGGAAGGATTTATCGATACGTTCATACGTTCCCAACTGGAGGGCGCATGGAGAGAACCCAGGCTGGTGGACCAGCAAAGGTGACCAGAGATGAAGCAGGGAATGAGCGAACTGTGGGAGAGCCCAAGAGGAAGGAGCTATGAAGCTGAGCACCAAAGAGAAGTACCTGGTCTTAAACGAAATTAATAATGTGTTCATGTAACGGTCTGCAAATGAGTGTACTTTGAGCAAACTGAAATGCAATACACGTGAAGACCACGGCAAGGAACCTTGATCCAAAATGCCCAGGAACCAGAGGCAGGGAAGAAGGAGAGGTCAGCTCCTCCCACGGGCAATGCCCAGCGGACCCCTGCCAGCTCACTGAAGCCCCAGCCTGCTACTGCGTGCAGGCAGAACAACCGCACAAGGCCAGGCTCAGCTCCATTCAAACCCCAGCAGGTTCCCTGCACGTGTGGATGAAATGAATACCCATAAATAATAAACCAAGATCATCTGCAAGTGCAGGTTGCATATTTGTTGTACTGTATGTTTCTTCCCAGCAAACATCCTGCAAAATTACAGGACAATGACATCAGTAGAGTTGTTTCCCCCAGGCTTTCTCCCCCAGACCTTTTAAACACAAGATTTTAATGGTGATTTCTTTCCTCTGTAGACCTCAAAAAGCTCCTGAGAAATGGGTATCGTTATCTCCTCCCAAACAGATATGGGTCCAGAGGCCGAGGCAAACGACAGTGAGATGCGAGACGTCATCGTCCTGGACAGAAGAGAGCCCAAAGCTGCCAAGCCCCAGACCCCGGGGCCTCCCAAGGACGGGTCAGCATCTCACATCTGCTACGAGCTCAGAGAGGACTCGGAGGTGGCTCTGTTACATGCCATCGACTGGCAGCTGCCGTACGACTCTCTCCTGTCCTTCAGGCTTTAGTCACGCGTCCCGTCGCATCTTCAGCGTCTCCTGGGAGAAGGCTGTGAGATGTCGCCGCCAAGTCAGCTTGTCATGCTGCCAAGAAAGGGTTTTATTCCCAATACACGGTCTAAGCCTCCCCCTCTTAAATACATCTCGTGTTGTTTGTTCTCGTATTTATTTAAATCTGCTTCAATCTAGACCCATCCCAAACTCCGGGCAAAAGGACAACACTGAAGTCATCAACGCGCTGGAAACGATATCAGAAATACAAGATCCTCCCCACCCCACCCGGCGGTATCCTCCCACCAGCACCACCCACTTACATGTTTTTCCTCCCCCCCCCGAAAGAAAACCTGGCAAAAATTGAACTTACTCAGTGACCAAAAGGTCAGACAAACCCTGAAGCAGAAGGAAACCAAGCTCCAGAGATAAGAGCTTTCCTTCGGCTCCCTCCACGGCCAGTCCTGGGGCAGGACTTTCTCCAAGGGGTCCCACTGGTGTGAGCAGCCAACCTTCCAGAGGGTTTCATCACAGGTTAAAACATCCGTCTGATTAATTTGAACCGATTCAGTCCTCCTGCCACTTGGTGAGAGTGGGGCTGGTCCTGCAATGCCTCCCGCGAGGCTCTGCTCCAGGGTGGGATGTCCAGAAAACCCGCAACCGGTAGGGTTTTGATGACACGCTCCATTCTTGGTGCTTAACACACCCCATGCAACTCGTTCAACCGCCTGCCAGCGTCTGAGATGCGCATGGTCTAAATTGTTTTGGCTTTGGAGAGAAAACCCGATGTTTATAAGGAAGAAAGTTTTTATGATGAGGGTGGTGAAACCCTGGCAGAGGTTGCCCAGAGAGGTGGTAGATGCCCCATCCCTGGAAACATTCAAGGTCAGGTTGGACGGGGCTCTGAGCAACCTGATCTGGTCGAAGATGTCCCTGCTCATTGCAGGGGGTTGGACTGGATGGTCTTTAAAGGTCCCTTCCAACCCAAACCATTCTATGATTCTACGATTCTGTGTTTCTATGTTTTTAGGGTTGACGGCAAGCCAGCGCAGCTGGAGCTTGGGAAAAAGCACAGCGGCAAGCGCACCAGGATGTTGGCTTTCGCTCCAAGGCCACTCAACAAGCAATCGCACTCTGGAGCTGAGATGGTTCTAAGCCAAAGAGGTTTTCCACCCCCCCCCCAGTGTAGGAAAGGGAGTCCGTGTCCTCCCCGTGCTTAATTGCAACCAGGAAGCACACGAAGCTGCGCTGCCAGGGAGAATGAAAGCAACTCGCTGCAGGAGACAGATCCTTCGAGCACCTCACTGTGGAAACCCACAGAAATAGGGCGCTCCTCGCGATCGGACCCACGTGCAAAGGCAGAAGGACCCTAAGTCCATGCTGAATCTCCAAACGAATGTAACGGTGGCACTGAGATGCTCCTGAAACCTCGCAGGGGCTGATGAAGGCACCAAGGTCTCGCCATCGCAACCGCTTCCCTCGCCGGGAACCCATCGCTACCGCAACAAGAAAACAGTAACAAGGTAAAGGGAAAGACCTGGCTCTTCTGCAAACACTACTAGGACAAAAAGTGACTGTTTGCTGTGTTTTGATGAATATTTGTATAGAAATGCCATTCTCGTAGGTGGATGTGGCTCCTTTCCTTTTCCCCCCGCCCCGTTTCTCAAAAAGAGAGTTCCTGTTCATTTGGGATCATGTTCATTTGGGATCCCATTCATTTGGGATCCTGTTCATTTGGGAACCCGTTCATTTGGGATCCCGCTGATTTGGGATCCCATTCATTTGGGATTCCCACAGCTATGCCAGCGCTAGCTCCGCAGCAGCAGTTTGCCCCAAGAGCAGATGAACCGGTCGCTAACAGGGACGCTCCCACCGTGCTGGCATCCTACCAGCTCCTCACACTGAGATCTTGCTCCTCACTGCCTGGCCCATAATTAACCGATCACTGGGAAACCATACAGATCTTAATCTCTTCCAAGCCTTTCTTAATGGCTTCAAGGATCTTTCGAGTTGGCTGCTCCAGCTCTTGCAGCACACCTCAAATACCAGGGGACTGGTACTGAACAAATACCAATCTGTTCATGGTCATTCAGCAAAGGGGTGGCAGAGCTGGGACGGGGCCCCAGGGGACCCGGTTCCTCCCCCGTTTGTGGTCCCTGGAGTCCTTTTGAGAAAGTTAAGGAAGGAAAGACTGATGGGTTAGCCCATACCGACCCCGTGCTCCCTCCCTAAGGCCAACAGCCGAATGTTCCGTTGGCCTCCGAAGCTCTTCTGCCCCATTCTCAAGATATTTTCCCTTGGTATCAAAAGCAGGACACAGAGGGTAGGTGGAAGGAAGTAAAAGCTGTGAATCCCCTCTTCCTTCTGCCCTCCATTACGGGGAAGTAACCCACATACAATAAAAGAGCTTGGTTTTATTTCCACGACCGTGATTGCAATATGGATGAGAGCTGAAGGCGACTCCTGGACCAGCCACGGGTACCGGCTGCGAAACCCCTTTGGGACGGTGGGATGATGCAGGTCCCTCCTTCGCTGAGCCGGCAGCGCAGCTCCGATGCCCTGGGATTACATCAGTGGGCAGGCAGCTGCCTGCCTTTCAAACCCCCTCGATATTGTGTTTAATAAGTTCATTGATCCTTGAGTGGATTGCATTAGGAGGAAAGGGTTGGCAAGGGGAGAGAATACCAAATTTCCCCAAGCCTTGCCCCGTTTTCGTGAAGAAAGCTGGATGCAGGCGGTCCCTGTGGATCCTGAGTTTTTATGGCTTTATTACTGTGAATGTCAAAAGAAACAGGACACCGGGCAGCCCCGAGAGCATCACGGCATGCTGTAGAGATCATTACACAAAAATCCCGGGAGCTGCTCCTGTGAGCGGCAATCAGCTGCCAGCGCCGCTTTATCACCTTAAAACCGGATCCGGAGCAGAAAGCTAATGAAAGAGCCCTGCGCAAGGGGAGGGCTGTGCCAGCCCAGCTCCCAGCTCCCAGCCCCTGCTATTAAACACTATTCCCAAATGCAGTATAAATAAATGCCAGTGGTACGCCGTTACCCACTTCTTAACATAAAAGGCCTCGAGAGTCCTACCCCAAAGCTGGAGAAACCCGAGTCTCCCTTCCCCCTCGGCTCCCTCCCTGCTGGTTTCGGAAACGGAGAGGAAATACTTGTAATGTTATCAACATAAACACAGCTCTTGGCCGGCTGTAACATCCTGTGAGCTCTGCAGAAAAACACCCTGACGTCACGGCGCCGGCTCTGCCGAAGAGAAAGGAGCCGGCTTCGGCACCGCTGCCCCGGCGGGTTGGGATGCTCAGCATCGCGTCTTCGTTTTAAACCTTCCTTTTCAAAAATCAGGGTTAGAAAACTGAATAATTGCTACCGGTGTTTCCAGCAATATTTTATATCTTTCTCTCTATTTTTTTCTAATATATATATATAGTGTATATGCACTGCACTCTACCTCACACCGCTCGGGATCTTCCTATAGGAAAGGCTGGGTTTTAGGCTGCAGGATGTATGTTTGAAAATAAGCTGATCTTGTCAAGATGATTGATGCTGGAGGGGGGGGAAAAAGGAAATAATCTCTTTATAAAGCAATAAGTGGCTTAAAAATGGTACTTGTGTGTGCTGCTGCTATAAGGGGGTTTGGCTGCATCTCCCTGTGCTTCCAGAAAGCAAAGAATTAGTATTTAGTGCTGCAGAAACTGCCCAGATCCTACCCGGATACAGCCGTCCACAATCAAAGGCAGGATTTACCCCCACCTCTGACATATTCCTAATTCCTGGAAAATGAGGCAATCTTTTTCTGTGTGCGAGGAGGAGACACAACCCAAATTCTGCCCGGCTCTCCGGGACCCCAGAAACCACTGCTGCTATCAGTAGGACGCTAAAATGTAGTGGCTCAACTGAGACCACCCGACAGCCTTGTGCTGGCCCCAACTGCAGTGAAAAAAAAAATTGTTCGGTTTTATTCTTTTTTTTTTGGCAGGGAAGAGGGCGAAACTAGGAGCAAGGTTAGCGTTTGCACCGGTTAGCTCTTTGAAGGAGCTCATGGTAGGACGAGAGCAAGCGTGAGCAGAAAGAAAGGGGAAAAAGGTCTTTTTTTTTTCTTTTCAGTGGCAGCAAGCCATCAGCATGGCTCAGCTGCCCTGGAAAACAAACCTGCTGTTCCCTCTCCCCCTCCCTGCTCCTTTTAAATCCCGTTTGTGGTTTTCCAGCCTCTCGCTGGAGCTGCAATCCACAGCAGAGGAGAGCTGCTCATGGGCTCGTCCGATGGCAGAACAATTATTTCAGCAACACCGGGTTCCCCTTCTCCGTAACCCCAAACCTCTCGCATTGGATGACATGCAAAGGCTGTAAAAATAACGATCAGGATGAGCCCTGCTGCTGGGAGCTCCGCACCGAAAAGCAAAGCCTGGTCCCCTATGGGAAATCACGTGGGGGCCAAGCGTCTTGCAGGGGGGCTCCTTGAGCCGTGCATTGACTTCTCTTCTTTAACATCATGCAAGGAGCTGCTTTGGCTCCAAACCACGTTGGGATGGCTAACGGGGTGTAGGTCATCTCCTGTACCAGAGCTGTGAGTAGCTGGCCATCGCAATGAGAGCAGCTGGTGAGTTTAGGGAGGGAAAAGGGTTTTGTTGCACTAAGACGCAGTGACTAATTCCTTGCATGTATCTCCGAAGCTGAAACGAAGCCTTTGATGTGTCACTGAACATTATTCCCCCACCCCACCCTCTGCTTTTCCACTCTTCAACAGAAAAGATGAATCACAGCAACCATTCACCCTTTCTGAAAATCCACTTCATTTTCTTCTTTTTTTTTGCTTTTAAATAAACAGGCGGCTTCCACACGAGTGACAGCTGCTGTAACGAACGGCGCATGAGGAGGAGGACAAGCCTGCGGTAAGGGTTTGGGGTTTTGCTTTCTCCACCTGCCCAACCTTCAACAAATCACCGCTTACCTGCACCTCAATATTTACTCATGGCATGGTCTGTGTTGGAAGGGACCTTCAAAGATCATCTAGTCCAACCCCCTGCCATGGGCAGGGACACCTTCCACTAGACCAGGTTGCTCAAAGCCCCATCCAACCTGGCCTCGAACAATTCCAGAGATGGGGCATCCACAGCTGCTCTGAGCAAGCTGGTCCACTGTCTCACCACCCTCATCATAGAACATTTCTTCCTTATATCCAACCTCAACCTACTCTCTTGCAGTCTAAACCTGTTGCCCCTTGTTCTGTCCCTACAGGCCCTGGTACAAAAGTCTCTCTCCATCTTTCTTATAAGCCCCCTTTAAGTACTGAAAGGCCGCAATAAGGTCTCTCCGGAGCCTCCTCTCCTCCAGGCTGAACAACCCCAACTCTCTCAGTCTGTCTCCATAGCAGAGCTGTTCCAGCCCTCTGACCAGTTTTGTGGCCCTCAGTCCAACAGGTGAACGCACAGTCCTCTTTCAAAGAGCAACATCATCATACGTGCGTGGAGGGAACCCAACCCTACTCCCACCTGGCTTTCTGGGCATCCAGAAATAGCTAGCACTGTTAGGATGATGTAAAAAACTGATGGCCTGAACCAGGATCAGTCTTCCATCTTTAGCGAGATGTTAGTCTATCCCATGACGATCATACAGGCTCTCAAAGCATGCACTGGCAGCAGCGACTTGTGTGAAACTATCGCAGGTGGATGTAGAGAGGATCAGGTGTTCACCAGCCAGACCCTGGAAGGAGGTTGCCCAAACTCCCTTCCTACCTCTGCCACCGAAAACTGGAAACGCCTGTGCTTCAGCCTGACCTACCATAAAAAGGCTCCCAAATTGGCTTTTTTACTCCCTAAGTGAATGAAGCAGGATTAATTAATTTAGAAATGTTTGCAAGTACCTTTGAGACCACAGTTAGGAATAACTTACTGGGTCCAGTCCTGTTTAACATCTTCATTAATGATCTGGAAGACGGGGCAGAGAGCACCCTAAGCAAGTTTGCTGATGACACCAAACTGGGAGGAGTTGTTGAGATGCCAGAGGGTCCTGCTGCCATCCAGGCTGGAGAAATGGGCCGAGAGAAACCTCATGAAGTTCAACAAGGACAAGCGCAAAGTCCTGCCCCTGAGGAGGAACAGCCCCAGGCACCAGTACGTGCTGGGGGCCACCCAGCTGGAAAGCAGCCTGGCAGGGAAGGACCTGGGGGTCCTGGTCGACACCGGGTTGACCTTGAGCCAGCAACGTGCCCTCGCAGCAAAGAGGGCCAGCGGTGTCCTGGGCTGCGTTAGACAAAGCGTTGCCAGCAGGTCGAGGGAGGTGATCCTTCTGCTGGACTCAGCACTGCCGAGGCCGCCCCTGGAGCGCTGTGTCCAGTGTGGGCTCCCCGGTACAAGAGAGACACGGACATACTGGAGAGAGTCCAGCGAAGGGCCACGAAGACGATGAAGGGACTGGAGCATCTCTGCTATGAGGAAAGGCTGAGAGAGCTGGGACCGTTCAGCCTGGAGAAGAGAAGGCTCCGGGGGGTCTCATCAATGTCCACAAATGCCTGAGGGGAGGGTGCANGCTACTCTGTGATTCAGTACCCTGATGTCCTGCAAACTTTTCGGAAGGCAAACCTGCCAGGATTTAAGCTCATACCGGGGTAAGATAACACCCAGCACTGAGAAGGAGATCCCTATACTGTGCCAGATATACACTGGGGTCCCACCAGTGTCCCTCCAGCTCCACGCCGTCATTCAGTGAACAAGCATCAGTCACTGCACACCACGACAGCCCTCTGCCATGTACAAGACAACCCTCGCCTCCTAGGAGCCACTAACAAAGAGCCACGAAGCTCCTCGTGGAAATGAACCCATGATAGACTCCTCCAAAGGAGCTTGGAGCATCTCAAGACTGATAAGTGAGCCTCCTAGAAGAGCCCCAAGACTGGGGAGCTATCACCTCAGTTAGAAGACAGGAAATTAAACTCATGAGGTTTTAAGCAAAAAAAACCCCAGAGAAAACCACCAATGAATGTGGGTGCTTAAATAATCCGGACATAAAATAGTTTGGGCTCCTAAAGAGATGCAGAAGACCAAGGTGCTCGATGATCTCCAGTCCTTGCCCATCGAGCTGCATGGACGGGCACTCCTGGCCGCACTGCTGGCACAGCGAGCAGAGTCACCGTCTGGAAGCTGTCCGAGTGCCTCGGAGGGCAAGAGCTGCAAATACGTCCAATTATTTTCCTAATAATAATTTTCCTAATAACCCTCATAATTAGGATGGGTCTAATTCACCCTCAGCCACTCTTTTCTGCTGGCGCCGCGGCCGTCTGATCGCAGGAGCACGTGCCAGTCGCTCTTGCACCTCTCACCGTGCGCAAAATAAACCAGGGTGGGTCAGGGAATAAATTGTGGAGGGAGACAGAAGGGGATGAAGAGCTTCTTGGACCTGTAGCGATGGAGAACGACCAGATGGAGAGGGTTTCCTAAAGGACACAGCACCAAGGAGCATCAAGGCGGGACAGGTAAAGCCGAGAGAAGGTGAAGTCCTAAGAAAAAGGAGAGCGGTGAGCTAAGCCCAAGGGAGCTGTCAGCTCAGGGAGGATGAAGATGAAGGATTGACTCTGAGCCTCGACCAGGAGGAAGGTGCTGGGGATGGAGGGTTTCACTGCAGGCCAGGCTGGTGAGGGTCAGTGGGGTGGCAGGAGCTGCGCTGCAAAGGGGAGAGGGACGTGAGACCTCCTTCTGGGGTAATTAAAATGGATCTGCTAAAGCAACAGCCCCAGAGCTTGTAAAAAGCCCTGGCGAGTATGAGACCAAACACCATGGTCTCCTGGTGTGCTCTCCCCCGCAGGATGGGCATTGCAGCTGCAATGTGGTGCTGGGAAGCGGAAAGTGACTGCCCAAAAGGCTCAAGTGAAACTGGTTCATCTTATTATTCAAAACAATGAATTAATAAATAAATTATAACAAAATTCAAGTCATACAGGAATATATTTCTTTAAATATTCCATTTTAGGGTGTCCCCTTCTTTGTCCCAGGCATCATCTGTAACACGTACAAAGAAAACACGAGTGCAGTTAATATACCAGCTACGTAAAGGACTGGTTGCTTTTGACTGAGGAGTCAGGATGAAGCATGGCCATTATTTAGCCTAACAACATCCCTGCCTAGCAAGATGCCTTTTGGACAACGAGCGAACGGTACGTGGGGAGGAGAAACAAGGTTTAAAAAAACCCCCAAACATTAAAAAAAATAAAGCCCAGCTTTTGGGCTCAGCCCCTTCTGCAGGACCAGCTCCAAGCTGAGACCAAGCCAGGAGCCGGAGCGTTCGGGCGGTGAGCGGTCAGAGCATCCTACTTAAAACAAAGGTGTCGGAGAGGATCATTCGCATGACAGCCTTAAAATCTCATTACAGAGGCTAAGCTCCAATTAAAACGCATGCGTTTGGTCATGCAGCTTAATCGCTGGTTGTGCTTACCCTGAAATCCGCCCGGGACACCTGTAGGGAGCGGGGAGCAGCCAGCCCGTCCCACGGAGCAGCGCCTGGGCTAAGAAAGTGCTGTGGAGCCGTAAAATCACCGATTTACCTGCGGTAATTCTGCACCACTGCTCCGTTCAGCCTTGTTGCCACAGTAACACTTCTGGTGTAGCCGAGATCACTGATTATGAAACTAGAAAAAAAATCAGAGGCTGCTAATTAGGATATACTCCAGTTCTCCAAAAGCTCCATATTAATGACATTACTGTCGCAAGCGCAGGGAAAATAAAGATGCCAAAAAGCATCGCCTCAGTCAGCATCAGCGACCGTCGCCAGCCGCTTTTTGGGTCTTTTTATATACGGGTCTTAAAATTCAGCCTGCAAATTCCCTGTAAATTTGGCTTGTTTTCCTTCTCTTTAAACAAATGTGCAAGACTCGGTGGAACAGTCTTTACTCTTTACATATATTTGCATGTATTAGAATGGAAAAAAAGGGTCGAGGATGATGTACAAATGGCGATAGCCGGAGCAGGGCCAGGGACGCATCCCCCGCATCTCGCATTAACTGTGTTTGTTTCTGCCGCAGTTTGCCAGAGAAAGAAACTAAAATCACAATTTTACCGGTGGCTGCAAGGGTCTATAAATGAGGTTTGCAAACAAGGGGAATTGGAGTTGCAAACAAGGGGAATCGGAGTTGCAAACGTTTTCCTCTCTGACTCTGTTACGCCAGTGCCAAAAGCATTTTGAGGCACGTCTTCTGCCGAAGGCTTCAAGCTGAAAAGTCTGACTGGGAGCAGTTATGCTGCCAGACACAAGCGTTTTTCAACACAACCTATGAATAAGATACCGGAGCGTATTTCCAGGGGAAAGGAAAATGGCCTGACAGGTATTTCTGGAGTTGCAAATCCAGAGCAATGCTGCTTTAAAAAGTCAGCTCATCAAAACACCTTAATTTTTCCATTCTCTTTGGACGACGAATTTACCGAGAGGATGAAATGGTGATAAATAAGCATGGCCAAGGACCAAAACTGAGTTAATAGCTTATAATATTCATTACTGCAATGGCAGATTCTGCATTTCTCCATCATCCACGGCCACCGCATGATGCACAGCCCAGCTGCTTGACTTCAGGCAGCTCCACTGAGGAGGACCAGGAGCCACCACCTCTGAATGGGATGCAGAGGCTGAAAAACAAATTGCTGGTGAAATCCGTGCCCTGAGCTCAGGCACGGCCTCGGGTTTGTCCCGGGGAAGGGCCAGAGGTGAGCGGTGCCAGCATCTTCCAGTCTAAGACCGTCAGGCTGTGATGCCCTGACCCAGACCCGCAGCAGGGCCCCTCCACTTTACATCCCTCCGTGTCCGCATGCGGGATTTCAGAAGCCTCAGCTATAACTTCAGGTCCAAGAAAGAGAGAGAGAAGAGCTCTCCCCTGCAAGCAACGAGGAAGCTTTAAGCAAGTAAAATGTAAATGTCTGAAGTGGAAAACACAGAATAATCAGTTGGAGGTGACCTAGAGACTTCAGGTACCACCTGGCTGACAGCGAGGATGCTGTTTTTACGAGTATCTTTTGCCCAGCCAAAGGCCATCACGAAAACAAGCTGCAGCTTGTTTGTAAAGCAATGCAAACGGCTGCTGAAGGTCTCACCCAGGCTGCAGGTGAAATTTGGATCAAAATGCAACACTGTGAGCTCTGATGCAGTTGCTGGAGGTATTAAAAGCTGGAGCAATTGTAGATCATATGTGACCCACCAGAAAATAAGAAGAGCAACAATCACTCTTTGGCCATCCCAATTTATAGAAAGTATCCCAGTCTCTACTTCTTAAATTAGTAGAAATAATTGGAGAAAAAGAATACCATCTATATAAAAAGCCTCTGAATGCTGGAGGGCTGTGCTCTCCCTGTAGCACAGACAATGGGGACTTTACACCCACAGCAAGAGCCAATGGCACCCGCCAGCAAACGACAGCCCAAAAGCATCGAGGGGCTTTCCAGAAGGCAATGCTACCCCAACTGCTGGATGGAGCTCCTGGCAATTACCCTCCCATAGCCTAATTACACCTCATCAGATCCTGGTTCGAGCAGGGCAGGGGATTAACGCTAGCAATTAAGTTGATGACTCGGGTAAGGGCTCTTCCCCAGGCTGCCCCAGGATCGGTGCTGCACCGCTGTCGATAACCCTTTCCCTATGAAGGGTGAAAATCAAAGTGCTTGGAGAAGAACTGGGGAATCACATTTTTTCCCCTTTGAGGCAGGATTCAGTTTTTTCTTTAGCAGCATCACCTAAAGTCTCAAAGGTGCAGTCCCCCCCGCTCGCCATCGCATGAACCAGTCTCTTCTCCCATTCACCAGTAATACTGAGGATATGTTAGGTGTAGTGTTAATTACCTATAAATGTGATTTATTAGCTGGAAACAACGCAAAAGGTTGATCTCGTATGCTAAGACATTCACCGACCACAACGTAAGATCCACTGGCCAAGCACGAGGGCATCCCAGTCCCAAGCAGATGGGGATTCCCATGTTACAAATAAGAAATTAATAAAACTAGTGGGATTCAGCTGCCATCGAGGAGTTTTTAGTTGGAGGCATTATTTCTAACCTTTTAATAGGCTTATTTACAGGAATTAGTCCCTTAATGCTGTGTACTCATGTATATAGCACAGTATAAGCTGGTTCGATGCGACCACAGAGAGAACATCTGCTTTTGTGAGCAATTAGGGAAATTATTGCCAGTTACGAGGACTGCAGGTGAGAGCAGCTGGGGAGAGAGGCTGTCTAAGAGGAGGGATGTGAAGCTTTTCAAGATGCTGCCATGAGTGGGAAGTTCCCTGGGAACATAAATATCTCGGCAGAAAGGAGCCCGCGCCCAGAGAGCAGCTGAAATATCCTCAGCAAGGAAAGGATTACGGGGTCAGCAGAGCTTTGGGGCAATCCCCGTTATCATTCGTGCTGTCGGCATTTTGAGTAGATCAGTCTCCCAAATATTTCTTCTCATCAGTCCACTCTCCTGAAAAAGGACCAAACTCTGCCTCTGGTGGCTCTATTTCCACTTTCCATCTTTTTTTCCATCTATTTTGCTTTCCATCTTCCATGCCCAAGAGGGGTGTCCTCGTTCAAGACGAAGCGATGCTGTAGGCATGGATCTTAGAGCCACACCAACAAGCCGGGCATCTTCTATCATTGCTACCGCTATAAACCTATTTTATATATATTTATATATACATATATTTTATATATATATAGCTATAAACCTATTATAAACCTAATATCATTGCTATAAACCTATTTCCTGCTGACAGAAGATTACGCAAACCGAAACAATCCTAGTCTTAAACAGGGTGGGTACAGGCCCCTGCAGATACCAACACAAAACCTAATGCTCAGTAGTTCTGAAAAAAAATATAATTAAAATACAGTTTCTTATCCTTAAAGTGATTAAACAACAGCCTGGGACGACTAACTTTTAGCCCTCCCATGTTATTCACAATTCAGTCTCTATTTTAATCTCCCCAACAAAAGGCTGAACTCAACTGTATTATTGTCAGCTTTTATCATCAGCCTTCGAAACGGTCAAGGCACGGGAGAGAACAATGACTCTCACAGGAGAATAAATACAATCTAAACAAAAATACCCTGTTGCTAAGGTCTAAATCAGCCTCTTTTTTGGGCACAGCCGGGTAGCTGGGAATCCCGGTGCCACCCTGTATGAAAAAACAGGGAAGAATTAGGACATGGATGGGGGAAAATAACCTGACACTCATCCCCGTTGTGTTTTTCCCTCCAGGATGGCATTGAAAACATGAATATCACGTAGGGGACTTTAAACCAAAGCCAACGGCTGGAGCACCCTGGTGTTTGCAGCAGGCGATGCTCTCCCTAAGCCCATGCGTTGTTCCAACCTCTGCGGTCCTGGGCTTCATGTCTTGCTCCAGCAAGGGCAGGAGGTGAACCATGACTGACGACCTCCGTGGTGAAACCTTGAGGTTATTGCAGTGCTGACGGCTAAGATGTTCACAAGCTCGGCAGATGGCTGCTGGGAATGATCTGTGCTGCAGGGCTGGATGGCACCGTTGTCAGCACAGCAAGAGGAAAGCTGGAGAAGACGGAGGAGCAAGCTCTGCCGGAGCAAAGGGGCCTATGGAGATGGTGGCCACCTTGCTCACACAGCCATGGCGCAGATGTTGGGAACGTCCAGCTGGGACCTCCTGTCAAGGAAAGCCCCAGCCCAAACCACAACGATTTCTCTTGTGAAATCAACCCCAAAAGCAACCACAGAGCACTGTGTGGTTTCTACATCCTTAGCTAAGGGAGCGGCACCTGCTTTTGGGGTTCGGTAGAGAAATCCCCTTCCCCAGCGGTGGTATGGAACGGAACTTTGGTTTGGCCGTGGTGTCCTCCTCGCTAAACACAGCCACCAGCTTTGCAGCAAGGGTTTCCAGCAGCAAAGTGGCTCCAAGGTCAAGAGTGACCACAAGGGCAGGAAAGCCACAGCTGACAGCCCCAGCAGGGCGCCGCAGGGTAGAAGGTCGGGTAAGGGTACACCAGAGCCATGGTGGTCCAAGAGAGGCCACCAGCCTCCATGACCAGCCCAACTTCCTCCCCTCTACATGGAGCTCCTGGAGAAGCCTGAGGTCCCTTCCCAAAGCGAAGGCGGATGCATCCCATCATCTCCAAGCATCATCTCCTGACCTGCAGCTTGGCGCTAGAAAAGAGGACAAAGTTTGCAAAGGCAATTTCATGAAAACCAACAAATCGTCAGACTAATTATTCCTTCCTGCAATACGGCAGTAAAACACCCGTCACGGCAGTCAAAGTACGGAGCCCCCCAAAATAATTTTCCCCTCCTTCGGCGGGGCAATTCTCAGCCCAAAAACTGCTCAAAAGCCTGGAAGGGCTGCTGCGATCAGGCACAACGGGGCACCGCAGCGGCGGCAGCTGCCGGAAGGAATGACTTCTCTGAAATGTTTGGAGATTTTATTTGCACTGGGACCATAAATATTTTTGCACGCGCGTAAGCAGCGGTTAAGCGATGTATCTTGGCCATTTCTTGTGAAAAAAAAAAAGCACAAAGAGGGAATTTCACGTTTCCTTGATGACAGCAGCCTGGACACGTGTGAAAGAGAGAACAGAGTCAAGGTAACACTGGAATTCAGGTTTTATGGCCCATTCTGTTTTTTTGCCAATAAACAAAGTCTCCCTGAGCAGGCATTAAATACCACCTTGTGGCACTTAGATTTTAGTGGTATTCAAATAAACATTAAGAAGCTATGACAGAGCTCAAATCCCCCTGTATTAGGCACCTAGGCCAAAAAGCCATCAAAATCATGCTAAATTAAATTCATTTCAAACCTATCCGGAATGATGGAGCACTCCGCTCAGGTTAAATATTTAAATTTCAATAGCAATGCACTGGGTAGCAACAGAGATATCCCCATCGTTGAAAGTCTTTGCTGTCCCAGCCTTTTCAAAAGGCTTTGAAAAGCAGCCTTCCCACAAAAACACCCATTTCCATCACGCCCTGGCTAGGAGCATAATACACAGAAGGCTTCTCAGTATCGCCGTTAAATAAGAGACCCCCCTAACCAGGCATTAAATGGTACAGGAGCTCGCACACAACAACAGAGAGCGCTTTCTGTGGCAGCTTGTCGCTGCACAAATACAAGACAAAGTCTGTTGCTGAAGCCCAGGACTCTATCTGGTGGTGCGATAGCGCAGTCGAACAAACTCATCTCGTTTTCACAGCACCACAGAATCATGGCATGGTTTGGGTCGGAATGCACCTTCAGAGATCATCCAGTCCAACCCCCTGCAATGAGCAGGGACATCTTCAACCAGATCAGGTTGCTCAGAGCCCCGTCCAACCTGACCTTGAATGTTTCCAGGGATGGGGCATCTACCACCTCTCTGGGCAACCTCTGCCAGGGTTTCACCACCCTCATCGTAAAAAATTTCTTCCTTATATCTAGTCGGAACATACACTCTTTTAGCCTAAAAGCATTACCCCTTGTCCTATTAAACGTCTGTTTAATAATAATATTTAATAGTAATAATAGTAATAATTAATAAACCCCTGCCCTACTAAAACGTCTGTCCCCATCCTTCTTATAAGCCCCCTTTAAGCACTGAAAGGCCGCAATAAGGTCTCCCCGGAGCCTTCTCTTCCCCAGGCTGAACAACCCCAACTCTCTCAGCCTGTCCTCATAGCGGAGGTGTTCCATCCCCCAGACCAGTTTCATGTCCCTCCTCTGGTCCCGCTCCACCAGGTCCACGTCTTTGCTGTGCTGAGGACCCCAGAGCTGGACGCAGCACTGCAGGTGGGGTCTCACCAGAGCGGAGCAGAGGGGCAGAATCACCTCCCTCGACCTGCTGGCCACGCTGCTTTTGATGCAGCCCAGGATACGGTTGGCTTTCTGGGCTGCGGGTGCACATTGCTGGGTCATTTTTCGTCCACCAGTACCCCCAAGTCCTTCTCCTCAGGGCTCCTCTCAATCCCTTCATCCCCCAGCCTGTACTGATACTGGGGATTGCCCTGACCCACGTGCAGGACCTTGCACTTGGCCTTGAACTTCATGAGGTTCGCACGCACCCACTCCTCAAGCCTGCCAAAGTCCCTCAGGATGGCATCCCTTCCCTCCAGTGAAACACCTGCACCACTCTGCTTGGTGTCATCAGTTTTGACTCCATGAAATGCAGCCTTCTGAAGACCAGGGGCCAACCTGGCTCAAATCCCCACCTTGCTCTTCCTCATCCAAACCAAATCCAGTCCAATCAAGTCCAATCCTTCAGCAACACACATCCAGCTGCGCCCTGCCTGAAATCAGACACTCATAACTTCTAGATGAGTTATCTATGGGTTTGGTTCATCCCAAGTGAGCAACGTTGCACCCCAAGACATCCCGTGCTTGTACAGCAGTGGGGTGAGTGGAGGAGAGGAGGGTTCATTTGAAGACCCCAGCAAATGTTGCCGTAACCAAATGCAAGGATGCACCAAACAGGAGGGAGAAAAGTAAGAGATGTCATTTTGGGAGGCGGACAAGGTTTGAAAACAGAGTCCTACAGATGGAAAGGGGGCAACATCCAATGCGTACACAAAGCAAGGGGAATGTTACGAGTAGTCAGTTGGTTACAGGGTTATTTTTGGTCATTTTTACCTTAATAACACCTTCACGTTAGGGCACTGATCTCAAAAGTACTGCCTCCAAATAATTTCAGTAATCTAGACATAATTTCCAGAAGTGTCTTAACATAAATGTGAACTGCACAATGGAGTGCTTGCATGGGGTCTCCAACCAGCCCCCTACTCCTCTCCCCCCACAGCTTTACGCACATCCTACGGGTTCTGGGTGCGATTTAGCTGGCTTTAAAAAACAAGTTCTCCAGATGTTATGGGATCTCTTTATATCCTCTTTATATCCCTGGTACTCTGATGTATAGATGTTTGTACAGTTGTAAGGTTGGATGCTGACTCCTCCCCATCTTCGACTCTGGTGTAGAGCATGAGCTGTAGGAAAGGCAGACTTGGAGGCTTTGGAAAATGGGGTGGCATCTTCATTCTCAATTAATTAATTATCCCCTGAGAAGCACAAGAAAGGGTTTAGCTCTGAAGTGCCTGCTGGTTGCTTTGCTGAAGGGAAACCCCCGTATCTCAACCACTACTTTGCAGAGGCTGCCAGCGTGCTCGTGAGTGCAGTTTTGACCCCCTCCCAGCTCCAACGCTGGCAGTGAAGACAACGGGCACAGCTCAGCCTCTAAAGCAGATTTTGCACCATTTGAAAAGACACGCTCCAGAAAGGGAGAGTGCAGGCAAAAGCAGGGCAGCCCTTGCTCTTTCCAGATGGCCTTTCTTAGCAGGGGAAGGACATTTCAGGTGTGGGGTGCTCTTAAACCAGCCGGAGGAACGAGTTATAAATGGCAGATGCTCAGATACTTATTAAGAATCAAACAAGGAACATCAGCAGTGGGGTGACTTGTAATCCTTGCTGGCGCGGACTGGAATTAAAATTAATGAGTTAGAAATAAATGGCTAGCCATCCCAACTCGCACCCCAACACGCCTCTGACTATGAGATTTATGTATAGACAGAATTAATCCAATACCATTTTCCCCCTGACCTATTTGGGTTTGGAGATAAGACCCACCAAAAACCATCTCGCAAGATCTGACAATGGCCACTGCCATCGACTGGTTTACATCCCCACCACTGCTTCTCCCCCTGCCCCAGAGGACACTTTGAGGGACAGAAGCAGCAGTAACATCTCTGAAAGCTGCTATAGTACAAAGGGAAAGACCCCTTCACCCGGAGGGAAGGGAAGGAAAGTTTCGGGTGACCTGGCTCAAGGATGCAGCTCTTGCTGAGCAGCTTTAACTGCTCTCATCCCAGATTAGCTCCTCTGAACTCACCAGCAGCAAAGCTGTTTCACTTGCTGGAAAGATGCCATGTTTGTGTGTCAGGCTAAACATCTGTGCTTTTAAGCCCTGGATTTTCAGATCAGATCTACGTGTTTGGAGGGGGAAAAACAACACAAACTGTCTGGCAGGGGAGTTTCATTGAACAGAGACACCATTATTTCTTCCTCCCCATCCCCCCTATCATCCCTCCTCTTCTCCCTTTGCAGGTGAAGCGGTTCAACAGATTTCAGGAAAATGCAGAGAAAAAAAATAATGTATGTTTTCTGTGGTCTGTGTTTTCCTATTAAGGCAGAGAGGAACTACCAGGAACACAGCGTGCAGTTGGCATCTCTCCCTCCTGCCTCACCGCTGCAGGGAAGTACCCGACTTCGGATCTCGGGTTTGAGGACCAGGTGGATGGTCTCACCCCCAAGCAGCTTTCTGGGACAGGTAGCCGTGCAGCCAGCCCTGGGATCAACCGTCATGCTTAAACCACATCAGATGCGGTGCCAAAAGCACTCAAACCCAACTGGACCTTTACTGCCAACCAAGGGTGCACTCAGCCTTGGAGAGCTGGATTCCTCATTGGGAAGGTCAGTAGAAAGCCTGAAGACAGAAAGGTCATCTCCAGCAAAGACCCCAAAGGCTTTAGTTGTGCCAGTAGGGTCTGGAGCAAATAGATGGAGCCAACCATGGCTCTACCATGGAGGCAGCCACAAAATATGGCTTGGTGGTCCAAGATAATTTCATTTTTCGAGCTATGGCTGATCAGCCAGGACACCCCACCATCGCCCCGGCACACATCACACAGAGGCAGCTGTGGCCTTCCTTCCACCATGCTAAAACACACACGGTTTCCCCCAGCAAACCTCTGTGTGCACCAGAGCCTTCCCACGTCCTGCTGTCCTACAGAGCTCCCCTTCCCATCGCTCTCCTTCACTTGCAGATCTCTCTATGAGAGAAGTAGCTATAAAGTAAAAACAAGCGACAGTTCAACAAAGGGATACGCCGATCTTTCTCCCTCCCACATTCACAGCACCGTGCAACGGGACTACTCTGTACGTATCAGTTCTCTGGGGCAGGGGCTGTACTTCTGCTTAGCACATGCTCCGGTAGTTCTCCACACAGGACCTGGCTCCGTGGGACCTCTATGTGGAGTCACAAATAACATGAATCACGCTTAATGAATGCAGCGTTCCCCACCTCTGTCAAAATGGTAATGCTTTAGGTATAAAAATGAGTATGAAACTGGGAACGGATGCTGGTTTATCCCGTGAAGATCGTAGGTGTGTGGAGTCATGCGTTTCCATTCCTGCTCTTACAGGGTACTTCAAAGGAAACCCCACCATAACGGATGACAGGATCCCTCTGGTTTGGTTTCTGGGGCTCCATCAGTTTACACGAGCTCCATGTCAGCCCTTTCACCACCCTCCCTTCCTGCTGTAGCAGACTTGCCCCCTGCTGACACTTGTCCTCACCCTCACCCTGAAGACAAGAGTTAAATATTTCTTTTTTGACAACCAGGTCTAATGCGTCTCAGATGATCAGTGCAACCGCAGGGAAAGCGGTCTGCACTTCTGGTCTGATCCCCCACCAAAGGGGCAGCCAACGTCCCACCGTCAGGGTCATCTCATGTGCCTCAGCAGCTTTGTTCTCTCTCTTCTCATTTAATTTTCCCGCTTAGGTCTCACTGCGGTGGTGGGGACGTTCTAATGTAGGCAGAAGCCGTGCACCGAGTCTCCATCCTTGGTGATCTCCAAAAGCCATCTGGACACGGTCCTGGGTAACTGGCTCCGGGTGGTCCTGCTTGAGCAAGGGGGTGGGACCAGATGTCCCTTCCCACCTCAACTGCTCTGGGATTCTGTGCATTTGCACCACAAAACCTTCATGTTGCTTTTCTAGCATATAGCCTCTCCAGGACAACTCTTACTGACTCCAACGTCAAGCAGCAGAAGTTAGCTCGAAGGCTCATGGTGGGCTTCGGCACCATTTCCAGCTATTTTGGATCTCTCCGATGAAGGTGTGGGAATGATCAGCACTTGCAATCAAGCAGAGAAGGTAAGTCAAATCATCACTATCTTCCTTTACAGATGGCACACTCAGCTATAAAAACATTAACCAGCTTGTCAAGAGGTCCTGCTAGCTATATCTACCCAACAAAGGCACCCCCCAGGGAGTGATCCCCAGCCCCTCGAAGCAACCCCACTGCTCAGGATCAGCCCACCTGGAGCAGGCTCTGTCCGCGCTGCCCACCACCGTGCCTGGCTTGTCCCTGGGTCTCACAAGGTCCTCATGGCCCAACAGCATCTTCGTGTGGGGCATTTTTTGCTTCTTTTCCATTTCAAAAGACCTGAGATATTACAAGAGCTGTGATGCAGCACACCAAAATTGGGTGTTTAACAGCTTGGCAGGTAAAAGTTGAGTCACACACGCACAGGAGCATACGGGGCCATTTAATTGCACACGCCCTGCAGTAACCGGAGGACTCGGTGGGGCAGGAGAAGGGAAATCCGGCGCCACTTGCTCACACTGAGTGGGTCCCTGGAGCAAAGTATTCCCCGAACCACACCTACGGTATGAGGATCTGCTCGCTCGCCGTGACGGGGAGCCAGGGAGCCAGCCTGGAAGCAGGTGACAAGCTGGGCAGCCAAGGACAGCGAAGCGTCCCGAGTCCCAGCCTTTGGTCTTTACCATCGTCTACATCCTTCCTCGCTGCACAGAAGCTTCGGCTTCAGGGAGCCAGCTATTGTCTCCAGCGTGCAAGAATAATGGCACCACTTTTTTTTGTGTCTTGCTGCGTACCCACCTTCCCTCTCCCGGCCCAAGGGAGTTGCCATTCAGTCTCTTTCCACCCATTTTATAGAGGAAACCAGCGCAAGGATCAAAGGAGGCTCCTGGGCGGGAGTGGCAAGCGTCTGATGCGAAAGGGCAGTAACCAGAGAGGTGGCAGCAAAGAGACATGTTAACAGGTACGGGGGCTGAGGAAATCGAGGGGTCGCTCCTTCGTGCTGGAGCCTCTGGCTGTGTAACCTGAGTGCCAGCACAGAAGATGCCAAGAAGCAGAGGAAGGAGAGAAAAAAAGACCTAAGTTTAAATTATGGAAGAATTGGGTGACAAAATAAAAGACTGAGCTCCTTCTGCTTCTACTTAGTGTTGTTGCACTGGGTCATCCTCAAATGACCCTTCGTGTTTTACTGGAAGAGGAAAATTTGATTTAAAGCCTTACCCTGGAAGTCCTTGGTTGCGCTAGATGAAGGAAGCTCTACTCGGGAAGCGAAGCAACCACAACGAGGAGCTAAGTCCCTGCTGAGCCGAGCCCCGGCATTCCTGCAAAATGGACTAACAGAAGTGGCCTTTTTTCCTTCCTTTTCCCCACCAAGACTGCAAAATGAAAAGCATCTCCGGCATTTGGCTATCCCATGCCCACCAGCAACGTCTGTGGTTTGGGTGGAAGAAGACTTAAAGGTTTCCAATGCAACTTCTTACCCTCCCCACACGTCCATCTATCTCCCATGTGGTTTTTGGCGCAAAATCCACGTCAAGGCAGACAGAAGTGGATTTTTTTTTTTTTTTAATGGATCCTTTGTAGTGCTCTGATCCTAAGTGGTCTTTAGCAGCTCTGGGAGGACAGGTCCCAGCCTGCTGCTTGCTCGTATACCGAGGGAGAGAAGAATGCTCCCAGGGTTTTGCATCACTTGCCTGCAGATGTTCAAAGCTGTCTGTTAACCTCGGGCCGTACCATCCCAGCTGTTTTCAAGCAGGACTCCTCGTGTAATCATGATGGCCTTGAGTTGGCTAAAGGCAGGGCCCAGGCAATATTTACCTTGGCATCTGATTGCCAGCACTCTGCCTTCCAGAGTCCTCCTATTTCCTCCTCGAGTAATTAGCAGCCTGTCGGTGGGGAGAGATGGAATGAGGAACTTCACCCCATTATTGCCGTGCCTTTTGCCACTGTTGCCAAACCTTTGACCATGCCCAACAGCTGTAGTTTGTCACAGTATCGGAAAATACAGAAGTTATCAAAGGAAAATGAGATCCTTCTTTTTGGATGTCATGGGGATTAAGCTGCTTCCAAAGATGAGATCCAAGGTCACCCAGAAGTGCTAGAACCGATAAATAGCCCCACGATTGGTTTATAATCCATGCCAAATGAGCCCAGTATATCGGTTCAGAAAGAAGAAACACCTGCTATATATTATTTCAGAAGAAGTTCCTGTTGGGGGAAAAAAGACATCACTCCTTGCTGCTGATGAAGAAAGCGTTAATCCCAGGCTCCGTGAACCTTCCCATCCCAAATGCAGCACACCGAAACACGCTGCTGGCACGAGCAGTTGTCCAACTGACCCAGTTTTTTTTACAAACTGGGTGAATAAGGACAAAACCATTTTATTTTCTTTGGGAAAAAATAATTCACATTAAGCAAGGTACGTTTTTGGCATCACTCTCCACGCTGTATGACACACCGTCCTCCCCTGACCTATTTACAGAAGCGCTGCAGCGAGTGTTCCTGCAGGGAGGATGGCGTTATCCGCCGTGTAAAAGCCTAAAATTACACTGCCCTACAAAGAGCTGGGATGAATTGACCCCTCTAAGCAAATGGGTTGCCAAGCTTTTGTCTTCTCTTCATTGTTAACTTACACTGAAGCAGAATAATTAGACGATACGGGGCTATACGAGGCACTATTGGAAAGCCCTGCCTTAGCAACTCAATTGTATCTGTAATGACTGCGTTGGCTATTATATATACCTACTGATTTGGAAAGCTGCTTCTGATTTCACACTTATTCAATATAGGTACATCTATGATTTTTGTCCCATTTCCGCTACCTAATATTACGGTGAAGGGAATTAGTCGTGAATTTTGGATTAGGAAAGCAAAGTGACTTTAAAAAAGGCTGGTGGGCGATTGATCCGGCTGCATTTTCTTGCCTTTCATCCAGTCTAGACGTCAAAGTCTCAGGACACAGATGATTTCCGCTTCTCTGCAGAGGTTCTGCCACGGTTTTAAAAAAGCGCAATGAAGGGAACAATAAGCATCAAGATGTGTCTAAAATTAGTGGTTTACAAAACAATCTAAGTTTATAATATCCTGAGTACAATAAAAGAAAAGAGCAAGCCAGCCAATTATTTAAAAGTTGCAGGATAAAAGGAAACCTTGGTCAAAACTGTTATCGCACGAAAAAAATCTGTCTTCATTGTGTTGCAGTTTTGATACTAACCCGAAATAACTTTCATGAAATTATCATCAAGCCGCTAAGAATCGGCTAAATTGAAGCAACACACCAAAATCACACTGCCTTGCCCAAGCGATCGTCGTGAGAGCAGCCCACAATTGCTTCATCATTTTCTGCCAAGTGTTAAATTCCAGTATACTTGCCAATGGTTTTCCCTTTGTACACCTTCGCTCCTCACACAGGGGAGTCAGAAAACGGGTGGGTTGATTTCCACGGGATCTTCAGTTATATTCGCATTTTGGGTCTCAAGCAGTAACAAAGCGGCAGCTCCCAGACTGTAAGCGAACGGGTAATTTAAGGGGAAAACAGCAAAGTTGCATTTCCATTGGTGGTGTTATTATTATTTTTAATATAAATCTCAAACAAGGAGCAAAATTTGATCCAACAGTAGTCCCTCCTTCTGCCAGGGAAGATGAAAATGTCCTTTAAAATACTGGGGGCAACTAATATTTATAAATCACTGCCGAGAGGAGGGATGCAAAACTGGCAGGGGATAGGATATTACACAGCGTCCAACTTCTGCTGTCCCTCACAACACAAGGAATTAAAGTTGTCAGGGGAATAAAATCACTGGCAAGGAGAACGGACCTTTCCTCCTGAAAAGCCATCTCCTCTCCCAAGGGAAAAACCAGATCCATCAGAAACCTGCCCTTGCACTTGTGTAAGGGGATGAATGTGCTCTGAGCGCATCCTGCTCATGAGCATGGATCTGGGGGAGGTCTCTGCAGGCTTTTGCTCAGGAGAGGGCACCAGAGATGGTCATGCCCACTATCTGTGGTTCAACTTCTCACACTTGAAATGAGGAAAGATGAGCCCTATAGCATAGAACCAAATAAAGATGGTCATTATAGTTCACCTGGCCTCAAAAATAGACACAGGTAAACTGTGTTTACATGCACCAATGCTTCAAGGACAAATATAATCATGAAGTCAGCAACTGCAGAGAGCTACTGATACTCTTCAGAGATGTAATGAGTAATCTTTCTTCTGCTGGGGATAAAATACAAGGTTTCCTTGTACAGGTTTTCCACATGAGCCCTGCTGGGCTTAGGTTGAACGCCCAAACCCAGCATCCAACTGCTCGACTGCACCGCAGACCCAAGCTACTTAAGTTGCTCCTTTATCCAACACTCTATAGTCCTCATCTTCCCTGCTCCAACCTTCACATGTAGCACTAAAGCAAACTTTAACCCACCCTCCTTCTAAATGCTGCGCACAGCCCACTCTCCCACCTTTTCCCTCCTCTCAGGTCCTACAACCATCTCCTCCATCATGAAATTTCCAGCTTGGCTGCGAAGCCACCCTTCCCAGGTAAGAAATTATTCTCAGATCTCTCCATTCCTCCTCAGAAATTCAGACCAAGTTGTATATCCTTGCTTTTCTTCCCATCAACAGAAACAGCAATCACCTTGGTAGATAAATAAGGCTGGTGGTAGACCACTTGCAACCTTCAAGCCACGATTCAGCCACAGCACATCAAGAGTCGTTAGCCACATCATTTAGTGTTACGAGCAGGTCAAATCCTAACACGCTTCAAAAGGTTTTCTCAGCACCAACCTGCACGAACAACCAAGGTTAGAAGAGGAGGGAAATAAAATGTTCATGGCCACTTACATTCTGACCCATTCTCATAGCTCTGTACCGTGGAGGAAATAGGAAACAGGATTTCTTGTGGGTGAAAGCAAAGAAAAAACTATTCAAATCTCAGTGAAACAGTATTAAATTACTCAGCTCCGGAGCTGACACCCTACTGACCCAAGACAGTTTTGGGTGATGCCTCAGCTGTGGCTTCAGGAAAGCTGAAGAGCAATTATCGCTAAGATGGTTACACCCTTCTACATCTAGAAATAGTCAGAGCAGGGGCTGAAAAGTCCTTTTTAATTTAAAATATTCTGCAGTAACAGAATCACAGCCCAGAAAAACATTAACCCTGTAACAAATGACCAATCCCTAACACCACCGGACTCCTCACTGCACCCAGCAGCAGCCCACCTCCCTTCCCCACCTCTCAGCAGAAGGAAATGAAAACCATATGAACTGGACAGGGAAGAGATCGATTAGATCATCTTGTCCTACCCACCACACAGCAAAAGACTGCTCCCTACAAGAAACTTCCCCAATTACTCCATCCAGTCTCACTTGTAAAAGTCCAGAGTGATGGAGTTTCCACCTCTTCTCTCGGGATATTATTTCTCCCCGCAGCTGAAAACATCTCACTGCCAGGAAGCTTTTCCTATCAAGACTTCCCTTTTGAAAATGTCTTCCTTTCGATTTGCAGTTCCTCTCTCTCCCCTGCAAATGTGCGTTTATGAACTACCCTAATTAAACAGATTAATACCAAAAAGGAATTACAATTTAGGAATAAATTAGTGTATTTTCCTTTTATCCTCTACGAAAAAGCCCAACATGTCAAAGAAAGTCTGAGTCTCTCTGAAATCTTCCGTTTTTAAATTGGTCCCACTGCTCATAATTACACCTCCCCTCTATCCCCACAAGTTACTTCGCTTTTCTTTCCCCCCCCTCCTTTTTTGGGGAGGAGGGAAGGAAGGCAGAGAAAAAAATGAGAAAGGATGGGCTAAGGGGAGAGAGGAGAGGGACTCATCCCATCAGACCAGTCTAATTGCTTGCAACACTCCCCAGGCGGAAGAGAATGCAGGTTACGGTACCGGCTTTGCCTCATGAATATTCCTAACTCCATTTCAGACGCAGGATCTGGGTTTATTCAGTGATCGGCTTTTCTGCAGCAGGCAGTAGCTTCCACTTCATACAAATATCAAGGAAGAGAAAGGCCAACTTCTGGCCAAATTGCGGGCAGCAGCTTGGAAAAAGAAGGACCAAGGTCTGAAACGCTGCTCCAAAAAAAATACTATTTTTTCACAAAAATTGGAACAGCTGCTAGCGACAAACGAACCCCCAAATATCCATCAGGCTGGTGGTTATGGCATACACTGGTAAAGGGTGTCACAAACGCAATGGCTTCAACTGAAAATATCCTAAGGAAAGCCTTGATGGGAAAAGTCCACTCCAATCTGCCAGTGCCTGTCCCCAGCTAGTTTCAATATAGAATTTTACACCCAGATCCACCTACCTGATGGCCTGCTGTTGGTACTAACCATTCTAGGTTATTAAAAAAGATGGTTATTTTGGGCTTAATCATAATGGAAATTCTCACACTTTGACAAATCATTACCCACTCGACCTAAGAGCTGTCCTGCTACTTCAGGGTCCTGCCTCTGAGTTGTCGAACTAACACGAAAAGGGAAGTAAATGACAATTAATACTCGATACTTTCTCAGCCTACACTTTTAAGGTTTCTTTTCATTATCAGCTTGAACTTAAATGCAAGTTCTCCATTTCCAGGTAAGGCTAGAAAGCGTATAAAAAAAGAAGTTACGCAGAAAGATGACGGCAAATGGTTGGAACTGCCCTCTTGGGTTTTCCTACACGACTTGACACGGTTTGATGTGCTAACGTTTGGATGTTAAGGGGTAATGGCCCCTCTTTTAGAGGTTATGAATTCAGCCCGGCCGTATTACGAGTAATTAAAGGCTGTTCCCATCACACGAGTGTTCCTGCTGCCTCCATTATCATTGCAGCTGGTGTCCAGCTCAGCTCAACTTCAAGTTACAAAGGTCTACGCTCAAGTTCAAGAGTTTTGCTGGCTGGCTATCTTCATTCCTTCTTATTCAAAGTATTTAACCATGTGCTTGAGTCCTTTTAGTGCTTCGCCAAATAAAAACGCCTCGCTATACGAGGGTCTGAAAGCCAAGGGGAGCGTTTTTGGTGGGAGGGCTGCTCCAGGTAGGAATCCCAGTTGAGAGGGCTGGGAGGGAAGCTCGCACTGCAGAGGGACTATCTGCTTGCATTAGCAGCAAAGTTTATTTCCCACCCTTGCACAGCACAGTCTAGCATTTAAAAATATTCAGCTGACTTCAGCGTGTCTGCATCTCCTGTGCCCTTTATTTGTCTGACGGCTTCTCCTGGACGAGAAGTGTGGGAACATCCAAATTGCAGCGACCGAGCGAAGAGCCAGGAACCACTGCAGTCACTGGCCTGGGGCCAACATTGGCTTTTTTGTTTAAAATGCAACTTATAGAGAGCTATAAGAACAAATATGTATTCTAAATGCTCTAACACTTATTAGAGGTCTGAAAGAAAGCAGTCTTGGAAATAGGAAATGCAAATCCGGAGGGAAAGCTGGAGCACAAGCAGGCAGCCTGCCCTTCCTTCGCTGCACATCTCCCTTTCTTGGCTGCGAGGCGCAGCAAGGAAGTGATTATAAAGCATTTATTTGCAAAATCACAGCCAATAAATCCAATAGCAACAATACCCTCCCTCGCATCGCTTGTTCCTTGGTGGGGGGGAATGAAGGAGAGGGGTAGGTCCAGCAAGCAGGCAGGTGCATGGTAGCAGCTTTCCTTTCCGACACTTTTCATGAAGCCCTCAAGCCCATAAGGTGCAATATTCATCCAGGCTGTCCCCTAGCTCTGCGCACGCCCTTTTGAAGCCCTAGAAAGTAAAAAGCCCTAGAAGGGCTATGAAGGTTATGATACGAGAACCTCTGAAAAGGTTAAAAAAAAAAGGAGTGGGGTATCGAATGAGGAAATGAGTACGGGAGAGCATTAGAGAAAATAAAATGGTACAGACAAAGCCAGCTAATTCTCCTCCCCTTTCCTGGATACAAATACCATCACAAGAAAACCATAGGAAGCGAATCTGACTGCTTTGAAAATCACTGAGGTCAAAAGCGTGACAGAAGAAAGGAAAAAGGATTAAACAAAGGGATGATATAATCTGCACAGCTATAATTCAAACCTTCGAGGTATAAATAGCTACACTACAGGACTCAAGTCAACCACTAATTTACAGCGCAGTCAGGAGCGGGGAGGCAGATACCCATCCCCACAAGCAGATTAATCCTTAACGGCTCATCTTTGCATTTCTGACACCTTTCTTTGAAGTAATAAAGCTGGTACCATCTCACAAAAGGCACTGGCCAGCCTGAAAATTGCGGAGACGGGCCTTGCTGCTGCTTGTTCAGGGCTGCGATGGCCTGTGTGCAGTCCCAGATGCTTTGGTGGGTCCTCTGTGCAAAGCAAAAAGGAGATGGCTCTAATCCATAGGGACAAGAGACAGTCAAAGCCCGGTATTTGCCAGTTTGACAGAAAGGGAAGCAGGACTCAGACGATGGCTCATGTTTCATGATGTTTTCACAAGACCTTAATTGCAGATAAATACTTACTGGGATACTCAAATACTTCCGAGCACTTAAATCACTTCAGCGGCTTTGTAAATCCCTCTAGAAATACTCGTAAGGACAGTGTGTATGATGCCGAGATAAGAGGAGCAGGATCATCAAGATCGTCAGCTGGTGGAGATGATGGCTTTCACAACGGGTCACCCAAACGCTCACCCGGTTTTCTGTCCTCCCCCCTCGACTCATCTTGATTCACGTGAGGAAGGCGATGACAGTGATGGAAACGTAACTGTACAGGTGTTTCTTCGGTCCCTGCATACATCCCCTTTCCTATCACATCACTCTTTAGGGGAGAAATTGCTTCACTTTTTACCACATTGCTAACTTCTGCACTCGGGTTCAAGAGCACATCCCTGGATGCAGGGGGAACGGCTGCGCGTTTGGTGCTTTCCCAGTCGCTCTGGCTGCGTCCAGACATCCCTTGCACATCCTCATGTGTCTAACAAGCTAATTAACCACCAGCACCCTTCCCCTGCTAACGCGGGTCCTCACTGCATCGCGGCCTATTTAAATCGACCAAAAATATCCCTGGCATTTTTTGACTGATGAGATACAGCATCCAATGTCTCACTGTACAAGATGAAAATTACTATCAAGCAACACGTCAGACTCCATTTAGCCAACGATGTTCTTCAAACACCATCTGATCAGTCACTAACCTCTCGATGGTACCCAACCTCTGGTACACAATACCTCGCTCATTGCTTTTGGGGAGCATCCAGCTTGGTCCCACTATCATCAGGTCGAGGGAGGTGATTCTGCCCCTCTGCTCCGCTCTGGTGAGACCCCACCTGCAGTGCTGCGTCCAGCTCTGGGGTCCTCAGCACAGCAAAGACGTGGACCTGGTGGAGCAGGTCCAGAGGAGGCCACAGAGACGATCAGAGGGCTGGAACACCTCTGCTATGAGGACAGGCTGAGAGTTGGGGTTGTTCAGCCTGGAGAAGAGAAGGCTCCGGGGAGACCTTATTGTGGCCTTTCAGTACTTAAAGGGGGACTGTAAGAAAGAAGGGGACAAACTTCTTAGCAGGGCCTGTTGCGATAGGACAAGGGGTAACGGTTTTAAGCTAAAAGGGGGTAGATTCAGACTAGATATAAGGAAGAAATGTTTTACGATGAGGGTGGTGAAACCCTGGCAGAGGTTGCCCAGAGAGGTGGTAGATGCCCCATCCCTGGAAACATTCAAGGTCAGGTTGGACGGGGCTCTGAGCAACCTGATCTGGTTGAAGATGTCCCTGCTCATTGCAGGGGGTTGGACTGGATGGCCCTTAAAGGCCCCTTCCAACCCGAACCATTCTATGATTCTACGATTCTGTGATCAGGAGTGGCTGCTTTGTGCCCCCGGTGGGTTATTTCATCAAGACGTCTCTCTGGAAACCGTACTCTAGGATAAGTGTGCAGCTAGTTGGAAGAAACACTTCTTGCCAATGCATACTTTCCTACCGAAATAGAAGTAGCACCTTTAAACACAAACAACTTTTAGCTTACAGCACAGTAGTCCTTGGGCAGGAGATTCGAGCCAACCCCTTCAACCAGCTTTAGCTACTGAAGTTACGCAGGGAAGAATTTGTCAAAGACGAGTGTTGTTTTCTGTACAACAGCAGCCATGTGCTCCAGTCGGATTAAATGCCATGCAGGCTGGTGAGAAAAAATAACTTTGTTCCTCCCCAAAAACAGAAGTTGGACAATTCACATCAAAACTGGTTTAGTTGCAAAATAAAATGCACCAATACGGATGCTTAAAACGTAGCACATTTTACCAAACACAGATGTTAAAGTATGATTAGAAAAAAAATTAAGACTTGTGGTTTGAAACCCTCCAAATGTATGTTAAAAAAAATTGTATAACAGAAAATTCTTCCATATTTTTGATCCCAATAATAAAGACCATGGCCGATCAGCAGCTGAAAGGGTCTGAAAGTCGTCTTGCTGTGAGCCTTGCACTTCCCAGTTACCACCCTGTCCCATGCCACCCATGTCCCTGCTACCCTGAAGACAGACGCAGCCGGTGACCTTGTTTCTTGTGGCCAGTGGCCACGGCTCCCCGTCACCCTCGCACAGACAATTAGTGTTAATAGTCTGTTATCCACCACTGACATCTAAAAGATCTATTTGGCTCTCATCAAGGAAAAGGGCTGGGACAACAGCTGGACGGAAGGGAGCATCTAATTGTTAAAAATCCCCATTAGTTTAAGATTAAACAGTTTAAAGCATATTCAGAACCTGAATGAAAGAATCTGATTTAAAGAAATCATAATCACCAACATTTAGCCATAAATCTACCCAAACTCTTCAGCGAGTCCTTTTTAACAGCTCTGACTTTTTAATTAAAAGCAGAATCACGGCAAAGGGGAACGCACGTTGACGTCGGGTGTTGCAGATGTCTATCGAAGCCAGATGGAGCCATCCTCACCACTCTCACTCCAACACAGCACTAATACCACATTTCCATTTTCCAGAAGTCAGTTTGCCTTCTATCCCGTAGAAAGGCTTTCGCCTTGGTTACTTTTGCTTTCTGTTTAGCTTGCACAGAGGATATCTTGCACTTGGGATGAGCTCAGAGTGAAGAAAGTATCAATGCCTAAGGAAAAGTGCTTGGTTTTCCTTCCCAATCTGTTATTAAAATAGGTGTATGGATGAAATAATTCAATCATCGGAGGTGCTGAAAAGCAGAGGGTGGGTTTTAAAAGGTACTTCTCCTTTTAAAAGGAAAAGTCTGGCTCATGGTGAAGAGAAGCAGCAAATCTGTTCACGACATTTCTTCCCTTCTGTGACTGAGAAAGGTTTATTAAAATGATCATGATCGTCGCGTAAGAAAACAAAGTAATTTCATTACAAGCAAGAGATGAACCACTGAGGAACAGCTTCGCCCCCTGCTAACGCCCAAAATATAGGGCTGCTTTCGTTAGATTATAAAGCAGCGATGCTCAAAGCACCGTGTGTGGACCAAAGATGATCCTGAGCATCCCAGTGACGATCTGCATCACATCACTTTAACACCATTTTCAATTAAGCACTTGATAAAGATTAATCACTGTCTTCAGCAAGCTGACAGCCACTCAAAAAGCACAGAAACAGCGACTTTAAAAACAATGGAAACTCTTAAACAGCTGCCTGAGGGATGAAAAGACTAGTGTCTAGCAGATATTATCTTTTATTAAAGGGCAAATACAATTGAACCAGGGAGTAGATGTTTTAAAGCAGTTAATGCAGAGGAGAAAGTGGGTTGCCACCCAAAATCTCACTAAAACATCTTCCCAAATGATACGTTTCAGGCCCTACTCAAAGCACATAAAGAAACAGCTATTAAATAGGTTTCGATCGAGCCTCTGGCTGCTGCTCAGGAAAAGGACGTAACAGATTCGCCTCTGAAGCAAAACAGCGTAACTGGGGAAGCAGCCACCAAGAAAAGGAGGCAGCATCCCCCGGCGAAGCCGATCTTCCATTGAGCAACTGGCTCAAAACCAGTGGCATCCTGGGCTTCCCAGTTTGCTTTTGTGCCTGTGGATACCTGTTAGCATCCCCACCATAATATTTGAGTGTGGCTTCAATGCTGCTGAGGGCACCCAAGCCAAGCCGGGCGCGGTGGGAGCTGGGGTGCCTTGCCGCAGCCCAACGGGCTGGGCTGGCAGCTGAAAAGCAGAAAATTCGTTTCCTGCAACCGGTCATTTGGGGAAACAAATTTTCATTATGCATAACGTGTGTCTGAGCCCACAGACAGCAGGCCTGAGCCTCTGACAGCTCGGGTAGGAGGCAGAGCAGCACCAGCAGCATGACTGTCGAGATCTTTTTGCATCCCAGCACCCGCAGGGCGCTGCAGAACCAGGGCTCTGCCTTTCTTCAACAGCAGTATTTGAAAAAGTGATGACAAGCCAGCGAGGTGGCCTGACACGCATGGTTAGTGCCCCTGCAGCTGAAGGCGGTGACCCATTGCAACTGTAATTTCAGAATGGTTTTTTGACTGTAGCTGGTGTCTTTAAGGGGACACCTGGTCTAGCAACAGGAGGAGAGCACACAAGCAGAATCCCCGTCCCCTCCAAGTGGCTCGGGCTGCACATTCATTCGAAGACGCAGACTTGGAAGAAAACATCCAGGTGATGCCACCACTCCCGACGCAGCCCTCCACGAGGACCCCCAGGTGCAGGAGCCACTCCCGGTGTTCCTGACTTGCACGTCCTGGTTTGGGGAAGCACTGAAGGGCAGAGCTCCAGCCCTTCCAGATAATTTGCTTTTTGCTCAGATGTAACTCTTTCCCTCCAGACCCTTCAAGCTCACACTGCTCTTGATCATGTTGTCCCACCACCTGCCCTACCATGTCTATAACTTAGTGTTCATCTTTGGATGAAGGAAGGGAGATGCCAGGCATCCTGGCAAGCGCCCGCTCAACACCCATCACGTCTTCCTGCCGTGCACCTCTGAACGCACCTCTCTGAGTCTTCTTGCACAGATTAAAATGCACCAACACAGTGGCATCCTGACCAACCACCTGAACAACCCAACCCAGCTTCAACAGTTATTCGAGTCATCTTTCTGCTGCCTAGTCTCTAGAGTCGTTTCCCTCTCCTCCTGCAGAGCTCTCGCGTCCCCTTGACTTCCTTCTCTGCAAGGAGGAACGCTGCACACAATAATATGCAATAACTAAACCCAAATGGATTGCAGCTGCAGAGACCTTCCTGCTCAGTCACACCTGCACCTCAGATGTCAGTTTAGATGCCACAATACCCACTCATTCGGGGGGGACGGGGATGGACAGCAGCATTTAATCCTCAAAACTAGTTTGTCTCAAATACAAAGCTTTTTGCAAAAACTAAGGCACTTGGGTATCTGGTTTCTCCAGCAGCACGGTCTTGTTCACACGATCTCACTGACTTCTCCAACTCCCTGTCCAAGACTGGAAGCGGTTCACATTAATGTTTTTTTTTTTTTCTTTTAAAATTTTTTTTTTAAGGACCAGGTCTAGTTGAATTTATAACCTAAAAACTTACTCTAGAACTACAGCAGCTTGACCTTATGCTTCCTCAAAGCTCAGCCCCAGGTAAGACCTGAGGTTGCCAAGAACATCTGCTGAGCGAGGTGCAGTCAAGCCAGCACGCTGTACCAGTGAGGCACCTTGCAGCGGGGAAAGAGCCACGCAGAAGTAAAATGCAGATTTATTGTAGCATAAACTCCATCTATATTTGAAGTATTTTACTTTAAAGAGCTTTTTCCCTCCCTCCAGCTCTTCAACGAGCTCCTCGACCTTGCTGAATTGCTCATCAAGCCAGATGCACCACATGAAATGGAAGCAGAACCTGGCCAAGCTGCACCGTTTGCTCACACACAGCCCCCATCCCCACCAACGCTCCCTGCAGCAGCAAAATCCTATGGATTACAGTGTTTGTTTCCCCAAATACGGTACGCTTCACCCGGCACACCACCCTCCTCCTGCACTACACCAGAGCCAAATGACACACCGGGCAGGAGCAGCTGGGTAACAGAAAGGATGGGCGAGAAAGGGAATACGTCTTGCAAAACACATCAACCTTGATGGGCGTCCATGAAACGCATTCAAAAAGCAAGTTTGGGAATTAAATTCCCTGTTAAATTACCTGAGCAACGGTCAGCCAAAAGCAAGTTTCCCTCTAAACCTGTCCTCCTCCTTGCTCCCGAGACAACCCCTCCACGTTCCACAAGAAATAATTTACCTCCTTCCCCAGTGAGCACGTCCCTCAGCTCCGCGGGTACCAACTGTCCTCTCTCTCAGTCAAAGTGTTATTATATTTGGATGAAGCTCAGAGCAACTGGCTGAGCTTGTAAGACCAAGAACGCATTTTGGCTCAGAACTGGAGGATTTACGCATCAAAAGCCTGTCTGCCTCTCCCCAACTGCAGCGGTTTACCTGCTACCAGATATTACTTCTCATAAAATGCACCTACCTCAGACCATCATGGGGAAAGCATCACAGCGCTTGTAAATGCTCTGCTCTGCTAGCGAATAATTCATTATTCCAGCCTGCCTTATACCCCATGTACACCCACATACAAAAACCCCCAAATATCTGCTTGCCCTCAGAATGACTCCGTGTGAAAAGGGAACAGGTCCCTGACCAAGCACCAGCGGTTCCTCACTGCAAGTAGATCATACACGTGTAAAATGTAAGTATGATAAATCCGTCTAACCACCGACTGGAACTGCGAGAGGTCCACACGTCGCTTGCCAAATTCCTGTAGCATATGTGATTTTCTTTTTTCTTCTTTTTAATCACTGCATAAGCCACAGAAGATCTAGCCAGCAATATTAAAGGAAAAGTCACTGGTCAAGGAAAAGAGGAAAATACTGGTGACGGTGCCAGCCCGAGGCCAGGGGATTTCCATGCTTTGCTCTTGGAAAGACCTGATAGGATTGATATATTTTTTTTAGCTTTCAGCAGGGAACTTCAAGGATTTGGACTACAAAATGCTTAAATAACATCACAAGAATTGATTCTGGAAAAGGAGAGACGAGAAGTTAGGGGCATTAGTAACCGCCGACCTGCCTAACCACGTCACTGACCCGCACCTGGCTGACCGAATGTATTCCAGAAACGTGGATGTGGTTTATAGCACGTGGTAAGGTCTTGGGGCAAGAAACCTATTTGGTGCAATTCCATAATTTCATGGCTTTTGGTTTATATCAGCTGGGACCAGATGTTCTCCTCCGGCCCCTCCAGCTGCAGTGTCTTCTATATTTGGTACTGTGAAAAAACGGTCAGAAGGGCACCCCAAATCTGTCACTAAAGCTGCTGCACTCGTGCCATTACCAACAAACACAAACCATGGCTGATTAAATTTCCTCTCCTCGTCTTACTCAACCGGGCATTTCTGCCATCAGGTCTACCCAAGGTTTTGAATAACCTCTGCAGTGGCCGCTGACAGAAGCCTCCTGTGCTACAAGGAGGCCACTGCCACCGAAAGTTGGGGTTGCAGACCTTTCATCTGTTCTTTTTCTTTGTTTGCTTTCCACCATCAGATCGCAGGGATCTTCTCTGTTAACACATTCTCCCGAAACGGTGAGGATGGGGGGTATGACAAGCTGACATCAGCGTAAAGGACGCCCTGAAAAAGTAGAAACGGGCACCACCGATTGAAAACAAAGGCGACCCCGTGGCATTCCATCCTTCAGAGGCACCTCCCGGCTCCCAGCGATGACAAAGGAGCCCGAACGTCGTCCCTTCCGCATCTTCACTTCCTCGACTTGTCATCTCCTCTGACTGTTCTGACCAGGAGCAGATAAACTCTCCAGCGGCGAGGAACTCGCCTTCATATCTGCTACACAATATCGATCAAGCAGAGCAAGGCAGGTTTGGCTGGAGCTAGTAAGCATTACTTGCTCAGAAAAAGATCCATTCTGAGCTGTAAAAATAGTCATGTAAATCGCCTAATAGGTTATCCGCCCGATTTGAAGGATCTATTCTTTTGAAGGAGATGTGGATCAACTCAATCCTTTCATGGGACCAAATATAATCAAAGCAGAAATGTGTTTGAAGCCATCAACATGAAAAAAAATTGTTCCTATAGATTCAGGTCCACCAGCATTAGCAGTAACTCTGTTTAGCTGTAATTAGCACTGCTTGATCTCAGCAGAGACATGATGTTGAGGAAGCCCTCAAAACTTAGCAGGCAAACACCGCTGAAAACCTGAACAGACTGCAGCTGCAACCCTCCTGAAAGCTGAAGCTGTGGTCGCTACACACTGCAGAACAAGGGCTAGCAACGTATTTTTGAGGCAACCACCAATTTGAGGCAGTTTCCTGTCTGATTCAGGTGACAGGTACCTCAGCTGCTGGTATCAGTTTTTCAGGACCCAATTTCAATAAAAATCACACGTCTCAGAAGGACGCAAGAGCAATCAATGTCTGTGCACTGACAGTTATGCTGAATTAATGTAAAATGAAGTCTTCTTAAACACCTGCAAGAGGAAACCTGCTCGCAGAACAAGCTACCGAAAAAAAAAAAAATTACTCTTCAGGGCGGCAGTTGTCAGAAAGAAGATGGAGGGTGGATCTGTTTATTTATACACAGCAGCTCCAGGTACCGGTTGCAGGTCCCAACAGGCCGCCCAGTGTGGTTTCTGCAAGCACTTGTCTCCTTCACGTCCCCAGCCCGCAGTCAGCTTCAACAGCGAACGCTGGAGGTGTGTGTTTAGTACTGATGGTTTGTGAAACCGTTCATACAAATCCCAGGGTATTTTTAGCACGCAGCAGGCCAGGAGGTCAGCTCACATCGATGACATCAAATTCAGTGTCAAGGTTTGAAGCTTCAGAGGAAAGAGGTGGGGAGAAGTGCCTATGGGACTTAGGAGCACCAGTAATTTGTGATTTCTGGTCTCAGGGCAACCTCTGCGTTTCTGAAAAGCCCTCCAAGGCTCAGCCCGCACATCAACTAATGCCAAAATTTGACAGCAATCTTTAAAGGTTTGAGAAGGACTACAGCTTTGACCGAAACTAAAGGAGTGAATCTTCCAAGTGGGGGCAAAAGCGTGTCTTGGCTTGGTCACCATCCAGTGCAAAAGCCACCAGGGTGAACTGCAGGACCAGGATGGGTCCCGACCCGTCACCTCCTCTTGGCTTCTCCTGCAGTTTGCTCACAACTGCGTGTGCTCAGTGAGAAGATCAAGCTATGGCACCAATGCACTTTTTTGAAGAACAATCCTCAAGAGAGAGGGTGCAGGATGCGACCACTGCGGCAGCCGGTGCCTCTGTGCAGCCTCCCCTGCCCGTGCTGGAGGAGATGGAGCCGTGCAGCAGCAGCAGCGCTCCGACAACAAACTAAATTTCAACTTAATACGCGAACGCATACCAGGGGAATGAGCCAACCACAATTACTGACTCTTATCTCGCAGGAAAGATCTTTCAGTTATTGTGGGTAGTGCCGAAAACATCAGGTCGGTGATCGGTACTGCTGGAACCGGTGAGAAGAAAACCACACGTGTCAAGCTCTTCTGCAAATCCACAGGGCACGTCGGCTTGGTTCCCACCTCCCAAAAGATGTTGGCAACGCTGGAAAAGGCACAGGGAAGGATTCGGATGCTCTGAAGGTAGCGAATGGCTTTGGATGGACTTTGTTGAAACAAGATATGTGGTTTTAGTACTCACTCCCTCAACAAAACACGGCACTCAGCTCAGCACTGCACCGGTATCGATATGACTGTCACCTCCACGCCTGGATGGTTTTCTGCCCTTTTGAGTAGCTCGCTGTAAGCCTGTACTTACCTCTGACCATATGTACAACCCTAACACACTCAAAAAACCCACCGGTGCCAGGACACACACACAGCCTGAATGGTATCTGCATCAGCTGGCAATCATTAGTCAGCATATCTGGCAACGTTTTGAAGGCTCAAATACAGATGCCTCAACACAATGCCACGTCTCCATCTCATGATACACCTCGCTCCTATTGCTTTCAACAGACACCGGCGCTCTTCTCAGCCCAGGACCATTCAGGCGAATGGTGGGACCGCTAATGCCCCACCAGTCTCATGGCTCACACCTCTACCTGATGCTCTGTGCCATGGGGATTTATTTCAACAAACGAAGAAATTCTCCTCCTTGTTTTCCCCTATCAAAATGAACTTTTGAGGAAATAAGTACATTACACAAAGTATTTTAGATGAACATCCTGACATGTTTACCTTAGTCTTTTCTACTGTCTACAAAAAGAAAATAAAGGATTACAAGCAAATTATTTAATGCCATGAGGTTTGGTCAAATTTTAAGTGAGGACGACAGGTTTAGCATCCCTGTAGAATTCTGAGTAAAATAAAAAGCCTGCCTTTCTATGTGAAACCTGGTTTTAAGTCACCTAAACTTCAAGTGATTCTTTCATCGCTCTTCCTATTCCTATGAGACACCGTAATTTTAAATATTGGATAATTTGAGTCTGCAGCTTGAAGGTTTCTTCAGAACGTCAGCTTCTTGCTTTTTGTAGACAGACTGATGACACTGTAGCTAATTTGCCTAATTAGCGATTTACAGAAAGATCTCTCTACGAGAACGTGAAACCCTTCAAATGAAATGCTTTAAGTGCAGAATCAAGAGACCATCCATAACGTTTGTTTACTCCCATCTTCTACATATTTTTGGGCCACACTATTTCTATCAGCAGGTCCCGCGATTGATGGCATCATACTTCCTAGATACAAAACTGAACTCTGCAAGAGGCCAAGCGTAATTGTCCCAAGTTTTTCCTAACGGGAAGATGTTGCTTTTTAAAAAATCACACTGGGTGGAGAGGGAAAGAAGTCAGCACATAAAATAAACACACACATCCAGACGTCGTCACACAGCCCAGAATGAGTTTTCCCCTTGATTTCAGCAGCTTTGTTTCTATTACTCCATCTTTCCTTCCCCCAAGCACTCGGCTGTTGCTGACCGCTGCATCCAGGCACACAAATCCTTCTTCTAATGGGTCCTCTGGTACCATGGAGCATAGGGAGAAGGCTTGCACAGATGTTCATTTTGTAAGAAACAATAATTCATGCAAATTCCTGCTCCAAGCAAATTCCACAGTAGTGCATCTTATCGCAAGCCAAACAAAAAGTACAAATACATTTGAGAACCGTAAACCTGTATTAAAAGAATTTGCTCTAGTTACAGCTTGAATTTCCACCTCTCCCTCCAACGACTCAGCCAGTAAACTATCCACTGACACTAAACACCAACCAAACCACTAATTCCACCCGTGCTAATTAGAAGTGTAAACCCCAAGTGCAATATAAAGCAAAGCCTGCGTTGAAGTACGACAGAGATAACACACCCCACGTTCACCCACGATACTCTTACCCGTTTACAGCCCGAACAAACGCAAGAACAAAATCCTGTCCATGATGTTGGTCTCACCAAACATCTCACCGGGCTCCAAAGCAGAGCATCCAACTTTGCTATATTTTGGGTATTTGCAGATTGCAGAGGTCTGACGCTTTGGTGGGAACGCGGAGACAGCTCTATCACCTTTTCAAGCTTGTAAATCGAAACGTTATGAGTGTGTAGAGCAAAGCCTGGAAATGCGTAGCGTCCTCTTGCCTGAGTAAAGTCAAGACGGCTTTTTGAGGTTTTTTGACTGCGAGGGGAAAGGTCGACTCACATTTAGGAGTCTATACAGTGAGTGCGGTGAAGACCCTCTTTCCTACTGCAACAGGAGGCAGAGACCAGCAGTGACCATTGCGGCAGTGACCACTGCACCACCCTGATGATGCCTCTGAGCCCAACAGCCATGGCAGAAATGACCCAGCAAGACAAGAATCCAGATATTAAAGTATCATAAAAACTACTTTTAAATACATTTAACTCCGCACACATTTGTATTTTCTTTTCCAAGTTTGTCCAACAGTTTAGTGCTTTTAAAATTTGGGATTTTCCTCCATTTCATTAATCAATAATTGAGTACTCTCTTGCCACATTTGGAGATAGACCAGCTTTCCACAGAAGCTCAAGATCATGAAAATAAACTAAGAAAATATTTTTAGTTTTTTTTTTTTTTTGAGAAGGCAAGTTAGAACCTGAATTCCAACTCAACCACTATGTTTCAGCAGAACAAAAAAATCCCTGTGCTGAGTGCTCTCAAATAAGAGTCATGCCCCTTCCAACTCTGCACCAACAGAGACCTTATTATCCTTTAGGGGAAGAAGTCGGATTTTTTCCACTTAGTTACGTTCCCAGGTAGTTCTTAAATAAGATTTCCCTTCCCCCTGTGTTTAAAGGGACACTTTAACACAACAAGTTAATGCCTTGGCCGTGTGCTGCTCCATACTGCCATCGTTGTGTACTGAACCCTAAAATAGAGCGATGACTGGTTGGCCACCGGCGAGCGTGATTTTGTTTCAAGGAGAGGACAAACGCCAAGATGCCAAAATTAACAACGCTTCTTCCTACCTTAATTATCGTAAGTAAATCGTCCACCTGCATGTCATTAGGAGCCCATAAAGGTTCTTCAAGTGGTGCCCCCTGCAAACAAACCAAAAAACAAGCTTTTAAAACCAAAGAGTTAAAATTCACCAACATCTTCGGAAAACAGTATTTTTACTGCTGCGAGCAAGGTGATTCCAGTTCATTTTACCTACATGCAAAATGCAGCTTTTCATTATTGCTCAAGCTAGCAACACACTTGAAAAAATGAAAATGACTTTTAAATACAGAAGGCAAAATCGTGGGAGTCGCTAGGGTTAAAAGTGTTTTCGGGCAGAGGCAGCAGCAGGCGATTACAGGTCAGCAGCAGCGGTTACAAATGAGAAGGAGACTCTGCCGTTCACAGCTTTGCTTGATGCGTGCACTGCTGTTTGGGGTAACGTAAAGTAAAATACAGTTTAGGAGGGTCCACAGCTAGAAGGAGGAGATAATTTTTCTCGTAGTGAAGGCATCGTATTCTCCTTGGGCTCCTACGAGTGAGTATTTACCCAGACACAAGCAGTTGGGGCATTTGAAAAAGCGGTTCTGTGTATGTTCATTTATTGTCATCGCAAGGAAGGAGGTCAGAAAGCCACACGGTGGTCACCAGGACTTCTGATGGCCACATACCAGTGAGACAGCCACCAGCAGTCTTCCCCAAGCCCAAACCTCTCTGGATACAGACTCCGGCTGTAGGGTCAAGCGCAGTCCTACAAGGAACAGGCTGAAGCTTGTCCCTGCGGTTCAGGTGACCTGTAGTGATGTTTGTGATGTTCTCACACCTCTGCACAAACCAGCCTCCCTCCCCACCAGCTCTCGGACGTGGGTTCCTCACTCCATCAGCACAACAGCACTGCCGGGGCTCACAGTTCACTTGAGAAGTCGAGACTGTTCCTGGCTGATCCCCACTTTTACATGACAAGCCAACTCGCTCCCACTCTCTCCATCTCTATTCTCCACCCCAAAATATTTTTTACCTACATCAGCTTTGAGGCAGCAGCAGGCTCCTTGCAGGAGTTTGCAGAACCAACCCCTCCTTTCACTAATCCCATCTTCCGGGCTGATGCTATAAAGTACGAAATTAGAGTCCTGAGGCAGTTCTAGATTTCGTGTTGAATATATTTAACCAAATTAATATTTTTTTTCTATCAACATCTTTTCTCCCCAGCCTTGGGCAGGATGCGACCCAGCCATCTGCTCTGTCGGTGCCAAGTAGCTGCAGAGCTCAGACATAATCCCTGGGTGATCTCCTCACTGCTTTTCATCCTACTCAAGTGTTGACTCGAGCACTTGTTCAATTAGGCAAGTCTCAGCACTTCAATCAGATGGGCACACAAGGCTGATTTTTACCTCCACAGAGAAGAAAAAAATCTGATTTAGTCGAGTGTGATAGAACCAGGGGCTTCAAAGCAACGAGACCCGGAGACCACGTCTGCTCTGAAGTCTGCCAGAATCGCTGCTCAAGCCGAGCAGACCACCAGCGACCAGCAACTTCCATCTATAGAGAAGTTGAGAGAGAGCAGATTAAAAAGACAGTGGATCTGGCAGGGAGAAGAAGAGCTGGATTACTTTCCTGATACTTCTTTTTTAAGGCAACCGGAGAACGGCTGAGCCGTCTGCTTTCTCTTGTCTCTGGCTCAAAGTGAGCAACTCACAGAGGTGCTGAACTCGCTGGTCTCCCCGCACCACCTGCTTTTCCTTCCTTACGATCCAGCGTTTCCCGACACCTCCCAGCAACGCTGCCGTCCCAGGGCAGAGGGGTCTGGGGGCTGCAGAAATGCAGTCCAGCCCTCAGCCTGCCCTCTCCTCCCTGTGCAATGGGAATGAGGTCCCTCTGTCCTTCAGTTAGCTAACGTGCATTTAAAACAAAGGGGTAGATTTTACAAGACCAAATCAGGAAGCTGGCGTAAGCAACTGTGCTCTCAATATTTTCATGGTCAATTTATTCCTTCATTCACCAAGCTGCCAGATTCAAAACGCAGCCTCAGACAGTGCTGAGAAGTGCAAGAAAAGTCGGAAGACTTTGCATTCACCTCCAGCTTTAGAAAGCCTTGATGGAACGAAGGACTCCCCTTCCCTGCCGTTATTAGCATCATCTGAGAGTTAAAAGGGAATCAGCAACGAAGCTGCGTTTTTGCAAAGCTTGGAGCAAGACACATGGTGTGTACGGTCACGGCTCCTTCCAGGATGAGGCCAACATCTTGCTGAAGGAAAAACGTACACTGGAAGGTAATGAAAAAAAGCAAATGCAAAGGCAGAATGAAAACAAAAGAGCTTATAAAAGCTTATAAAAGTCAATGCAACACGTTTAAATGGGTTTTAGAGCAGGCTGTGTCTTCAGACGGCTGTAAAAACAGATCAGTACCAGAAGAAGAGAGTAATTCATGATGCATGACTTGCAGTCTCATAAGCCTCGTTCCTTTTGAAAAGGTAAGGAGCACGGTGCAGGCATGCTCTCAAGTCGCTCGAGTATGTAAGAACAGAAACATCTTATCTTATAAATACAAGAATATCTTACATCCACATCTGTTCTTAGAAATTAGTCGCACGGCCTGCGCGTAGAGGAAACACGATTGCCAAAGAGCAAACGTACGACAGAACTGAAAGGAGGTGGCATGTCCCACATTCAGCTTACTCAGCCCCGGTCACACACAAGCCCTTCCACCCATCTGCCGTGCCCCGACCCCGCTGTGCCCCAACGTGCCAGCAATGTAATCTGCTTGCCAGATAATCCTCCAAAAACACAGTATCCTGAGGATCCGGTGCAGTCAGCTGACTGTGGTAAGCCATGGCTGCAGCCCACCGGCCTCGGGAATGGTATGATTACTGTTTGTAATTATTATTTGTTTATGTTAGTTGTCTATGTTTGGATGAAAGTAATTTAACCAGGTAGATGTACATGCTGTTATAGCAGATCAACAGTAAGGAAGGCACGCTGGCTATAGGAAGGAGCTTCCGTTCTCTACAGCCAAAATTCAGTTTTCCAAGTCTGGCAGCATCGGGAAACCTGATCCAGGTGTTTCTGGACAACACTGTAACATAAAGCTGCTTCAGAAAGAGCTTTGATTATGAAAGACACCCTGGGACTCAGCAGCCAAGTGTCTTCCAGCATGGTGCTGTGCCGAAAGATGAAAGACTCCTTTGCAAACCATGCAAGCAAGGTGAAGGAGAAGGTCTGCCTTGTGCTCTTGTATTTTAGATTCACAAGACAAGGCCGTTTTATTGGTAAGAAGTCAGGTAAATTGGTTGTGTTTGCGTTTTTATTTAAACCAAGAAATGGAAGATTAAGAGCTGCATGTTTGCAAGCTCACCTGCAGGCTCCATCCCCTGGAGATGGACTGGTCCAAGGGATGGTCCATCGACTTGCAGAGCGCAAGTTAATGCCAGGAGAGAGTTCAACCACCCTTATACCCCAACAAATAACAGATGCAGCTTATCTCGCAGAGCTTGGGAGTCCCAAAACTGCAGCTCGACTGGTGGCTTCCCATCATCAAACAGGAAAATGCTACGGACGGTGAGTTGCGTGCTTGGGAGTGAAGAGCTTCTAGTAATTCAGCAGTGTACAGGCGCCTCAGCTGAGGTCAGGGCCCTATCATGAGCCATAAAGAACTGTAGGATGTTCCCTCCCTGGAAGAGCAATTACATCTGCAAACAGTACCTACAAAAAGATGGACGGGACCACGAGAAAGGTGCCATTCCTTGGCGTTTCTTCTCTCCCAGAACAGCTCAAGCAGAAGGTCAGTGACCACAGGGGTAGGAGAGCCAAAACCCAATTCACAGCCTGGTACCCTGTTTTACCCACTACGTTAAAGCCGCTAAACCTCTGCAGCCAGGCTGTGCCACTCTCCGTAGCAAACAGGCACACTTAAAGTCATGGGAATGAATACTTTGGTGGACATGGTGGACCAGCAGGCATCCAAAATGAGAACTTCACTCAAGCTGCACATTTCTGTGCTGGATCGTCCTGCTCGCTATTGGAACAATTTTACGGCGCAACAGCATTCCTTTTATAAAAACGAGAAATACAAGCTCACAGACTAAGAGGTCTCCTTCAGAAGAACCCCGCTGAGAAAGTGCTTTGGGAACGGCGGCACTAGGTGGGACTTCAGACAATGACAGCAGGTTTGTTACTCGAGAACGTTAATGGTATAAAATGTTACCCACAAAAATGTTCAAGATCTGGGGTTGGCAAAGGTGGCCTACAGTTATAGGACTCCTCCATCTCTTATTAAAATAATTAAAATAAAAGTAAGGCAGGTATTAGTTGGCTAGACAGCCCCAAATCCCGCCGCCTGCGTAATCCGCCTGAAAGCCAAATGTATCAAGGCAAATTAAAGCTGCCTTTAATCCATGCAAATCTCAGCACAGGAATCTTTTATTCTCTTACCTCCTGCCGTGAGTTTAGCCCTGCCCCACACCCCTCCGCGCTGCCAGAGCTGCGGGAGCGAAACAACACAAAGCTCCATATTTTAGTAACATGGAGAAGAAATTTTGGACCTTTCGCACATTTTGGGGTGGACGCAGCTTTACGCTTCCCTGGTTGGCTTGAGACCGAACCCCTTTCCACCCGCGCGTGGTTTAATCATAGGTATCGACACACATAAATTAGGGCAATTTGTGCATAAATTAGGCAGCGTCATTATGCTAATTGGGATGGTATGATTGTGCCGAGCGTGTTTGCAATCTGCCACAATCCTCTGGGACAGCGCTGTGAGTGAGTTGCTGCATCTGAAAAGGCCGGTGCTCCGCTGGCATCCCGCTGCGGCAGGTACGGCCGCACGTCGACCCAATGCAAGCCTATATAACAGAGGAGAAGGGGCGAGGAGACTGGCTGGGATTTGCTTGATCTTAAATGCTGGTTTCTTTTCTAAGCTGTAATGCTACCCTCAAAAAATAACTCTACTTCCTAAACATCGCACCCTAACTGCCCCCGTGATGCATGAAACAGGTCGATTTATAGACGGGGGCAGAGAGGCTGCTAGAAAAATAAACCACCACGGTGCAAACACCAAGGTGCATGTAAGACAAATAAAGAGCAGGAAACTCAAATCCTCTGCACTTTGCTTTATCAAACCTAACGTGAAGAAACAAGTCGTCCTTGCAGAAACCAGAGCCGCTGCACTTTACCCTTCCAGTCCCCACCTGAACTGCAACAGAGGTCGGGATGCTCGCCGGGATCGGGGATGTATCATAGAGTATCCCTGATGATCCCTGCCCTAAAAGAAAAAAAAACCCGCAATCTTACCAACTGAATGAACAAGGATAACGGAGGAACAAATAAACTGCAAAGCGACAGCTTCTCCTTTTTGAGGTTCAGTTAAATAACCATACACGAGTAGGTCTACCTAGTGTAGGCAATTATCAAGGTAGACCTTCAGGGTCTCTTACCAAAACATGGATTTTTTTAGATATCCTACAGGTATCCTGCAGCCCGAGCCCCGAACGCCTGCAGGGCCGCGGTCAGTGTCCCTGTGCAGAGGATGGCGTTGCGGGGCTGCTGGTGATGCTCAGCTCCAGCTCTGCGGTCTGGGGGTGGGTCTGGTGTTGCACCGTACCTCCCTCCTCCTTACGGGCACCAGGGGATGCTCCTGAAGCCATTCAATTTTCCTACCAAAACTGGTCTCTAATTTAGCTGCCAAATGGGATCATTACGATGAAAAATCCTACCTGTGGGACTTGAGATCTCTCCCTTCAGAGGGAATTTGAGATCGGTTTATTCTCCAGGATCCAGCCAGGAGTTTTTCCTCCAATGGACGTGCTGGCACTTTGCCTGGCTAAAAAACATACAGCAGAAGAGCACCAAGCGCTAACCCACCACTAAAAGCATTAAAAAAAATCAACTTTGGGCAAACCATATGGTAACACTCACTCCGCCACAGGTGAGAGCAAATACAGCACGCCCTGTACAGCATGAAGTAAAAATAATAAATTTTCAGAGAATAATGGCGCTTAAATACCAAACCAGCCCAGGACCAGATGCCCAGGTGAAAGGTTTTTAATGCCTTCGACCTCAGTCTTCCTGCACTTTTGCATTTCTTTGCTGCTTCGACCTTATAAATATCAAGAGATGGCTTTTACAGCAGCACCCAGAAGCTGCCCGGCTGCAGCATGGGGACAAGCCATGCCCCGCAGACCTCCCGGGCTGACAATATTACAAAATCCTGCAGAGGTACCTGGAGGATTGACGATCAAAGCCACAAACCCTGTTTACAAGCAGGCACAGTCAGCACCCTAAACTCAACCCAAGGCAAAGGAAGCGGGGATAAAGACGAGTTATTGCAGGAAAGGGAAAACGAAGGTGAAAGGACGAGAATACTAAGAGGGCAGGGGTGCACAGGAATCGGGGGATGATCCATAAGCAGCAAGAGCAGGGAGCAAAACTGAGCTGCCCCAGCTGCGGGGCCAAAGGAATTAGCAAGGCACAAAGCAAAAAAACCCGCAGCCAGCTTCCTTCTGCTCTTCTGCAGCTCCCCTCGAGCACGAGTGGTTGGGTGGTGGCTTTTTTCACCCCCGTCTTTAAGCAGAACCCCCCTAAGTAGTTTAGCAGTGAAAGCAAACTCATCTCTCCCTCCCTAAGAAGTAATATGGATACTGGCATGGGCCAGCATCATCGCCTTAGCGCCCAGTAATTCCCAAGCCCCTCTGAAAACCGAACAGCTTGTCACAGCAGCAGATTTAAAAACTCTTCTCTCTGCCCTTGGCGATAATTAGTTTAAGTCTGTCACCAGCAGATCAGTTTTGGATTGCAACAAAGCCAGAGCTATACGAAAAGGTTTTGTCCAAAGACTCTTCATAACAAATCCATACCACAAGCACAAATACAGGCTGGGCGGAGAATGGATTGAGAGCAGCCCTGAGGAGAAGGACTTGGGGGTGTTGGTTGATGAGAAGCTCAACATGACCCGGCAATGTGCGCTCGCAGCCCAGAAAGCCAACCGTATCCTGGGCTGCATCAAAAGCAGCGTGGCCAGCAGGTCGAGGGAGGTGATTCTGCCCCTCTGCTCCGCTCTGGTGAGACCCCACCTGCAGTGCTGCGTCCAGCTCTGGGGTCCTCAGCACAGCAAAGACGTGGACCTGGTGGAGCGGGACCAGAGGAGGGACACGAAACTGGTCTGGGGGATGAACACCTCTGCTATGAGGACAGGCTGAGAGAGTTGGGGCTGTTCAGCCTGGGGAAGAGAAGGCTCCGGGGAGACCTTATTGCGGCCTTTCAGTGCTTAAAGGGGCTTATAAGAAAGATGGGGACAGACTTTTTAGCAGGACCTGTAGTGATAGGACAAGGGGCAATGGTTTTAGACTAAAAGAGGGTAGATTTAGACAAGATATAAGGAAGAAATTTTTTACAACGACGGTGGTGAGGCACTGGACCAGGCTGCCCAGAGCAGCTGTGGATGCCCCATCCCTGGAAGGGTTCAAGGCCAGGCTGGACGGGCTTTGAGCAAGCTGGTCTAGTGGAAGGTGTCCATGTTCGTTGCAGGGGGTTGGACTGGATGATCTTTAGGTCCCTTCCAACCCAAACCATTCTGTGATTCTATGAAATGAGTTCAAAAAAGGAAAATACAAAAAAGGAAAATACAGGTCGTACCTGGCGGCACCATCAGTTTGAAGAGTTTCTGCTGCTAAGAAGGGAACACAGCAACATTTAAAAACTAAGTTCAATAGAGTTACTCTTCACTGTTTTATTTCCCCTTAAAGCATAAGGCCAATTTGGTTTTGTTTCCATCGCAAACAGCTTCTTTAATCGTTGCTGATGGGAGCACAACGCGGGGACCCGGCGTGGGAAGCTGCCCTGGCCCCTGCCAGCTCTGAGTTAATGGCACAAGGCGCTGATCTGCCTCGCTACTGCAATTCCTGTAATTCAAGTCTGGCAAACAATTCCTAGTCTGAAAATGGGACAGCATCCAATTGTTATCTCCTTTCTTGTAAAAAAGAATTAATAAAATCCATCCTATTTACTCTACCTGCCTATTTACCGTACTGGCAGTAGCACCACGCAGGCATGACAGCAACAAATGCCGGCAGTTCTTGCAGTTTTGCCTGTTGATGTTTCTCCTTTCATCCCAGCAAAAAGCATGTCAAAGCTAAACGAGCAATCAAGAGCAAAGAAAGCATCTGGCTGCTTCCCTGACAACTGAACAAGCCAGCAGTTTTCAGAAGGTAAAGCTTTCCGACGCTTCTAACCAAGGCAACTAATTTTATGGTTGGACTCGATGACCTTAAGGGTCTTTTCCAACCTAAATGTTTCTGTGAGTCTATGACTCTAATATACAGTCACCTTAATTTTGGTGCCGGTGCTTCCATACTTCCTCACTAATGTTTCTAACCTCCACTCATCTGTACTAAAGCACCCTAGGATTTCCATCCCGCAAAATAATTTATTAAAGACCCAAAAAATAATCATTTTTCCCGCAGCCGCATTAATTGTGGACCTATTCCACCCCAGTGCAGACACCAAACCCTGGCTAAACACACGAACCCAGTGTACCGTGCACAAACTTACGTGAAAGGGTTTTGTTTGAATGGTTTTGCTCACCGCAACACACCTGATAAAAGCCTGCAGCAACGACACACCCAGAGATAAACCAGACGGGTTCAAATCTTCAAAACCCAATTATGCATCCTGAACGAGGTGGGGGGAAACAAATATATAAAGAAAAGACGCCATGCCTAACAAGAGCATTTCCCTTGGCAAATCTTTCTGCTTTCCTTTCCTCGCTGTATCTACGTGCGCACGTAGAAATCGTTGCCTTGCGTTTTCCGAGCTACCTTCTGGCTCCGCTCCCATGGATGCGCTGAAGAGCTGATGCCTGAGTCCCGGCGCAGCAGCACGTCCAGAAGCACCCGGCAATCTTCTCCTGGTGCTTGCAAAGTTTAGGTCTAGCTGTTTCTTAAGAATACTTAAGACGCAAAGAGACAGGGCAAAGCTGTTTGAAAAGAGGCATCCTTTACAAATTGAAGTGATGGAATTGGGAAAAAAAAAGGAAACCCAGGCATGCAGAGGTGGCCACCGACCCCAAGAGTGACGTCCTGGGAAGCCAGTGGATGCACATCTCTACGCGACAGGCGTTCATCAACGATGATTTGATAGTCAAATATTGGCATATGGGCCGATATGGATATAAGTAGATACATAGACAAGCTGTGAGCCTACCTGAACGCATCTCGGGAGGGCACATCAGTCTTCCTGAGCTCCGTGCCAGGGAGGCTAGAGCCGCTGAATGCATCGTACACAGGGCAACGTGCAGCCCAGTCGCTGAGGTCTCATTTCTAACCCAGCAAAACATTCACAACCTTTTATTCCTCTTCCTCTTTTGACTTCCTTAATGAATAAACATACTTACGAAGGAGGGGAAAAAAAACCCGTTTGCACGACTCGGTCATCCTCTGCGCAGCCCGGGTTTGCTGGGAGCGGCTCAGAAGGGGCAACGAGACACGAGATTTTTAGCACAATGGGGACATGGGGCAGATGGCGCGGCAGAACCACACACGCTACTACGAGGGCAATTTCTGCCGGTGGCTCGGGGCTGGCTCCGTTTTTGGGAAGGTGTGCTAATCTGAGCCGCTCATCGAACAGGGATGTTGGGATATACAACTCGTTTGCAGGAGACTTGGCCATATCCTATATGTTTTGGGAGTGAACGAACACAGCAAACTGGCATTCGTGCTTCCCATCCTCGGATTCCCCAAATGTTTTGGAAAAAAATTCCCACATCCCCAGTAGGCTGTTTCTTGCCAGCTCTTAAATTCAGGAATTCCTATGTCTAATAAAGGGGATATGTGGGCTGCTCTGTACCCACACGCCAGCCCGATACGGCGAATGCAGCCACGCGTCTTATTGCCACCACTTGCTCCGCTCACCAATGCAAATCACCACGATGGAAACCTCCTCGTTCCTGCCAGGAGAGGTTTCAGTTTCGTGAGCCACGTGTTGGGTTTTCATCCCCATCGTTTCACCAAACCCCAGCCCAAAGACTGCCAAGTCACCGGGCAGAGCTTTAGCTGCTCAAAGGCAACCAGGAGCTGTTTTTAAGGCAGATCCACGCGATGCAGCTTGTGTGACAGAGTCAAGCAGTGGTTTTGGCTGCGATTTCCGTGCACGCAGGGGGTGGAGCTGGGGCAGGGATACCAAGCGACCCTTCAGGAAGCGACCCAAGAAACAAGCTCCAGCCAGATTTCTAAAAATGGTTATAGCATCAGACAGCGATAGGATGTTCTTCATTCCTCCGCACAGATGGATTTCTGAGCTTTGGATATAAATACAACATTGTTGTAGCTGGGATATTGTGCTTTTCTCCTCCAGGTCGCAAGTTCAGAGCTACAGCAAGTCATGCTGCTCAAAAAGCAACAGCTCCTTTATGGCTGTCATTAACACTTGTATTCCCCAGCACCTTTTTTGTTGGGCTCAGGCTTAATGCAGCAGCCCTGGCCCCTCTTTGAGAGCCGGTGGTCTGTATCATAAGATCTGTTATCAGTTATCAGGACACCCCGTTACACACCTCTGCGGCACCCTGACCCGGTCCTGCTCTGGTTGAACGTCAAACAAACCCTCAGCAGACCTAATAGTGCAGAATAAGGCTTTTAACGCAATCAAAAGCTGAACGNAAAGGGTTTTCACTTCTGGCACTGGCACTGCACCACTTCAGTGCGTTCATGGAAGAGTTTCACCTCCAGGCTTGACTATCAGGCTCTGATTTTAGATTCGCTGTCAAAATAAAGTTTGCGAATAAATCCACTCAATTTTGTATAGAACAAGGAACTATCAACATTTTTTTTCACTTGTATTTATTTATAAATGGCTTGAAAGAACACCCACCCACATACAACAGGGGCTGCCCTAGCAGTAACTCCACAAAGGCAAGGGGCCGACCCTTTGCACGCTGCAAACACAGGCTTTTATTTCTTGTGGATCGCTCAGCACTTTGCACCAAAGAATAACGTTGGCTCTGTCGTAGCTTTCAGGCTGGATAAAATTCAGAGTTTTGACGCACACACCCCCCAAACACCGCTGAAGTTCACGGTGACTCAGCGGACGTAAGGATCGGGAGAATTACAGCACAAAGTCTTTACCTGCATCATGTTTAAAAGTATGAAGCATCTTGTTAAGGGTGCTATGACATTACAAAGGGGCTATAGGGCAAGTTTCTGGAGACGCAGCCCTGGAGGAGCTACCTCCTGGTCCGTACCACCCAAATTCCCCCAAACAGTCAAAGACGCCCAGACCCAAACTTTTTTCTGCAAGAGTTTTGCTAGAGCTGTTGATGTTTCTGTTGGGGGGATCCAGTGGACGGCAGGACAAAACCCGTGGGACTCATTGTGCCGGTAGCAGGACCCCTGCAACGCTACAGGAGGAAACCTATCATGGGAATTTTGTAACCTTTGGACATATTGGAGATGGAAACTGGAGCCAGAAGTCATGGACGAGACCTCCTCATGGATGGAAAATCTTTGACCGAGCTGTGGTGCCAGATGTTGTGTGCAGCTGTGGGGCTTTGCTTTAATCCATCACGGTGATCTCCTGCAGTCTTCAGGCGACTGAATGCAAGAGGGCTTGGCTTTCTTCAGGGGCTTCTAGTTTGTTTCATTAGTGGAGACCCTGCTCCAGCAGTAAAATAAGCCATTTGGTTCTCTGGAAGTCCTCTCCGTACCACCGTATTTTTTGTTCAAAAATACAAAATGTTGCTTTAAAAGGTTGGGTTTGGTTTTTTTATTTAAAACCACACATTTTCAGTTCAAATTTGCTCAGGTCCTTCACTCAAGCAAAAGCAAGCCTCCAACCAGGACTGCGTCCCCGCACAGATATCACGTTCCTACCTTAGCTACCGTGATTCGTTTGATACGATTCCTTACCTAAGCTTTAAAAGAAAAAACTAGCAGTGAAGGTGCCAGGTACTCAGCCCCCCACCAACACCCTCAGCATTAGTATTGCAAACTCTGAAACTCTGGTGCAGGCAAATTTGAAAGCCTCTAAGTTGTAAATACGGTGAGTGGCAGCAGCTACATCTTCTCGCCCTGGACCAGATACGGCTTTAGGCAGCCGGCGCAGCTCCCAGCATCACACTCGCTGAGCTGGGATACCCCGTGGTCGTCACCAGAAAGAACTTCTACCTGTAGAAAGCCAACTCGAAGGCTCCTGCCCCATCCTCCAGACAAACCCGTGAAGGGAGGATGTGTGGGAAGCACGAGGGTGACATTAAATAGCTGATTTGCATGGAAGAGGTTTCTCTGGCAGGGCTAAATGTGGTTTTTTTTCCCCATAGATCATGCTCCCTGCTGCATTAGGCACCAAGGAAGTGAAACTTGTTTCTGCAGATCATATGATGGTCAGGCACTCGGTGCCTGAGATGATCTTCCAAGCTTGGCAGCAGGAGGCACTGGGGCAAGAGCAGGAGCTTGGCTTTGCATCTAAGCCCAAGTGTAGCCAAGGCACAGTCTCATCACCATGTCTGATGGAGACCCTTGAGCAGTGAAACGTGTCCCAGCTGCCGCAGGGTCCTGGACAGCGTCAGAAGACCCTGCGTGTTGATGGGTCCAGCCTACCAGGAGCATCAGCTGCAACAGGTGTCAATAAGACAGGCTACGACGAGACATCTAAATCTAACTCTCGAGATACACAGCTGCTCTTTCCCAAATCCCAGACTTTTCACAAGTCTAAGGAAAAAAAAGAAATCCATCTACCACCTCTTAGGGAAGATACGTGCTCCAGGTAAGACAGTCTCCTGGGAAAAAGGAGATTAATTTTCTTCTGTTTCCACTACTGGCCTGCAGCATTAACAAAACCAAATTGTTTTACCCTAATCTATCTTTGTTCTCCTTACCATCCTAAACCTTGTCTATTCAAACGAAGGTTTTGCTGCAGAAACTTTCACTGGTGGCGAAATAATAATCTACGAGCAAGTGTACACATGGGGTTTGACTCTGCATACGTGTAAATCAACAGCAAAGCTTCCAGCACGTCCAGAGCACAGGTTTTGCAGCAGCTCCAGCTGGGACAAAGTGCACTTGCGTTCCCACAACACCATAACAAAACAAAATTGAGACAATCCCTTCTCTATCTCCGATACTTGAAGCATTAGCAGATTATTTCTTTTATTTTGCTTCTAATAAATGAGATAATGATTTTCAGGGACTTCTTCCCTGATCTGAACAGCTGTTTCTCTAATGTTGTTGATATATGCAATAAACTGGAAGCTCTCTCTACATATGCTGTTTATTCTGGTTGAACTTAGTCAGGAAACTGCCGTACTTTCGAGCACGTAAGTGCCAGCAAAAACTGAGAACAAGAAAACAGAATTCAAGTGCCAAGACGTTACAGAGATCGTATAGCCGACCTCGAAGATGCAGAGGAACTTCTGGGCTAAGTAAGGGTAAAAACTGTGCTCAGAAGGAGATCCCCACTTCCATGTAGGACGGGGAAGCTCCGAGAAGGCAGGTGGGGAGGAAAGGACCTCCTCGAGCTGTGCAGAAATATTCTGGATTATCCCAATGACACTTGGCAGCTGTAAAAGCCTTCTAGAGGAGTAAGAAGGCGATGCATACACACATTCAAAGCTGTTCTTTTTCTCTAAGGCCGTATCATTTAAACAGGAGAGCAACGGTGGCTCGGAAATCCTGCACGCTCCTAAAGAGTTAAAATGTAGTTATGGAGACTGGCACGATTAAAATTCTGGGAGAGTATATTTAAATTGCAGGGAAAGCTGAGCTTGCCCAACTGGAGAGTCAGACCGCAAGTTCCCCCAAACAGGGCTTTGATTTTCCAACACAACACCCAAAATCCTCTTCTGCTTTTATAAAACGCATGTGGGATCACGCTCCCTATTGCACAACACAGCCTGAGGAATAATTCCAGGTATACAGGTATAAACCAGAGGTCATCGCTCTGGAAGGGCTGAGAATTTCACCGGCAGCAGAGAAGGAAGACGAGCCCTGGTGGCAATGCTGCCTTGAGAGCTACCCACAGCGGTAGCACCTACCGATGCAAGGTCATGGGTGGTTCCGCTCAAGCACGGCACTCGAAAACAAAGATATACGAGCAAATATCTGAGAAAAACACTAAAAACACGCAGCTTTTGTGGTCGATGCAACCAAACCCAGGATTCGGTTATTGGGTACTCTGTTCTCCTCTTCCAGCCGGTACTTTCGGGCTGTCAGGTCAGCCTTATTTCAGGAGTCAGCTGGGAGATGGGAAGTTGTCCACGCATTTTGTGTCCACGCAGCCCGTTTACAAGGAGGTCAGCTCACCTTCGAGGGCTTCTTCTGAATGCCTAATTTCCATAAAGGTGTTCTTAGTTCACTGAGCCTTCTCTGAAATATATTGCTGCCCAAAAGCCACCTCTTATTATTTCCGTAACCTTGCATTTCCCCCACGCTGCTCTAACACTTCCAATAATTGCCACTGCTTTGACGCCTTTTCTTTTCTCAAGTCCACTGCTTTTGCCAGCCTTATTTGAAAATACGCTGGAAGGGTGAAATAAAACCTGAATGCATTTTGCTTAGCCTGTCACAGGCAGGTCAGCACTGGGAGGGGAGACGCCCCCGCAGCGAAAGGCATCCTCTGTGCAGAAGTCACCACGTGCTTTAGCTGTGCAACCGGATTAACATCTAAACAGACCGTACGCAGGAGCTCCCAGTTAGTACTGCGGGAGGGGACTACACGCTGCGGCGTTCCTTCTCCACTAAGCCAGGCTGCAGTTTAAAGCTGGTTTTATCAGACCAGCGTGTATGGGATCCAGGAGCTCTCAGATTTGGATTATTTTCACAAGGAAAATAACCTGAGCTCTGCCGCAGATCAGAGCACTGAGACATGGGGCGCTTGAAGCCATCCTGCCCTTCGCTATCTCTGCCTGAACTACCCCCTCTGATGCTGGCATTTTTATTTTGCTATCTCTACTGCCACACCTCAGATAAGCAAAAATGATTGTGCAAAAACAACTGCACACGGGCACGTCTGTACATCAACAGACTGAGCGGTGCAGTCGTCGCTCCAGAGCTGACACAGGAACGATCTTGCAGCTTTATCCCACGCGTTCGTTTTAAAAGCGCTGTTGATTGACAGGAGCCAGTTCAATGGACTCCCAGGAAGGCAAGGGCAGGAACGGGCTGAGAACAAGGCTGCTGCTTCACTCCCGACAGCAGAAAGCAGCACACACCAGCCATGAGCTGCTTCTGGTTTACATCTCAAAAAAGAAAAAAAAAAAAAAAAATCCACCATCGCTTGCTCCAGGACTAACAACTGCCCGTGCAAGTGGCAGGGCCAAAACCCAAACCGCATCTTCGCTAAAAACCAGACTTCATAGGATTTCAAACCTGTAAAGAGGTTTTTTAAAAAAAAAGAAAGGCAAGAACATTTCAACCCAAAGCAGATCCCAGAAGCAAAAGCCTCCTCTGGATGCTGTTGGAGGTCAAAGGACTATCAAGCATCTAAAAACTCAGTAGGTGACATTAAGGGACATTAAGGGATGCTGTACAGGTGTGGGCTGGTAAGATCTCAGCCGTACCGCGACACCACCTGCCCAGGGCACCTCCTCACCACCCCGCTGGGTTCCCAAGCCTTGGCGGTGCTTTCGGAGAGGAAAGGCAAGCAGCCCCGACGGCGGAGCCTCGCCGAGCCGGGCTGTGCAGTAACCAGTAGCAACTGTGCCTGATCCAGCCCAGAGACAAAACTGCCGGGGCTCATTCATACCCATGTCACGTGCTGAGCAGAGTCTGTGCAGGGCCACCACTACCGCATTTTTTTTTTCAGTTTAAGCTTAGTTTTAGAACAGTTGGTTTTTTTTTTTTTTTAATAAGCATATTTAAATCCATTTTTACAAAGATGCAATTCTAATAGATGAGGTTGGGGTCAGCTTCAGTCTAATGGATGCACAAAAGCTTTTTCCTCTGCATATTCACTGTACAAAACACATTTATTTCAGTGCTTTATTTCCATAGCATTAGAGAAATTACCAAGAGAGAAGCTGCTCTAGTGCTGTCATTCTCATTTTTTTGAAAGAATTACAAGAATGAACAGAAAAACCATGTTGAAGAGAAAAGGATGAAAACAGCAGTTGCTCTGCCCCGTGTTCAGGGGACAGCACCAAAAAGCTGCCTAATCGCCAAAATGATGCCAGTACCACATCATCCCACTACGTGCGTTGAAATCAATGAATGTCATGACTGGAAGCAAAAAACCTTAGAAATACGTATTTTCTACTGAAGTTTCAGAAGAGGCAAGTCACCAGACGTGGGCTAATGACCTGGGACCAAATTTCACTGAATTGCTAATCCAGATTTTTTGGTAGCTTCTTCCTCAAATTTTTATTTTAAATTTTAATTCTAGTTTAGCTGATTCTAAGTTGAGAAAGCCAAAGATTAAATGAAGACAGAAAAGCTTTTCCCCCCTGCTTTTGATCTATGAATACAATGGAGGTGGGACGGACCCAGGTGCACATGGCAAGACAAGGAAAAACTGGAGGTATGTGGTAGCTGCACAAATACAGATATATTTGTCCCTTTTTCTCTCTGGGCACACTCGGTTACCAGCACCAGGCGAGAAAGGGCACTTAGCAGCTTTCCAGCATCTCCAAGAAGGTCAGGCAGAAGAGAGAGCCAGGCTCTTCACAGGACCACATGGGTAGGAGGACACGAGACAAGGGGCAGAAGGTGAAACGAGATGCTCGAACTGTAGGGAGAAGCTTTTCCACCGTGAGGTCAGTCAAGCAGGTTGCCCAGAGAGGCTGTGCAATCTCCATCCCTGGAGGTTTTCAAGACCCAGCTGCATAAAGCCCTGAGCAGCCTGGTCCAGCCTCAGAGCTGACCCTGCTTGGAGAAGGAGGTTGGACTGGAGACCTCCTGAGGCCTCATCTAACCACCTGAACCACCCTATGAGCCTGTCTTCCCAGGTATCCCATTAGCAATTAAAGCTTGTGCCACAAAGTCAGCCTGTCATGCTACAGACACACAAAAATCTGGGTGACGAAATTATTTTATTCTCAATTAAAATGGGTATACAAGAGAACAGAGGTCCCACCACTTCGTTTAAGAGACATCCCAGCACTACGATGTTGAAAACCTTCTAGATAACGACCTGAAGCATCCCCTTTCGATGTCACCCCTTCCCCGAGATTCCCCTCCACACTACAACACTTCCCCCCCAGTGCTGTGCATGCAAACAGCCTGCCGCCTCCCCAGCCAGCCCGGGGAGATGTTATTCTTCTTGCAAAAAAAAGAAAAAAAAATCCCCTCGATTATTTATGCCGCTCTTTGAACAACACCAGCTATTGTCAGGGAGTAGTTTACAGCTCTGAATGTCACATTGAGAGTCTGGTCATGCCAGTAGGAAAGCCTGCCGCTGCCACGTCCCAGCATAAAATGCTTTATTCAAGGCGCCCGGAGTCCAGCGCCGGGCAAAACCTAAAAGGAAGCTGCTGGGTGTGACAGCCACATTTTGTACAATGATATGAAAAGAAACAGGCAAGGGTGCTTGATTTTTTTTTTTTGGGTGTGAGGTAGAAAAACTACAAGGAGCATCGTGCAGAGCCAGGTGAGGCTAAGTGACCGAAAACTTTGGCTCAATATTGCTCCAGAGGAATTGCACAGACAAGCGTGGGGGCGAGCAGAGCTGGAGACCTTCCCAGCAGGGCCCAGGGAGAGAACAAGGAGGGAGCTTTCGCTGTCGAGAAAACCGTGCTGGCTCAGCGGACAAGAAACCCGTTTCCTGACTGATTGCGACTGTGTAAAGGGAAACAAGGCTCTGGAGGCAACCGTGCAAACAAAGCACAGCTACCTTCAACTCCCACCAGGCAGGAGCAAGAGCCTGGGAGCGCCCGAAAACCACCAAGCCACTACAAGCTTTTTTTTAACCAAAAAAAAAAAAAAAAAAAAAAAAAAANTAAAAAAAAAGCAACAGGCCCTTTTCCACGGTGTGTTACGTTACAAAGCAAAACTGGACGGGTTGCAATCTTCCTCTGCCGCACCCCGAATGCCAGGTTTCAGGTTACTTCACCCGACGTACCTGCAAGAATTTTCTCTGAAGCGTGTTATTTCTACCGTCTCCGGTAACACCTCGCTCTTATGGCCAGCCTTTAATCTGCAGATCTTCGAAACGTCCTGCAAAGAAAGCAAGTGTCATTTCCTTCCCCCTCCCACACCCCCGTGCGCCGACGAGGAAGTTATAACCCAAGTGAAATAATAAATATCACCCAGCGAAAAGGCAATGCAGGTAGCAAAAGGAAAGCCAGCGTCCCCGTGTTACTCTAACCTACAGGATCCATCTCTCCAGCCTCCGACTCAGGAAACAGCTTTTCATCGCTGGGTATCAAAGCTCCTCCCAATTTTGGCATCTCCACCTCTTCTGCCTGCAGAACTAGTTTAAGCACTGAGGGCTTGGGTGGTTTTTTTAACCAATTCGTGGATATTTGCACCGTATCCAGCATTGGCCCTCACAGCTTTTCCAGCCGCTGTTGCGCATCTTGCAGATCTGTTTACCATCAGCAAACATCCAAGCAGTAATCCTGGATTTATCACTTCGGCTTCCTGATAACTCCCCCACGGCTGCTCCCTCAAAGCCCAGAAATCCAGTTTACCACCCTTTGCAAGGGAACCTGCAGGCATTTTGCGAGCTGTATCGTTTTATGTCCCCCGCAATCTCAATTCACCATGAAAATACTTGGTGAAACCTTTTAGAAGCTTTCTTGATATAGGTGCATAGACTCTACCACTACTTCTGCCCACACAATTTTCTCTAACGTCAAAGAAAAAGCAAAGGTAAACTTTTTTTTTTTTTTAAAAATACAACCCTATGCTGCTCGGTGCTGCTGTTCCCGTTATCTTTGAGGTCCCCGTGAATTTTTCCAGCGACACCACCACACTGCTGCATAAAACTCTTGATTTATGCAAAACTTGATTCCTTTTCCACCCATTTCATGAGCAAAGGGTTCCTCTTTTCCTTTAGCTGTAGCCTAGCGATTAACTGCGTAATGACTGGAAACCCCATGCTGCCGAAAGACACATGCGTTGCAGTCCTGAAGCAGTCCTTTGCTAAATGCTGCACAAAAGCTTTCAGACTTCAGAGGATGAGAACGTCTAAGAGCATCAGGAGCACAGACAGCTTCGAGAGATATAACATCACCACCTAGAACAAAGCGAGCTACATCCAGGCATCACCTTCAGAACTTTCTTTTTTTAAGATACTGCCTTTTATTCTCAATTTTAAACAGCAGCAGCAGGGAGAGGGACTTTCGCCCTGCACCCCGCAGCTCTCACCTACTGCACACTGCGCATCTCCTTTCATGTAGTTGGTTTGTTCCTCATTTACAGCGCTGTGGTGGAAGGCAGCCTGGGCTGAGCCCATTAATTCAGGTCACACCCCAAAGCCAAGAATCGTAGGGTTGTGCCTTGATGTTGAAACAACGGCATTTGGGGAGAAGTGATTAGTGTACCCACCCAAAATATCAAATTATTTCCATGGGGCCCCATGCTGTATGAAGGCCTGGGTGCTGCTGCTCTCAAACCGACACGAGAGCACGGCCAAGCGGCAACCCTGAAGGCGCACGTCAAAGCAGTGGGGCGGAGGGTCTGTCCTCGTTGGGATGGTCTGCAGAGCACTGCACAGGCTGCCCCTGTGTGCTTCCATCCAACCCATGTCCTGGGGGGGAAAAAGGAGGGAAAAACTGCTTTCCTCTGCTTTCCCCCATGCGTAGCTCTGAGCAGAGCTGGATAGGTGCTCCCAACGGGAGTGAGGATGGGGCTGAGGGCACAGAGGGATGGCTGGGATGCCTAAAAGGAAGCATGGCCAGCAGGTCGAGGGAGGTGATTCTGTCCCTCTACACTCCGCTCTGGTGAGACCCCACCTGCAGTGCTGCGTCCAGCTCTGGGGTCCTCAGCATGGGAAAGACACAGACCTGGTGGAGCGGGACCAGAGCAGGGCTGGAACACCTCTGCTATGAGGACAGGCTGAGAGAGTTGGGGTTGTTCAGCCTGGAGAAGAGAAGGCTCCGGGGAGACCTTATTGCGGCCTTTCAGTACTTAAAGGGGGCTTATAAGAAAGATGGGGACAGACTTCTTAGCAGGGCCTGTAGCGATAGGACAAGGGGCAATGGTTTTAAGCTAAAAGAGGGTAGATTCAGACTAAATATAAGGAAGAAATGTTTTACGATGAGGGTGGTGAAACACGGGACCACGCTGCCCAGAGAGGTGGTAGATGCCCCATCCCTGGAAACATTCAAGGTCAGGTTGGACGGGGCTCTGAGCAACCTGATCTGGTTGAAGATGTCCCTGCTCATTGCAGGGGGGTTGGACTGGATGGTCTTTGAAGGTCCCTTCCAGCCCGAACCATTCTGTGATTCTGTGACTGGTGCCACATCATCTCCATGCCCAGGACAAATAGACACAGCAGCAGCAGCCGTGGCTGCAGCCCCAAGACCACCCCTGATCGCCGGTGTTGATAATCCTTTAACTCAAGGGTCTTTTGACACATTTGACCCTGCTCACAAGTTGTCCTCTCCCGAGTGAAAGGTGGCCAGAGCAAGCCAAAGGCAGCAGTATCACTTACTACAGTGAAGAGCTCCCAGCTTCCTTCCGGGCATTCAGGCTGGAGAAATAAAAAGGATTTAAAGCAGATGACAGTGTTTTTAAAGGATGATCCATTCCTCATGAAATCTTAATGGCTTTGTATTTTTAAGCCATGCAGTATTCAGCCTTCCCCAAACAACTCTAGATGACAGAAACAGAAAACACAAGGAAGCCTGTGCCTCTTTGCAGGCACGGTGTGTTATTTTTCCTAATAAAAATATTATTATCAAGCTGCTGTAATACTGATCATGAGATAACTTCATTTTCTCCCACTCAATCCTTCCCCCATTGCCACTGGGGTTCATGTTGGCATACGTTATTTTCACGCGGGCAGGAAGTAATTATAGGAAAGCAATCATGGGGCTACATTTTTTAAATTTAGTAAAATATTAATGAAAAATCTAATTTTTTTCACTTTTTTCACGTCCAGTTGCTACACGCACTGAGCCTACGACTCCACCACACCACGGATGAGATACGTTCTCCACCACAGTCTGAAATCCAGAGAGCAGACCTTCCTGAAATCAGCACCGCATGAAAGCCGAGGTCAACACCTACGATCTTCAGAACAGAATTCTACAAGAACAAAGCTTTTTGGGTAAACAAAAACTGCATCTTCTTTGGACATTGAATAACCTTTCATACAAGCTTCATGGACTTAGGGAAACCATCCAGGTAATATGCAGCTTTCTGCTTTTTTAAGAGATTGACGGATTAGAAACCAACCAAAAGACCGCTTGTTAAATTTGTTGAAAGCATTTTATCACTAATCACTGGTTTTGGACTGCAAGTTTCTCCCCACTCTGAAAATGAAAATTTAATCTACCAGATTCAGTAAAGTAAAACAGAGAAACTATTATACATGCAGGAAAATTTCAGTGTAAACATTCTAAAGTTGTGTTAAATGACAAACAAGCAGGCTTGCTGCTGAATCGAGGTACGTGCATATGGTGACCATCATCATCAGACCATGATGCGCCCATCATGCGGATATTTTTTTGAAAGAGAAACTGAAGTTCAGCTCCTGTAGGTAGTTTAAACTTAAGTTAGGAGGGTTTCTAGGTTAAAAAACCAAAGCTACAATTTTAAAATCATCAACGTACAAAATTGAGTTGGGTGAAGGTTGCATTCACCAGTCTCAACAAAGCCATAAAACCTTCGTTCCTATCTTTACTTGGGCTTGCACCACCGCTGCCCATGGTGTGTCCTGTTGACGAAGCTATTGCAACCCAGCTCTCTCCACAAGCTTCATAAAAGGAATTCATTGCAACAAATGCCAAGGCAAAGAGAAAGAATGACATAAAAATCCAAATAAAGCTTTTTTCTTCTTTTTTTTTTTTTGACCATGTAATTGCAAATAACAAACATATCTGTGGTTTACAGAGGAGGCAATAAATTAAAGCTACAGTCACAAATCAGACCAAAAAAAGATACTTAAGTCATTCAATCCACCACCCCAGGACGGCTGCGGCCCCATGGGATGCTTCTCAGTTTTGTGAAAGACTTGGAGTCCTGAACTGAGGAAGTACAACACGAAGAGCACTCTCAGAAATTCTTTTTTTTTCTTATAAAACTAAGCCAGCCCTCTGGTGCTTCCTGAGCACAGCCTCTTCGGTCTGGTTGCAGCAAAAGCAAATGGTCTTTAGCAAATACGCTTTTTATTTGTGAACTGAGCACATCATTAAAAAAAAAAAAAAAAAGTAGTTTAATCCTTGGCAAAATGGTTGCCTGTGTTTCTTCTGCAACTGTTCGAAGAAGATGGCTGCGCCATTTCAGTTTATAGAAAAAGAAACTGGCACTTAATATCTTTTTAACTTTAAATTGGTGCAAAAAGAAGCATTTCGACCCATTAGGAAGCTGAAGACCCCAGCAACCTAACTTCCCCTCTGATAAAGGCCACAGGAGAACGGTCCCACGAGATCCACCAGCAGCAGCAGGACTTGACCCTGGAGATAGCAGTAATTCTCACCTTCTGCTACTCTCACCAGACACTGCAGAATTTAAAAAAAAAAAAAAAAAAAAAGCCAGACTCCTCTATTTTTCTTCATTTTTCATTGAGCTGCACCCCTCAGCCAATACTCTGAATGCATGGGGTGCCTATTTCTATAACTTTGGTGACCAAAAGTATTTTAGGAGCAGTCACTAAACAAAACCAGCTGAGGGGGTTGGGTATTGTGGTGGGTTTTTTCCAGATTTTTGTTATTTTTTTTATATTTTGAGTTTGGTATTTTGTATAAAATCTGTAGCCAGGCACATCCCAACTCATGGAAGTTAGTGGGGAAGAAAAAAACCCTATAACCACATACCCATGGACTCTGCACTAGTTTCCACTGCATTTCCAGAATACGTTTCAGAAAAGAGAAATTTAGGGTGAATTCAAGTCATTACGTCAGAGGTGAGCTCCTCTGAACAAGTATATCGTAAATAGTTCCTATGCCTCAGCTGAAGTTCAGCTGGGTGGAACTCCATACAGACAGACACCCCTCCAAGCGCGGGGTTTGCTTTCAGAGCAATTCCATCCGTTAAGACCCTCAGGACTTTCCAACGTGGTATAAGAAAACACCAAAGCTTAAGTGAATGAGCTTTTCGGCGGGTTAATCCAAGACTTGGGCGATCTCGGCTGATTTAGGCTGTGCTGTAGCCATTTCCCTACACAGATGTGACAGCAGTACAATAGCATGAATAATTTTTGTTACTCAGTCTGTACTGAACGACAGCATTCAGACTCTAAATTAAGAACACGAAAACGATTAACATTACCATTAACCTCAGCCCCACCCTAATTGCACTACATAAAAGCATACGTAACAATTACAAAGATAACATTGTGTGTCATAAATATCACACACAGGAATACAGCAGTCACAGCATTTGTTTCCTGACCCGGGAAAGCTGCTATAATTGTAGTGTATTGTGCTCATGGAGGATTTAGATTTGGAAGTTGGTTGCCAACAGCCCTTGTTTGCTATAATTTCCCATCAGGCTCTTAAAAATCGTCGGGTTCCCAATCAACACTGTGTCAACGCGCTGCTCCGAGTTCTGCACCGTACGGTTCAGCAGGAATTTCACGTTCTCAGTGGAAACAAATCAAGATCATCCCAGGGATATACAAGCTAGATGTGGAGATGTCAAGCAATTAGAGCAGAATTTGCGTGTTTGGGATTTTTGATGCACATTTCACAGCTAAGGGCATCTAAACCAAAACCATCTTCGCTCTTGGAGGCTCTCCATCCAAATCAAGAGGACAGATATTCAGGAGTTCTCGGTTTTAAGTAATTCGGCTATTATATCGCACATAATTCAGAGGTTTGCCATTTCAAACCTGGACAGCCTCCAGGGGCTGGTGTGAAATTACTCACATTCACAGAAACCACCACACCCTCTTGGACAGGCTCTCTGTCCACCGCATTTTCCCCTCCTGGTGGAAACCATCCTTGCAAGCAAAATTCTCCCAAGTATTCCCCCACCCCTTTCTAGATAGAGAATTTAAACTGCCCAGATTACAAATTTGAGGAGTGTAAATGATACCTCCCCTTCCAGTGAGCCCCTAATGACGCAGTACCTGACAAACCCACTCGTTTTTGAAGTCCTGTCTTTTATCTCAATGAAGCTTTCTCCATTCAGTATTTCCAGGTAACACCAATACCGGCTTTTAGCTCTAAACGCTTTTCTACCAAGTGTAGGGAAGGTTAAAAGCGACACTTTCACTCATATTGATATTTTCCAACTAAAATTAACAGATGACAGTGACCCAAGTAGACAGTGCTGGAGAAGGGGTTCTCCAAAATGACAATACCAATGTTTTGGATGCCCCCAAGCGATACCATAAGCTGTAGCATCTCACTTTTATCCCCGTGGTAACCTGCCGGCTTAGGTCTCTTCTTGGTTCCATCTTTGCTTTCTCCCCAGGAAGAACGATCATTTCCACATCAATCCCTTCTCCTTCCTCACTTAAAGTCTTTTATAAATTATAGAGAGGATTCCATTTTCTGGGCCATTTCCCTGAAAGTCATCGAGTTGGGCTTTTTCTCCTGCCGCTGGCAATTGTGCTCTAGCTGTGATGCCGGCTGTTTGCCGAGAACCCTGCAAGGCTCAGCCTGAGAGGAAGACCAGCCTCCCAGAAAGGTTTCAGGGGTGAAGCTGAACACCGGCCATTCTCTAACAGCTCGGCACTTAACGATAAATGCCCCCCTCATTAGTATGCTGAGCTACATTAGTTCTGCCGCTTACCGTGCTAAAGCATTAAAGTGGAGCTGAATCTTCAATTTCACAGTTTGCAACATGATGCATTAGACGCTTGCGGGTCTCCAGGCACGGGGCGCTGACGGCATTTGCACAGCGTTTTGGATGTGTGGGGTGCTGCCGGTAAATCTGCTAATGCCTGTAAAAGAGGCAGCGCGTGCCTCCGAGCGAACAGAGGTGAAGTCATCCATACGTACAATAGGGGTTAACGCGGCAGAGGGGCGAAATGACTGCCCAGTGTCACACGTGAGGCTTTGGTAATACCATGACCTTAACTGGGGAGTTGGCATCATCCTACAAATCAAATATGGATTATCTAAGAAGCAAATTTACACTGTAGGCTTTCCATCAAGCCCGGGAAGTCTTACGATCTCTCCACTCAATCTCCCTGCTACTCAATTTTCACAGAACTGGCAAGATTTGAGGACTTTGAAGTTTCTCGAACGTGGCTGGAATTGTTCAGTGGTTCAAAAGGTTCCCTGGGATGCAGGGGCTGATAAACACAGACTGTGTCCTGTTACCGCTCACCTATGTTTAGGAAACTAAGCCTAAAAACGCAACACTACTCACCCTTATGTGAAAACTACAAATGACATTGTCATCGCTACAGCTGTCCCCATACCTACCAAATATTAGCATTTTAGCTATTTTTTGCACTAAAAACTCTTTGTCCCTATTGAAAACTCATATTTACTCCCACATTGAAACCCAATGAACACTAGCAATACATCAGCCCTGATGATCAGATCAGAGTAAGACCAGCCAAGGCTAGGGAATACTTCCTTGCATTCAAAGTTCAAGCAAAAAGGTGTTGGGGATAGCAAATGGCTCCTAGGTACTCAGTCGAGGACTTGCAGCAGGATTCTTCAATGCATATGTAGCATTACGGCTTTAGAGGCATTGCGCAGATTAATCAAACAGCGTAACGATCTCATAGCGAAGTGTTGAGCTGGAATTAAAGAGATTAATGTTCGGGTCCCAGTTCTAGAAGTTCTCACCCTTGAGGAAGTCGTATCAGCTCCTGCTTCTCGCCTCTCCTTTCCATAAAACCTCCTTTGAATTACTGATTGCAGAACCTGAGTGAAGATGCCAGAGGGAAAGACGATTCCAAAGGCTTATTTTTATTATTATTTTTTCCTTAATACCCACTATGAGGCACTGTCTTGTTTTATTCATGATTCTTTGAAGAAATATCTTCCATCTTAAGGGAATAAAAACAAGTATGTGTTATCTTTTGAATAATATCACGTGCTTCTACTGCTGAAGTACAATTCTGAACAAATACTCACATGAACATACCAGAAAATGTGCAGTGCAATTTCACGTAATAACGCATTTGATGGTACTTCGTTACAACGTGTTTGTAGACCCAAAGGTTAGATCAGGTAAAATTCTGAAGTTAGCGGAGCACTTCTTGGCCTAAATTCACACAGGTGCAGAAGGGCACAGCAACAAATACTGTCCCATACGGTTTTGTGTATTTTGTGATCTCCTGTTGCGAGATCCCTAAAGACTTTGGTTCTTCTAGCATTAAAGCAAGGCTCTTCCTTTTGGTTCTCAAGCTCACATCACAGGATGCAAGACATTTAACCATCATGATGGATTTCTAATTCTGTTACTCCACACCAGCTGACCTGCAAACCCCTGAGTGTCCAACATCTGGCATTTGTAAGAGTTCGCTCATATCCCAATTCCTCTGTAAACCAGAGAGATATCCGAGACTTCTTGGAATGTGGCTTTTTCTGAAGGTTCTTTGGAATAGTTCATTAAGTTCAAAGCCAGGCTGGCAACCTCACCATTGCCCAAAACACACAGGCCATAAACGACAATGTTCAGTCGCATGTCAAAATGCTTTTTTTGGTGTTTTTTAATCCAAAACCAAAACTTATATTGCATCCAAATTTGTGCTGTGCAGTTTAAAGAGCAAGGGTAGGCTTCCTTCACCCTGAAAGGATACATATAGCACACAGCCAAGTGACACAAAGAAGAATTTGCAAGAAGATAACCGTGTTTCAGTGGTGACATATGTGTCATCCATAACTGAAAAGCCGTCATCGTCTGACACCAGCAATAGGTGACACTCATAACTGAGACAATAATGACCACAGCAACCAAACCTTCCTCCCCACACTCAGCCTGAAACTGCACTGGGAGGCCTCAGAAATCTCACAAGATTTCAACCAACCTCCAGTTGCCTTGAAAGCATAATTAACTTCAGTTGTGTTTTGATTTTATCTCCATTTTCTCAGGTTCTAGGCTATTTGGGAAAGCACTCCATGTACGCACATGTGGGTATGCACACCGGTGCGTGCATGTACTTGTCTGGAGTTACCAACTTCCCAGTGTATCTGCTTTTCTCAGGGCCTCCTTGGAGAACAAAACTTAGGGAGGAAGCCTAACCTTTGGGAAATTTTCCTTCTTAGGCTGTATCGTCACTGACAAAGACTTCTGTTCCCACTGCACCTTGCTGATCTGGATGAGCTCAAACCAAGGGAGCACTCAAGCTCAGCTTGACTCTGCGAGGCTCAGCTCTCCACTTCCCCCAATGTTTTCTGACAAATTGCTCTCACAGGGATTTCAAAAAAAAGATGCTGACCTGGCCCTTGCAGCGAGGAAGAGATTTTCCTCCCTTCTCCACATAGATTTTAAAGCTTCCTGAAAAACAGAAGGACAGGATTCAGAGAAAGCGATGGAGAACCTATACAGAAAAAAAGACCGCGGCTAAAGACTAACTGACACTCCCGGCTACATCCACAGCTCCGTCCACTTTCCATGTATTCTCCTGAAGTTCGCCCGCAGCAGACGGGGCAGCAGAAACCAAATCTCCAAACACCGCTGCTGTCTGCGTGATCCTACGCCCCAAGACGTGAGCACGTAACTCGCCTTCCAGGAACTGCAGCAAGCGAGTTCCCCCTCCTCCCTCTGTGTCTTGTCGTACATTGCGAGCCTCCAAATCTCTATGTGGCAGGGAACTGAGCGTATTTTGGGGGAATTTAAAGGCAAACAATAATGATCAATGTTACTTCCACTGCAGCAGCGCTTATGGATTCCTACTGAAGAAATTGGTGCTGGATCTAGGCAGAGATCACATATTCATTCCCTCCTCTCTCTTTCTGCCCAAAATGAGATTTACCAGAAAAAAAATATAGTTTTTAGTCAATCGAGGGTCTCTGTGAGTCACAGGCAGGCAGGTGACCTATGCTATTGTTCCCTCTTATGGGCCAAGAGGTAACGCGAGCAGCAAGACTACACGTCAGGGAGGGCAAACATGGAAGAAGAATGTCAGCTTTAAGAAAAATTAATGACCCTGCAGGGTAGGTTCAGCACTAGTTTGATTCAGAAAAATAGACTGGGTGTAGCCAAGGGGTTGGCGAATTCCATCCAAAAAACCAGAGAGTTGTTTCACTCCCAAAAAACTTTCCTATTCAGTGGAAAATTCAGCTTCCTATGAAGTCAGATGGAAGTTTCTGAGCCAGCCCAGGCAGGGGTTCACCTATACACCCAAATGAGAAAGGCCAAGAACAAGGCATCCAAACACGCAGCCCTGCCAAAACCACCGTGGTTTTATCATCTAGAGTTCAAATCAAGACCTCCCGTCCTGCTGTTCGCACTGCATGCGGAAGAGTTTCCAAGAAACGTCTCTTGGCAATAATCCCAAACACGCAGCTTCCGACCCGCTGCTGGGAGCGCAGCCGCTGCGCGCAGCGGCGGCTTCTCTCCGGATTTTGAAAGCCGAACTTCCTACGAAGCTGCCCCCATGCCACATCCTTTACTGCAAGCATAGCGCTGAAAAAGCACAGCATTTTTGAACAATGCCCTCGATTTCTCTAAACACAACTGTTTACGCAAGCCTAAGGCTTCCCTAAGGCTCGGGGAGAAGATGAGCCCGCCCTTGTTCTCACTGCAAGTTTTGCACGTCATCGGGGACACTGCCCCCCTACCCTTCCTGTAAACCTGTTGAGATCATGAAAATAATTATGGTGGAAAAACCTGGGCTAACCTCACCGTGGCTCGGTGAAACTGTCCTAGCCAGTAGGGTAAGCTGGGACAGACACCAAAGCCCTGGAAGATCAGGTAGTAACGAGCCACTGCAATCATCCCTGGCTAGGAAAGGCAGGATTCAAGGTCCGGTTGGACGGGGCTCTGAGCAACCTGATCTAGCTGAAGATGTCCCTGCTCATAGCAGGGGGGTTGGACTATACCTTTAAAGGTCCCTTCCAACACAAATCTTCTATGATTCCCACCCGTGCTCTTTGGGAGAGGTGGCAAGTGTTTGCTAGTGGGTCTCTTTCTACCTCCCACCCCCCTTCCCCTCCTCCAGTAACACAGTGTTTTCAGTTCAGCCAGTTTTGACTTGAGACCGCTACAACCTCTACTCAGAGGTGCCACCAGCCCTGGGAGCAGTACGATGTCTGGGATCCCAAGGTTTCCAATTACATATGCAGAACCTTTTAGGATGTAATCGAGGTTTCAGATCTAGACTTTGAAGTCTTCTTACCTGCATTCTGCAAATGCAAGCTCCCTGGTCTGCCAGCATTACACCCCATGCTAAGTCTGTGCTAGAATAAATGTGCGACATTGGTGAAATGGCTGACGAAAAGAGGATGGTAACTTCTGACAAGTGAATGTGACCAGTGAAAACAAAGCCCAGAAACCTAGCGGTACATCTGAGTGGACAGCTTTGTATAGACTTCATGCCTTAGCTTTCTCCCACATAATCCAAATTGGAATGCTTTGGACTTGTGACATGAATCAATAAGTGATGTATAATGAAACACTTCAAAAAGCAACCCATAAAAGCATAAAAGGGTGCTCAAGCCCTTCCGGCTGACATCGGCTATTTCAAAACCCCAGTTTTACAGAGAAAACCACTCAGCCCAAAATGCCTTTCCAGCAGCCCACGAGAGTCAGGAGGCTCACAGTATGACGGACACCTCCGGCACCCCAGCGTCCAGCTCTGTATCTTGCCGAGCAGCCCACACTACTTGAAACAGCAGAACAAGTCCCATGACCTTAACCACAGACCTTGCTGTCTTATTCTGAAAGGATTCCGCTGCGGAAAGAAAGCGCCGTTGGACTATTTCACTCCAGCTGACAGTCACATCCACGCCTGGCTTCATCATGCAAGACAAAACTCCCACATGAGCAATTTTGTTGAGACCGTTTACGCTGGCCGGTCAAATCAGACAGCGCTGGCCGTGGCGAAGCATCAGCCCACGGCCGCTCCTCTTCACGTGAGTTCAGGCGCATCCTGCCGATCCGAGCGGCTTTAGGATTCCAGCTGGCCACTGAATTGCCCATTTTCAACCCCGAACGCTAAGGAGCCTTGATAAGCACATCCAGACCACCATTTTTGAGAGAAAGCTACTGTCTGAGTGCAGGTGCTATCTTTGTCCTGCGTGTTCACTGGATTATGATAGGACCTGGGTTTATTTTGGCAGATATTTGAACATATTCAGTCTCTTCCTTCTCTAAAAATACTTTTTTTTTTTTTTTTAATACAAGCAAAAACTGAATAATAAATGGAGTTTAGGCTATTAACATTTACTGTGTGCATCATTAGCAAATTTCTTCTGTATCTCTGACTTTAGTCTCATTGAACTTAACCCTTTCCTGGGATCAGCTATGGAGAAAGCATGCACCACAGACAGAGCCCTTCTTCTAGGACAGCTGGCCTCTTCTCAGTGAATTAGTGGGATTAATTCAGCTGTTGAACTCAGTAGGAGTTTTCCCCAAATCAAAGTGAGCCAAGCAGACTAAAAAATACACATAGCAAAACACAACATGAAATTCAGTTAAGTGCATACACACACACAAACAGATCTGAAAGTCATTGCTAAGTATCATGCAAATTCAAAGGGAAGCATTTAGTCATCCACAAAAGTTATGATTGACTTCAGTTTGGCACAGAGGTATCACACCAGGTTTGCAAAGAGTTCAAAGAATTTTTATATGAAACCAGAAATTGGTCAAGTTCATGAAGCACGCAGTGTGAGCAGGACCCTGTGTGCAAGCTTTAAGGAAATATCAAACCACATATACAAATTTCACCTCCAGACAGGGTGAATCTGTGAAAGCCACAGCAACAAGAAACGCTTTAAAAAAAGACCTCGTTTATAAAAATCACCAGGTTTCACACGCACATCTCAATTTGCAACTCTAGCAACACCATCCTAGCATCAAATCCATTTTGGTTGGAATGAGTCCTTTGAAATACCAAACAAGAAATCTTACAGTAAGATTTTTTTTTTTTTTAAAGCATTCCTTAATCTTTTCCTCAAGTCAGACCACGGGAAGAACTTCGACCAGAACAACTGCCCACAAACTCCCTGCTGGATCTTTGTTTTTAGTTCACTAACGTCCTGAGTAACGTTCCTTCTCACTCCATAACCTCCTTCTTACTCCATGACCTTCCTTTCCTCAAAAAGACTCTGGGTTTTTTCTTTCCCCCTCCTTAATAAATCACTCATGCCAGAATTATGCACGCGTCTGTGCCAAGGCAATAGCAGAGGTCAGCGTGTTTCAAACTAATACTGGTTTGTATAACCAAGAAAAAAAAAAGCCTTAAGCAAAGCCCTCTTCAAAATAGTGCAAATATTGATACCCAAACTCGTCATGCCTCGCAACGCAAACTAAAAGTTTCAAAAAATGAAAGATTCTTTCAAGTAAATAAAGAGAAAACACTGGATTCATGAAAGTTTGCATCAAAACAAAGGTAACCCCCCAGTCTAAGAAGACCACGCTCATGAAGATCAAAGAGGGGAACGATGGAGCACAGGTGTCACCATGTAGATGTTGTAAGACTGAGAGATGTGAATCCATGAGAAAGCTGTACACGCAGCACCTCCAAAGGCTGCTGCTCTCCTGCGCAGGCTACGGCAGTACTAGCTTCATACCCAAAACATCTCATTTATGTTTCTACTATACCTGAAAAGGGACGCTCATTCAACTTTTCACCTCCCCAACACGACGGTCAGAGCTTTTCTGATTAATATCAAACCGGGGTGACGATGGGTAGTACACAATCAATCCTTATTAAGGCTGATGATTATTCTCGATGCGCCCTGTAAGAGAGAAACACCCGGTTAATGGCTTGTGCCAAGACGAGCGAGTCGTTTCACACCGATCAGCCATATTAAGGAAACAGCCTTTTTATTGCCCCAACTGCTTCCATTTTGTTGTGGATGACTGGGACTGTCCCACGTAACTGAGATTGTCCCAGGCACTAACGTAGTCTCCATGTAAAATAAGTTTACCAAAATATTACAAGCACAGCTGCAGGTACACCAGCCTGCAGAAGGCATGAAGAGGCTGGAGAAGAAGACTGAAGATCATAGCTCAGGCCATTTGGGGAGTAGCTGTACAAAACCGTTCTGTTTTGCAGAGAAGACAAGGAGGAACAAACAGCATTTGGCCTGAAGCTGGAAAGATCTCCAGCTCTGCCAGATTTTACATCCAAATCTAGACCTCTGCCTTAAAAACAACCTTATTTTCCCTTTTCCAGAGAAGGCAAGGTCTGTGGGCAGCAGCAGAAGCCTTGTTAGGCCAGCCAGCATCGGTGGAAAAAGAGGACAAACCTTTCAACCGTACAAACCCTTCTGGAGGCCTGACACAGGGGAAGGTGCCTTCAAAGCTATGCTCTGCTCATGAAAATGGCTCTGAGGTGGAATTCGGCATGTATCAGTCAGACCATTTGCGGGAGCGCATAGGTGGTTCTTCTGGAGTTGTGGGTATGGCGCACAACAGATAAACAGGGAAGATGCATTTTTACAAGGAAAGGCAAGTCTTAAATAGCTAAAACTACCTATGCTGTTAGCACGTCTCAGCCAAAGCTAACGAACCCCTCAACTGTAGCAAGTGAAAAGCTGATGCTCTTTATTATAATGCTTTATTAGAGCATTAAAGCTCTCTCACGTAGAGAGTAAGCTGCTGTGCACAGCACCTGAACCACCCACCAGCACCCAGGCAGCAAAGCCGGCAGCTGATCGGATGCCTGGGAGCTCTGACAGCAACTCCTGGGTTTGCCCCTGAGCATCTCGGTGCAGCTGAGGGAGACTGCCAGGCTGCAGGGCGCCACTGAAAGAACCAATATCCCCGCTCCAAGTATTGCAACGACAGCTTTTATATTTGCATTTGATAAACAGGACGATCAATTTTTATTTAAGTTGTTGTAGAAAGGAGATATATTCTGCGTATACAGGGAAGAAGCAGCAGAGCATCTTCTCCCTCGTGGTGCAGCAATGCTCTCCGGACGCCCACTCCACCGCTTTGCATTCCCCAACAAATAACCCAGGCTTGCTCATGGCAATGTGGATTCCCGATCCGGCTTTGTAGCAAAACAGGCTCCCTCTAATTATCCCTCAGCCTGACGACATCTAAATGGTGGAACAGGAATACGGCAGAAACTCAAAATGAGAGAGTGTGAAAACAAGACCGTCTCCTTTCTCCACTCACACCGCAGGTCCCCGGCGCACGAGGCCACGCTCCCGCCTGAGTCATTCCCAGCAATGCTTCACAGCCCGGCAGCAACTGCAGATTTTTCCCACACAAGTGGGGTTTTTTTTAAAAATCATATAAAGTGAGAGGATAGCAAGAGTAACTTTGGGACTGCAAGGAGCAACAGTGTGATCAGAAGGATCAGTCATGTCTGTAGAGTCTTATTAGAAGTAATTTATATGCAAGTAAAACAAATATCCCCCACTTTTCTAGGAAAAGGCCGAATTCCATACTGATTTACACGCTTCACAATCTCATTGACTTCAGAGGGATTGCCGGCGGTACGAATCACCAGGCTGCGGCCTCCCAGCAATACAGCGTAATCCCTTCACACTCCTCCTTTCAAAAACCCTATCATCCGACCAGGTGCTGCAGCAAAGACCCCACCAGCCAAGTCTCAGCCCTGCGGCGATGCTTCTCCTCTCCCTATTAAAGCTTGGGGAGGGGGTGGAAGGGAAATAAAAGTCTGATGATGGAAATGCCGACAAGCGAAAACCACGGCCTCGGCGAGCCCGGTGTGCATGGCTGAGCACGGGGGCGACTGGGGGGTTATTTGGGGCGGCGGGCTGGGGGGAGAGGCATGAACACTCCTTCAACCTAATTAAATCCAGATCCAAAAGCCATTCTGATCTGAGGGCATTAAGTATTTTTGTTAGGAAGGGCAGGGATAAATTACCTCCTAACTCAGGCCCTAATCTTTTTTCCTTGTCGTTTAAATTCTCCCACTTCCTAAGATTTCAGCATTTCCCCGCGATAAAGAGGAGCTCCAGCGTGCCAGCTCATCTGCCCCTTCTCTCCAAGGCATGTGGGCAGATGCTTCCCCCAACGCGGCTCTTAAAATTACACGACCTGCTTCCCCATTTACAAACATCACTGCAAAAGGCAACTGCTGACCCCACTCTTCACTTTAATCACAGCTGTTATTTACAGTGCTAGCAACACACTGGGACAGAGGCTAATAAATGTTTAACGGCCCAGTAAACACCAAGGGCTTTATCTACAGCCCATTTCAAAGCCTGATCAAATATAATAATCCTTTGCACGTCTGTCTGCCACTTCCCTGGCCTCCTGCGGGACAGGAGGAGATGTGCACGGCTGCTCCACATTCAGACAAGAAAGGGAGGTTAGCTGTAGGGACAGGGGGGTTAGCTGTAGGGACACAGACGTTTTCCCTGCTTCCATCTCAATTTCTTGCTCCCAGAAGGGCAGGACTATGCACCACCCTGTCGGACCTCAGCTTCCATATAATATAGAAATGCATTCAATAAAGCAGTTATTTCTAACGGGAATATTACACATAGGAAGCAGAGAATACGTGGAGGAAGTTGAGAGAAGTATCATTTACTTACAGACTGGGGCACAGGGGGAAAAATACCTGCATGCTTCATGAAGTGCTGTAGGAGACTGAGACCAGAAATGCTGAAGCTTTTTAGAAAGAAGCTTTATTTAAAAAAAATTATGGAAACAGGATCAATACTTGAGCAGTTTATATATCGCACAACTTGCACAATGCATAGCATTGTCAAGTAGCTGAATCCTTCGCATGCATCTACCCAGGCAAGTGCTGACTTCTGCCAGACCAACCGATTCAGCACATGGGGGAGAAAAACAATTTTTCAGGCAGATAAACCGCTTCCTCAGATCTGAAAAGGAACATATATTCCCCCACCCCCCCCAATTATAGGTGTGGGTCCATTACTCAATATTCCCTCCCTGTGCAAGTCTAACTTATCTTCTAGACCCTCCTATCTCCAATGTGATATTTTAAATGAGTCATTTTGACAGATTAAAGCTAGGCAGTTACGTTTTTATTACGCTCTTACACATCGCTGCGACGAGCTGCCCTAAAGACCTGATGCTAAAGCACAGTCTAATTATGGTTTGGTAAACTCACAGGAACAAGAGACAAACAGACCAGAAAAAGCCACCAGGACTTCGCAGGGAGACCTCACCCCCGACGTGGGGCTGCGCCGCAGCACCATCCAGCTATTCAACGCACTGGCTCCAGGAGCCAGACCTGTTCCGTAGTTTTCTGGACCGTACTCAAGGTTTGATTTTTTTTTTTTAGCCTCCAAAGTAGCCCCAAAATCAGGTCCTGGTGCTGGTGAGGTCTTCTGATATAGCCAAGGCCAACTGACTCCACCACCACCTCTTGGTGCAGATGATGGGAGACACCTGCTTCCCAGTTCGATCTGGTCAAACTGGAGGGTCCTCCAACTCCGATCCATGCAGAAAGCAAGGGATCAGGGCAGGATTACAAAAACGGAGGCTCAAGGCCAAGATAAAGGAGCCCAGAGGCAGGGCTGTCATCAGGGCGTAGCTCACCCGTGCTGCCACGCACCAGCCCCTTTTCCCTCCCCTCCATGGGACATTTTCATTTAGCGGGGCCAGGAGACTCTCACAGAGGATGTTTTAAAACTCACAGAGCTGCCAAAAACGTCAAATTAGAGCACAGCGAGAACTCATAATAAATCCACCCAAGTGAACCGCAGCACTGCTTGGCTGCCTTTTTGGGTGAAACCAAAAATCGTGAAAGCAAAGATCTACCGGCAATTACACCCAAAACACTTCCTGTCTTTGCACGAATCTTTGTTTGCTTTGGGTTTTAGTGGTAGATGGGAGCACAGACTACAATTTGTGGGAGATAGGTTATTGCTGCTAATGCAAAGAGCTTTTTTTTCTTCCCCCCTTAACAGATAAAGAAAGCGCTAAGCATGCCACTCTGAAACAGCTTGGTCCTGCGTTCACAGATGGCAGCAAAAATTAGCATTATTTATTTGTGGCTTCAGTCATTTTTTAAAAGAAAAAAAGATAAAGGAAGAAATGCACCTGAATTAGGACATTCTAATTATTATCCTGAATTAGGATCTCTCCCCTTTCTTTTGCAACTAATACTTGAAAATGCAGCAGGGAAAGAGCATTTTGCAGAGCTCTAGGAAACCACACTTAGGGTAAAAAAAAAAAATAGATTTACCCAAGAAGGAGAATGAAAACAAGCAGAACAATAAAAGTCACGGAAGTTTGCTCCGAGGAGACATCTGGGAAGGTGAAAGGAGGAAGCAAGTGAAAGAAAACACACAGCACAAAGATACAAATTAATCCAAAACAGCAAGAGAAGAATTATTAAGCCATTTTACATTTACACAGCACTGCATACAACAAACAAGATTTGATCATATAGTGCTGTATGATTCAAAATCTAGCTGCACTTATACACACAGGCATACCGCTACAGAGGGCTCAGCCCATCCCTGCACCTCCTGAGGACCTCAACCTCCCTGCCTCAGAATCACAGAGCAGTTGAGGTTGGAAGGGACCTCTGGAGGTCATCTGGTCCAACCCTCCGGCTCAGCCAGGGCCACCCAGAGCCGGCTGCCGTGTCCAGGCAGCTTTTGAAGATCTCCAAGGAGGGAGACTCCACAACATCCCTGGGCAGCCTGTGCCAGCGCTCGGTCACCCTCACAGTCAAAAAGTGTCTCTCAATGTTCAGAAGGACCCTCCTGTGTCTCAGTCTGTGCCCGTTGCCCCCTGTCCTGTCACTGGGCACCACTGGAAAGAGCCTGGCTCCGTCCTCTCTGCACCCTCCCCTCAGGCATTTGTGGACATTGATGAGACCCCCTGGAGCCTTCTCTTCTCCAGGCTGAATGGTCCCAGCTCTCTCAGCCTTTCCTCATAGCAGAGATGCTCCAGTCCCTTCATCGTCTTCGTGGCCCTTCGCTGGACTCTCTCCAGTATGTCCGTGTCTCTCTTGTACCGGGGAGCCCACACTGGACACAGCGCTCCAGGGGCGGCCTCGGCAGTGCTGAGTCCAGCAGAAGGATCACCTCCCTCGACCTGCTGGCAACGCTTTGTCTAACGCAGCCCAGGACACCGCTGGCCCTCTTTGCTGCGAGGGCACGTTGCTGGCTCAAGGTCAACCCGGTGTCCACCAGGACCCCCAGGTCCTTCCCTGCCAGGCTGCTTTCCAGCTGGGTGGCCCCCAGCACGTACTGGCGCCTGGGGCTGTTCCTCCTCAGGGGCAGGACTTTGCGCTTGTCCTTGTTGAATTTCATGAGGTCCCTGTTAGCCCAGCTCTCCAGCATGGTGAGGTCCCTCTGGATGGCAGCAGGACCCTCTGGAGTATCGGCCACTCTTCTCAGTCGGACACCAGTTTCGTGTTGTCAGAAAACTTGCTTAGGGTGGTCTCTGCCCCATCTTCCAGATCATTAATGAAGAGTTAAACAGGACTGGATCCAGCATTGACCCCGGCGGTACACTGCTAGTTACCGGCCTCCCAGTAGACTTTGTGCCACTGGCCACCACCCTGTGGGCCCAACCATTCAGCCAGTTTTCAACCCACCTCACCGTCTGCTCATCCTTTCCGTACATCAACAGGTTCTCTACAAGGATCTTATGGGAGACAGGGTCTAAGGCCTTACTGAAGTCCAGGTAGACAGTATCATCCACTGCTCTCCCCTCATCTACCAGGCCAGTCGCTTCATCGTAGGGGTTTCTCAAGCTGGTCAATCAGGACTTCCCCTTGGTGAACCCATGCCAACCACTCCTGATGATTTTCTCGTCCATCGAGTGTCTGGAAATGGTTTCCAGGATGAGCTGCTCCACCTCCTACCTGTACTTATAGTTTTGGCTCAAAAAAGCTGGAGAATCTCACGTTTACCTGCTCAGTCTTCCTGAGGGATACTGCTTGATTATTGCAGTGATAGAAATTGCAGGGAAACAGCACATGCAAGAAAAAAGTACTGGCAGGTCACTATGAAATCTGATCTCATACAGGCAAGCTCATCACCAAGGAGTTTAGTTCAGATGAACAACAAGTAAAAAAGGCACAGAGAGCATCAGCTACATGGATGATAAATATACATCATCTTCTCCAGTAGCGAAGCCTATCCCCACTGCAAGAAATTGCCATTTACTTCCAGCACAAATGGATTACTCACAGACAGAGAAGCCGGGGGCAAAATTAACTCTTGGAGCCCAGCGCGTCCCAGGAGATCAGATCAAGCCCAGCCTGCTCCTTTCCTCCACGGCACACAGACCGGGAAGCCGATGGCCTCTTTGATCGCTTCCATCACCACAATAATTGTTTTAATTTTTAGCTTCTTGATTTTGGCAGAGACTCTCTTAAAAGCCCAATCAAGAACAATTAAATGCAAGAATTAAGCGAAATAAGGCGCCAACAAGGTTTGGTGTCTGCCCCTCTTCCCTTAAGTGGGATGGAAGATTAAGTGCTCAGCACACAGGCTCCTGAGAAAGCCTACAAAGGGAGGCACCCTCAGAAGAGATCCAAAAAGCCTTTTTCTTAATAGAAACCATCCAGAACTTGCCAATAAGAAAAGCTAAATCCTGCAAGACCAGCGAGATGGAGCCCTGGCTTCAGCTCCCCCTTAGGCTCAGCAGTTCAAATCCACTTCCCACATACCAGGGAGAGCAGCCGAGTCTTTTCTGTCCTTCCCTGGTGATGCTATGACGCTAAGCAGCTAAATATGCAAGTCGCTACACCAGAAAGTTCATAGCGTAGTGATTATTGGACTTACCTAGGAGGGAAGTTCTGCCCACGATCCTCTTTCTCAGGACTTTTTATGTGTTTTACATTCGATATTCATTGGACTTGAGAAACCCACAAGCACTCACACTGCACACGCTGCTGAGAAGAGGGACCAGGCCACAAGTCCTTCCCTTTTATGTTCCACCAATAAACTGTGTGCTGCTCTGCACGGGGCCTCAGCTTTGAGCGGCAAGGAGGGACGCAGCACTTGTGCTTCAAACAGCCAGAGCGTGCTGCGGGTTTCTCGCCAACGATCAAAGGAATGGGAACCTAACACCTAGACCAGAAGCATCACAAGGAGCTTCCACTGTTGGCTGCCCAAAGAGCCCAGGTTCCCGGGATCACAGTTCTGATCTTATTTTAATTTTTTTCTTTTTCTTTTTTTTTTTTTTGAGAACATAGGTCTTCAAAAATTGTCACTTACTCAAAGGTTAACAGCTGTACGACAGATGACAGTCACATTCAGATTCAAACTCTTCTACTCATTCATGAATTCAAAAGTAAAGCCAAGCAGATGCACCCTTAAGTCCAGTCTCCTTATTTTTGAGAACAAGTATAATTATCCCCAACTTCACAGACACAAGACACTCCTAGAGAAGTGACTTGTCAAACAGTGAGATGACAGAGGCGACAACAAAAGCCCACTCACCCTACCACTGGTCTCATGCCTTGCAAAATAATTGCCTTCCCACCCAGAACTAAAGGTTACAATTACAGTGAGAATGAGTCAAACCGGAAAGACCTATTTAAAAAAAACGGAAAAAAATGGAAAAAAGTTTTATTGAAAACATGCAGGCGATTCTAAGACAGAAAAGAGGCCCATTTTTGCACTGCACCTTGTTTGCTCATGCTTTGCCTCAGTTGCCAACCGCAAATTAAATACTTCAGTTAAAACTTTGCTCATCTTGTATCTTTAATACTTAGTCACTAGAAACTGAACATCTGTTTTGCTTTGAGGCTTTCAGCAGTGACTCAATGTTATCTACAGTGTTGGACCGCTGAAGATTAGTATTCCTGAGGTTTTCTCCCCACACCCCTAGCAACAGGGCTGCTTGCTTTCAGGAGGAGGAATCACAATACAAAATCGTGTTACAAAATCATTAAAGTTTGACACAAGTTGAGGAGGAAGCATAGGACCCAGAGAGATTTCATATTCAGCTGGAAACAAACCGGCTGAGGTCTCTACCAGCGCATACCTGTGCCCCACAGCTCTCTAGGATCGATACACCGTCTCAGGGTGATGCACGGCTTTCAGGCTCCGGAGAAGCAGCAATCTCCTGCTGTGTTTACAGTAAGCACAATAAACACGCCGCAATTAAAACGACTCCAGTAGCCCTCTCAGCATGTGCATCCCCCCGAGCCTGAAAGCAATCCCAAAGGTTTATCTGTGACTTAACCTCCGCTGGCTTCAGGCACGGCAGATAGCTCAGCATCACATATCTTCATCAGCAGTGAAGTAGCCGAGGCAGATGCATGGCTTTAGAAAGAGGATGCAGCAGCAGGAAGTATCCCCGCACCGAGGGACCCAATTAACTTGCTGATATAAGACACCAGCATCCTATTCAACACGGTAGATGCTGTAAATGCACAAAGGCATGCCATGCCTTGGAAAAGGACTTCAAGGATAACCTATGCTGTGCGTATGTGCGAGGGAAGAGCCTGGACACGGTCATCATCTGTCCTGCTGTAAGGGAAGGGATCTGGGCAATATCCAAGTCGGCTGACAAACTGATCGTTTAACAGCCATTTCCCCCCGTTATTTGTGCAGGGCCAATCCTGCGGCTCATTCAGTGAACGAGTATTTTCCCTGGAAGAGCGTTAGACATAAAGCAAATCCACAGACCTCCCCTTTACCTCACCAAACGGCAGCTGTAAAACAGACCCACGTCTCTGGAAGGCGGATATGCAGCCGCAGGTTGGCTTTATGGGGTTTCGCCGTCTCCACATCAGATGTGGGCACAGCACACGGGAAGGGTTTTACAGTCCCCTTCACCCTGGCATACAGATAAGGGCACTACCACTAAGGATGCAGGTATTAACCCGCTGGGGGATAGAGGTCCAAAGGGAAATTTGGGGAAACCTCTATTCCCGGCTCCCACCTGAGCGAGCGCTTTAACCTCCAAAAGGTTTTTGTCTCCTTCTGTAAAATCTTAAAAATTAGTGTGCATAGTTACAGCCTGAGACTGTCCGAACGAGCACGACAGACCACATCTAAGATCCGTTTAATTCAATACCTCCAACAGCAACCAGCAGCAGGTCTAGGAAGCAGGGTCAGACCTGCACCAGCACCTACCATTTTCTCCCCAGAACACTCCCCGGTCTCCAGCATGGGCTGTTTCTGCCCAGGGATCTTTGCACCTTCCTTCCGTGAGTTTATCCAGTCACCTTTTCAATCCATGTGCGTTTTTAAGCATCCTACGGCAAGCAGCAGCATAGCTTAACACATGGGGTGGAAGTGTTTACAAACACCGACAGCACGCAGGGGCAGGACGTGCTACCAGGAGAGTACCATCAACTCCAAAAATTACAATGCTACCAGGACAGTAGCATCGACTCCAAAAATTATGATACCCACAGCTCACAAAGCTCCACCGAGTTCTCACCCCCAATTTTTTACAGCGTTAATATAGACCACGACAAACAAGCATTGCCATGCAAGTCTTAAAGATTCAAACTGCGCTCCTCATTAGTACCTCTGCGGGCAGAGAAGCAGAAGAACTGGTTTGGAAAGAGAAAAGGAAAGAAAATACAGATGACTCCGATAACACGTCTAATTAATAAAGCATAAACTAGACAGGCTGGTTCAGTCTGCGCGTCCCATCTGCTTTGACTTCAGTGGGGATGGTTCCCATCTCCACAAGCGCCAGTCTGCATGCAGATACTCCCACGTGCTGACAAGCCAAAGCCATGCCTTCAGCACCCGGGCACATACGCTCTTCTGCGGCCTTATCGCACGTCCTTGCGTTCTTCTCTTAGGAAGAAGGGGTGAACAACGAAAAATACGAGTGCCCAGTATGCGAAGGATGGTCCTGAGACACCAAGGCCGTATCCCAAGGACTACACACAAGAGCTTGGTATGAGTTTGCCACAACTTCGTAGTCACCAGTCCTCCATGGCCTCTAGACAGGTACTTACCTATCTTTGAAGCCTTAACCTCATACCAGCTAACCCTTTTTATTCTGCTGCACTTTAAGTGACTTTGCAATCAACTGGCATGAAGTTCTACAGTGTAAACGCCGATTTATAAAGATTTATTTGTGGAGTGACTAGGCACAGCTCCCTATAGTCATCAGCTAGAGGTACGATACTAGGCGTTCAGGTTCAGACAAGGTCTTGATCTCTGTATGTTTCCGGTCCTCCCTTTGGAAACAATAAGCAGAGAAAACACATACCGTAGAGTCCCAACAATGGGAAGCACCCAGACACTCTCGCAAACACGCACCCTGGCCTTAAAAGCTTTAAAGAAAGGAAAAGGCAAGTAACAAAAGCAAGGGGAGCACCTCCATTGCTCCGCAGGAGGTCAGCGGCAGAGCCAAGGACAGGACGTAGGGGATGGAAAGCACATCAAGTGCCTGTGGCACGCCGCCGAAGCAACTTCTATGACTTAAAACGAAATGGAGAAGAGGTCAGTAGGAGGTGCAGCCAGCTAACATAGGGGTTTCAGCAAGCGTGCCGTGAAAAAAGCAGATGAGTTCAGAAAAGTGGCGGGTCTTTACAAACACAAAGCACCATTCCTGCTGCCCCAGGGAAACGGGAGGAGGGGGAAGATGGTTGTATCCTATTTCTGCTTTTTAAGAGGATTTCTCCTACGGTATTAAATCTGTGAGAAGCTTTGAGAATTAGCAGCTGGGGACAGCCAAGAGAGAGCACAAAGAGCAGAAAACTTGCCCCTCAAACCAAGGCAACCTCGCAGAGCTCTTTTCCCTCTTTCTCTGTCGTTTAGCACATTGGAAATATCCGCTTCGTAACAGGCAGCAGGACAGAGGCAAGAGCTGTTCCTACAGCTATGCACAGGCCTCCAGAACAACAGGAAACCGGTGGTCAAGCGGTGCCGATAGTCCTGGTGCTTTCCCTGCACTGACGCTCAACTGAGGACAGGCTGACTCATTCACCCCAGTTAAAAACCCCAAACACCAACACAAGTCAGTCTGCTAGAGATGGTAGATTCATTTTTTCTCGGGTTTCATTGTTACAGGTGGATTTCACAAAAACGGAAACCTTTCAAGGAGGTTAAATCCCTCAGAGGCAGAGAGGAGGCCACAGCCAGTTTCAGACAAGCTTCTCCTGTATCACTTCATGCATGCCCAGAGTGGCTGTCGGCACCTCCTCCTGCGCAAACCAGCAAGAATCAGACCCTGAAAAGAGAGTTTATTATATTCTTTACGCAGCACGAGGGAAGAGGAATGGGACTGAATAAGCGACGTCCTATTGGGAAAGTCCACGCCACACCTACGATTACATACGAGAAAGAAATCAGGCTAGCGTTCAAGCCAGCCAAACAGGGAATGCCAAACCTTTATTAAAGGAAAACCTCAAGTAACTCAGATGCAAACATGCTCATATGCACCTGGGATGCCAAGTCCCCTTTGCTGTCTTTGTCCTAAAGAGCTATAAAGGTCTGAACTGCAGATGGGGCTGGCTAGAGGAAGGACCAGGGAGGATCTGCCATCGCAGAGGCATCCCTAGCCCAAGCCTCTGAGCTCCAGCTGTGACTTCCCACAGCTCCGGGGACATCCGACCACTGAGGCTCGCTCTGGCTCAGCTCCCGTCTCCACACCCCTCAAAATTCAACAGCGTTAAACAGTGGAGACCTTCTGTTTGTAAATCATGGTTGCTACACCGAGGATCGTCATACATCGCTGCTGCAATGTCAAAGGAACAACAAAGCGGTGATGGCGAAATCCTCCAGCACAGATCGGCTCTCCAGACTTCTCTCTTAAAGCTAAATGCAGACCGTGCATGTGGGTGGCTGGAACTTCGTCCCAAGAAGGTCAACCAACGCAGGAAGCCCCAGCTGCGTTAGAACAGTCAAGATCTCGGGCAAAATACTTAAAAGCAAGCAGTTTTCCTCCAGAAAGGGACAATGAGTTGCTGGTAGCATCCTGGAAGCCTTTCTTCTGACAAGGAACCGGTTACTTAGGAATGGAGCTAACTCAGGTACATGCACAAAATAAAAGGCAGAAGAGAAGTTTAACTGGAACTCGCTGACTATGCTGAGATGGTACGGGGCGGGGGGGGCGCGGGGGGCAGGGGAGATTGGGGCAGCAGCCAGAGCTTTGGAATAGGCACAGAAACAAGTTTCCACGGGAGCGTGTTTCTTTAAAGTCTGATGTATTAGATCATCTTGTCCCCTAGAGTATGTTGTTTCCTAATGTTTTGCCCAGACCAATTTCAAATGTCAAAAGCAATGGTTGGGTTTGTTGGTTTTGGGTTTTTTTTAACTACCTTGAGTCCCCACAGAGCCAGCCAAGGATGAGAATTTTAGACTCTGTTCTGTCTTTCACATTACAAATGCAATGACTGCTGTGGCCTGATTACAGCCTCTCCCGTCATACAGATTCTGCAAGAGGCTGAAAGAACAGCTTGCCTTTCAAACAGAGTTAGAAAAATTCATATGAGTCCTTCAGTGCTCGGTGGTCACGTGCCAACGAAATTTAAGAGAGGCACGTGCGATCTCGAGGGAAGGGCATCCCTTAGAGAAAGCTATTCATACCGTCTTCAAAAAAAAACCGTGATGAAAAGCCCTTGCAGCGTACTTACTTTGAAATAGGGACTACTCTCAAAATAGTCTTATTCTTCTTTCTTTTCAATCCTTTCATCCAGTTAATGAAGAAAAATCTTCACTACAAGAAGATTTTTAGGTGCATGTGACAGTTTGAGTATGGACAGGCTTGCCCTACCCGGATGCAAGAGATGTAGGATCGAGCAAAGTAATGGATCACACGACTAATGTTAAGGTTAGTTTCACTCCTCTTCCCAGACATGAAGGCAGCGAGCATCTTGGATTTAGCTCTTGGATAACTGTAAGTGGAAATTAGCACGACAAGCTGGAAACATCTGGATATAGATAGTTAAACAAGATAGTATCGTCGGGTCACATCTGTTTTCCACATTTTCATTTCAGCCTAGCAAAAGGCGAGCGTCAGGCGGTCAGGGCACCGGCTGGAGATGGGAGAAGTTCTGCGGTGGGTTACTCGGGGTCCACCAGGCGAGAGCTCCCTTTTCCTCCACCTCCCCACCCCAGGCATTCCCACCGCCGCCCGTGCCAGGCTCCGTGTCAGCCATGGCGGGCCAACTCGCCTTGCTAACCTGCCAAAACGTCAGCCGGGACAGGGTGCCGTGCCGGGGAGAGCAGTTTCACGCCAAGGTAAGCAAGCTGAGCTGCCTTACCTGATCCTCAGATGTGGTCCAACACGTGCAGAAAGGAGGGAACAGAAAAATAAACTCTCCTACATCTTACATCAGCTCATCTCTGCCACGTAATAACTAATTAACTCTTCACACCTTAATTCCTTTCCGCACTGGGGCGATAGCCCTCCCTGCTCAACCAAGTACTAACTAATGAGCCAACGCTGCTGTGCCTGAGCCCCAGAGAACCCCCTAATTTTGACGAGACAGGGCTTGACCCCCAGTTATTAAGCAGTAAGTGGGAATATTAAGTGCAAATATTAACGGTGAAATAGGCACAGCTGGCACCAAGGTTAAAGGGAGGTTATAGGATGGGACTAAACCACTGAGTTCAGCTAATAGCACATGCCTGGCTATCAAAGATGACAAGGTTTAGCAGCTTATTATTAATAACGAATCCTCTGCAGGATGTTTTCTGCTAGGAAAAAGCAAAGTGTTGCTTTTTCAGCTGCCCGTTACCCAAAGTGAGCTGAACGAGCCCCACTTCAGAGGTAATAAATCCCTTTTGGATCAGGCAGTGGGCAACTCGAGTGGGAAGCAGTCAGCATCGTTAGACACATCACGTCTGTTCTCCAAGCAAGAGACTTCAGGATTACAGTATTTCAAAAGCCAGCACTTCTCAGCAAGCATGGGAGCACCAACTCCGCCTTTTATTTCACAGCTCTCCCCTTTCCCCTGGGGACAGCAGGCAGCCTGGTAAGACGCAGCAGGAATACCCCAGCCCCGCCTTGGGCACAAAATCTGTGGGCAAAGCAGGTGTCAATAGATGGGAGTAGGATGGCGAGTGAAGGAAAGTTCATGGAAGGGAGCTCACAGACGACAGGAATATTAAAGAGTTTCAACTCTGAAGCCAGGAAAGACTTAACAAATCGGCATCTTTGCGCTTCAAGCTGCTAAGAAACAACCCTGCCCAGAGGAAAGAAAAACTACAAGAATTAAGTGGGCAAGTGCTTGACATAAGTGTGATTTTGTCAACGGAGACAATTTATGGAGCAGGTTCGTAAAAGCAAAGGAGGACGGGGGGAAAAAAAAAGGGCAGCGTGGGTACTGCCGGGCTTTCTGCCTGCAAGCGCCTTCTTCCAAGAGCGTCTTTCAGCTCTTGGCCGTGGAGATGGAGGGGCAGGATCCAAGAACAGCTCACAGCAGGGAGGTGAAAATGGATGAAAACGTCTTCTCGGTGTCTCACTCCCGTACTGCAGGACAGATCTGCAGGGAGATTTTGGCGTGACCCAGCACCGCTGGTCTCGGCAGGCCTTGCCTGCTTGCTGCGGGCAAGGCAGAGGGTGAGGTGGACCTCCTGCCACAGCCTGCGCTGGGGTCTGCTTCCACAGCACCGCAACCACGCGCACGTTGGCCTGCTCCAGCCTGGGCCGATTGGGAGCGAGCGTGCAAGGATGTCTGTGAGAAGAACCGCAGCAAAGCCTGGGAGCTACCCTGCACAAAGCCCAACGCTGCACAAAGACTGAAATGAGCCAAGCTTCCGAGGTGCCTGTCCAACACTGTGGGGCTCTGAGCAAAGAGAAAATTCAGCAGAAACAAGAAGGTTTTGCTGAAGTATAAAGTTTCCGAAATCATCGGGTTTTGTTGCTTCCAAAATTTATACCTGTACAAGCTCAGCATCTCCAGCTGGCACATCTGCAGTCCTGGAGTTCAAGATACTGCGATGCTGTATGCCACGGCACGGCGGCGAAGGGAGGGTTTGGCAGCTGGGGGCCACGAGGGAAGGAGGAGACCATCCAAAAAGCAAGCCATGAATTTAGCTCCAGAACAGGATGAGCCAAACTTGCGCTCAGAAATAAATTCAAGTGGCTCTTATTAGCAAGAAGAGATTGAAGCACCGCATATATATTCAGTTCCTCCCCGCCATACCATCGCTTCCCGATGTTCCCCAGGCCTCTCACTCCTCCCCAGAGGTAGATCCAAGTGCCTCTGCAACCCGGGCACAGCTCGGAGCCGGTATTCGGGGTCAGATCCAGGGTGGAAGCGACTTTGAGAATGTCTGAAGAGAGAATGTAGTTCAAATGCTTTGAAAGCTTTGGAGCATTTTATTCAATGTTTTGACTGCTTCAAAGTAAAATTAGGTCCCAGCTTCCAAAAATATGTGAAGTAAAACCATCAGCAATGAGAAAAATTGATTCTAAGGTATCATCCAACACTACGGTTTGACAGGGTCATTTGTAACAGCACATCAAGTGACCACAGGTAAATTGGGGCAGTCAGAGATGCTCGAGAACTGGCTGAAGAACATCGAAGAGCTACAACAGGGTCACTGGAAGAGCTTAATTCAAGACGGGCACAAAATACCTCCATACCTTTGGCAAAAGCCACTGTTACCTGAGAGCTGGCCCATCAAAGATGGAAGTTGGCAGCCCAAGTCCAAATGATGGGTTCGTGCCACATCAGGTGTTAGAGGCCACGCTGCCTCCCAAGCCTTTATGCAGCATTAGCTCTCCAAAAGCCTCCAAAAACCCACCAAAACTGAACGAACCCAGTGGCTGAACTTTGATTCCCCCCAGACGACAGGCTGTAGCACCTTTGGAGGGCAGCGGAAGGGAAGTCTGTGTCCCTGCTGCTCATGGTGCATCTGCTCAGCCCCTGAAACACGGTGTCAACCCTCCATCCAAGTTTGGCACTTTCATCTTAAAAAACAATAAAAATTCTCCAATTCCTCACCACGCTGCACAGAAATGCACAATGAAGAATCACAGGTGAAAGCAAACCCAGGAGCGCAGCTCAGCGTTGGCTCCAGTCCCCAACCCTCCAGCATCCCTCTTCCCAAGGGCCAGGACGGGGAGCAGGGCTGGCCCTTGGCCATTGGGAAGGGGCTGCCGACGGCACCGCTCTAACAGGATCTCGGGGGAAACACATCCTCTGCCTGCAGGAAACAATCCTGCAGCCTGCTTCTTGTGCTGGAGACTGGTACCTAGATGCCAGGGACAAATTGCTGCCAGTCCTTTGGACCAAAGGACAGGAGAAAAACCCTCTTACACTGCCAGAGCCTGAAGCCCATCTCCCCTGTACTGGAGGCTTTGCCACGCTGGAGATTCTCACCATCAGAGATGCTGGCGCAGGGAGACAGGCAGGCAGGAACATTTCAGGCTGCGGGGAGATCAGAACTGAAAAGAGGCTTTTTAAAAATCTTTTATGCTGCCCTATCCCTGTCTCAAACTGCAGCAGGGACAGAAAGGACTGAGCTCTGGATGCCAGGCACTCACTCGGGAGGCTAACCTCTTCAAGTGTCAAGTCAAAGCATCCCTAAGGAGCTGAGCTGCAATTTGTCACCTAAACAGCAAAATAACCCTCCTGCAAATGCCCTGCACCAACAGGCCAGTCCTGTTAGTGAAGACAAAGCTCAAGCAATGCTTTAAAAGATCTGTAACGATTCCTGTAACAGGCAAAATGGAAAAAAATAAAAAAGGTAGAAGCAGCAGCCTTCTTCCTTCCCCCACGATCTGCTGCCGGCAGGGTTTCTGGCAGGGCCGGGAGCCTGCCTGCACTCTGACATCGGAGTGGGGACACCGCATATGCTGCCACGACCATCTGGGGGGCTGGAAACAGCTGAAGTGACACGGAAAGCGTCGGCTGTAGGATGGGACCGGTCGCGGCCAAGACGAGCGTGGCAGAGGTATCCTGAAACGACTTTTCCGTGTTGGACTGCAAACCGGGGAAAAACATGCATGTACTCATGTAAGCTGGCTACTGCGCTACCACCCCCATCCCTCATTAGTTAATTACTTGCATTTCCGTAACTACATCGCCTTAATGAAGCGGCAGGGGAAGAAAAATTCAACACCAAATGTAAAGAGGCAATCTCAGCTTGCCAGCAACACCTTCTCCGACGCAAGTGGATGGCATTTTGGCAGACACGGCTCTACGAACCTAAATTCCCTTAAATTTGCGTCAGGTTTCTCAACCCATGGGGCACTGAACGGCCCCAAATGAAATCCCTCGTACACACACCGCAACACCCTCCCTGTGCTAACGGCCATGCAAGAAGCTGCACTGTGAGTCCCATTAGAGAAGGAATTCTTAAATGCTGCAAAACACGATTTTAAAGATTCTGAGCCAAACTGTCAATGGCTGAGATCTCCCCCCTCCACACCCAGGCACCCCGGATTGCGGGCAGCAACAGGCAGGAACTTTTTTCGGGGAGCAATGCCCGCTTAAACAGATTAAACTACAAATTTGGTCTTCTAGTCCGCCACGCTGCCTGAGGGCTGCTAGCATGTCCAGGGATCGGTCGCTTGTAATGAAGCCATGATCACCAAGCCAGGCACCACCTCTCTGGGACCTCAGCGGCCAGCCCTCCTCCCCTCGCAGCAGCGAGGAGAGGCTTGCACTACTGCTCGCCACGCCACATCTTTCCACGGCAGCTAAACACGCTAATCTCCAAAGATTCCATGTCAGCAACTCTATCCCCGTGTCAGCAACTCTAAATCACTCTGCAAAAATAAAACCATTCCAAATAATCCATAAGAAAGCAGCTGAGCAAGTGTTGAGCAACTGCAAAGTCCTCAGCTTCCTAAAAACAGCCATGATCTTGCAGTAACTTCAAAAAACCCAACACTGAATAGGTCAATTCCTGGGCTTGGATGCTGAGGAGCTCGGCTTTCCTGTCACCGCTGAGGCTGCTTGGCCGCCCAGGAGCCCTGGCTGAAGTTTCCACCCAGCTATCATCAGACCTGCGTGGCTCATCTCTGAAGCACTTTTTCCCCCCCAGGACTTTCCACCTCTCCCATACACGGACTTCCTCGTTCTCCGTCCACCAGTCAAATAAGCACAGTTTTCAGAGTAAAAATTCAGTTTCTCAACCTTAAAGTTCAAAAGGGGAGGCTGTTTGGGGGCTGAGCTTCTTGGCTTTGCTCCAGGGGGGTTGGAGAGGGAATGGAAATGGATGTTTTCAGATACCCTCATCACATGCTGTGTGATTATTCAGCAGAGGCAGGCTGCAAACTCCGGCAGCATTGCGCCTACAATTGCTCTTACACTTGCGACTGAACTGTTTTCAAAAATGATGAGCAGAAACGAGCCAGGCAGATGGGTGAACAGCTTCTTTCAAGTTTGCAGCGAACGAGAGCCATGAATCTCCTACCAGCTGCCAGGCTTGTGTCCCACAGGAGCCAAAGAACCCTCTTCTGCAAGACGCTGAGTGTCCTCAGACCCCCTCGATCTACATGGGAACAGAGACCAAGCAGCACCTGCCAAGACCAGGTCCAGCCAACTGGTTCAACTAACACTGACTTAAGGCTCCACTGAAAGCGCCAACCTCTCTGCTGGGCAGAGATGCACCGTAGGGAACGCAGCAGCTTTGGAAAGGGGGAGAGGGCTTGCAGGGAACGACGCCGGGGCTGCAGCACCTCCACGGAGCAACCACCGCCCCTCCTAACAGCACGCGCCTGCTCTCGAGCCTGCTGACAGCTCACCATGCCCTGCTCCCGGAGGAGTATCACAGCGTTAGGCAACGGGGCAGCATCAGGTGCTCCGTCCCACGCTGCTCACTCAGCTGTACGAGAGAGAAAATAAGGACAGAGGGCTCCCTGGGTTCCTCTTTTCTTGCCACAAACAGGCCGAAATCCAGCTAAGGGTACGTTATTTTAAAGCAGCTCCCCGCATTTCACAATCTATCTCCATGTTTCTATACGAAGAGGGCAACATATGGGAAGTTACGTAAACTCAAACACCCCCCACAGAATATGCTATATCCTGGAAAAAAAGACAACTACCTCTGCACAGGCACTGAACTCAGTTTAACAAATTTCAGGGAAGGGAAAGAGTAAATCCTCTGTCACGTAGGGGATAAGACACAGACACAAGCAGCAATATCAGCTACTCGGATGTCTACACAACCTCTCTTGGGCAAACCAAGAGATCCACCACCTCTGTGAACACGCACCTGCAGCACGGTTTTTACATCTGTATCGCTGAGAGTTCCCTCGCAGCCCTGACCGAGGGACGCGACCTCCCGCAGGGACCTTCTCAATAGGAACCAAGAGGGACGGAGACGCTTTGGTGACCCTCCAAGCCATTTGAACACACTGGAGGACCCAGGGTGGAAAACGCTCACACAGCCAGTGAGCTTGTGAGCCTCTCTGGAGCCTCAGCCGAGGAGGGGACAGGAGAGCCACTCTTCCCCCACACGCCAGAGGAGATGCTCTTAGAGGCTGGGTTGCATGGACAGACAAGGCTGCAAGCTGCTCATCCCACACCTCCTTCAATCATGTTTTAAGACATGAGAAAGGGTGATCGTGCATTTAAGTTACCTCCCAGGAGAGCAGAGATTCATCTTAACCCTTCCAAAGCCGCCTTTGTATGTCAGCTAGCCCGTGCCTCAGTTTCCCTTTGTAACAATGCCTCCTTTGCGTGTTTTATTCGTTTGGATGTTGGATTCTGGGAGGCCAGACCTGCCTGCTCAGCACGGGGAGAGCTGACGTACACCCCCAGAGCAGGCACTGCTGCAACGCAGACTAATGGCTCGGTCACAGATTTCACCTCCAGGTCCCTACTAGAGCCAAAAAATAACTCGCACACAACCGCTGCAGATCAGGCCAGGTATAGAAAAGACGACAGATGAGTTGGTTGAATATTTGTGTAAAAGGCAGTGCGTCCCTTAGCCCCACAGGAGGTGTCTGTAGCCTGCTCTAGACGAGCTCGCCAACCCGTGCAGACTTTCAGAGCCCAGCAGAGGACTGAAATGCAAATCCACCCATTACTGCATACACTAAATTTCTCAAAGGGTTAAAATGATGGAAAAAATTAGGGATCCACAAATTAAGCTGTTGGAGGCCACTGCCCGGTAGAAAGATTTTGAAGGACCGAGTGAAGCAGAACCAAAAAGTAGTAAAACTTTATTTGCTAAACTGCAAAGTAAAACCACGCTAGCCATGAAAACAGTCTTCCCATTTCTTTTCCATATACTCCTAGATAGCCACAGAAAATAATTCAACCTCTCTAATCCCAGTCACAGTCTTCCAGCTAGCCGAGTATCTAAGAACAAGCTGCCGCCATCGAGTCGACCAAAGATCCCGCCTGGCATTCCCACCCTGCCACCGGAACGAGAATGCAAATTCTACATGGCGACTGGGATTCAAAACACCTCTCTGTCTGTAGCCAAATAGGTTTAAAGTTTCCTCGAGAGAAAATCTTGAGGATTATCCATGCTTTCCGATTTATTATTCATTTCTATCTCATCTCCGTTCATCTCTAATTCATCATTCAGGCCTAGCACGGATGGCATTAGTGTCTTCTAGGAGACAGACGTGAAGCTGCAGCGTTTAGGCTGCCGCAGACAGACTAAAGCACTGTCCTTCTGATCTAGCAATGCGGAGAAACAAGGGAAGACTAGGGCTGCACGCCCAGTTAGAGACTAAGTGCACGCACAGCTGAGAGCAGGCCTAAAGTTATACTTCTGAGCCTTCGTACTCAAGACTGGCCAGTTTGCAAGGGATTGAAATCCAGAGGCTCTGAGATGCACCACGTGTTAAGCAACACTGGAAAACACATGTGAATATGTTTATTTTCAGGCGTCTCAAGCATATCCATAAGAGCTTCGCTTCTGGAACAAGAGTGAAATGATTATCTGCTGGCATGATAAAAACATTACTCAAATTGTAAAGCAGCAGGAAAGTTTTGCATGCTGTCCTGCCACACACTATCACGAGAAAAATTTATGGTACCTCAAAACCTTCAGGTTGAGAGCCAGGATATCCCCGTGCTGTACACGCGGTGCCTGGAAGAAGAGGCTGCCCTTTCCCAGAGCACTGCTGGAATCTTTATAAACCACTGAAATGTTTCTCTCTTTTTTTTTTTTTTTTAAAAAAAAAGCAAATCCTGTTCTTCATATTTCTCCTCTTACTCAGTAAGATTTACTTACTTGAGAGTTTCTGCCATTTAGAAACCTCTAACAGCACCATGACTGTAATATCTGTCCCTTCTGCCCCCCGGGGGCAGCTGAGTCTCTCGGACCACCTTGCCACCAGCAGCCAGACCCCAGTTGCCTTCCTGGCTTTTCTCCCGCTAACCTATTTCACTGTCTAGGCAGCTCGCTTCTTCCTCCATCTCTCTTTCTCCTCCTGTCCCTGGTCAGGGGATGGGTCTGCACAGCGTGTAGCAGAGTCTTCCGTGGTCGGAGTAAGCACAGCTATGGCCAATATCTTCCTACATTAAGTGGACTGACCTCCAGGTCAATGCAGGTCCTCCCTTTCCTGGGGTTTTTTTGGTTTTGGTTTATTTTTTTCCCAAACAAAGATGAGTAAACAGAGAACCTTCCCCAGAATTGTCAAGACCTCTCTTGAGATCCCACCATCAGTTACCACTTCAGTGCTCACCTGAAAGCTCACAAGGACAAGACGGCTGTTTCATAGGGTGAAATAAGAGATGCCCGATCGGGAGCAAGCAGGACTTCAAGCCGGTTGCAACGCACGTTGAGGCCAGGAGCAGATTTCCTGGCTGCAGAACGCTCTCTGACACACACCATGACGTGACTTACTAACACAAATTAGCAATATCAGCCCTTAGCCAGCGGCAGTTTGTGAATGAAGTGTTTGAAATCCCCAGAATATGAATTGAGACACCAACTCTGAAAACGCAGGGTCACAACCAAGGGATGGACCCCACACCGTCCCAGGGATTAAAGGAGGATCTGCTTCTCAGTTTGCAAGTACCACAAGGTCACCACTACAGCTGAACCACTTAGTTGCAGCTATTATCAGCATTCCCAAGGGCAGCAATGCTCCAGAAAAGCCCCAGAGCTGCCTAGTCCATCCCATTCGCATCATCTCCGATCGCTGCTCTTCCTACCACCTGGTCAACCAAAGCTGAAGATGAGCCTGCGTGAGGGCACCAGACCGTACACTAAAAGTAACGGTCACAGAAGACGACGCGCTGGATACGCAGAAGACAAGCGAGGACAGTTGGGTATCAGTTTTGGGGGAACCCTCTGCAGGCTGCCTTCTGGTCAGAAGACGCCCAGCTCCTTGGAGGAGAGCATCTGAACACAGACCCAGGGAGACATCCTACCTTCAGCAGTCAAACAAGAAACATCTGCTGCTCTCTGCAGCCCTGGAGCAAGGTCACCGCTGATGGGGTGGAGACCAAAGCAAGCTAAACCCCTGGGTTTTAGATCATCAGAACAATCGTAACTCGGAGAGGTTATTTCAAAACATCAGGCGTGATATGGGAAGGCAGTCGTCCCAAGGGGGGGCCGGTTCAACCACAGAGCAATCCAGCGTTGATTGATTCACTACTCATACCTGAATCAAGGTTTCCTGTCACCGATTACTTAACTCGGATACACAAAACCTACAAGCTCGAACACGCCAAACTCTGTTTTTTAAGACTGGTATGCTGCCGCGGCACCTCCGCAATCAGCCTCTAACACGCTTTTATCGATCTGGCTTGGAGCGTCAAAGAGCGTTTTGGACCCCCAAGTTATGAATACAGGTCTTAAAACTCTCTGTCTCACCCTGCAGGCAGGTAGCATCCGTCAACCAAGGTTTCCAGCGGTCAGGTATCCAGACACTGGGAAGCCCGTCTCAATCGCAGTGCTTCTCCTGCCAGCTGGGATTTCCAGGCTAGACATCTCCCATTTCCACTGCCTCCAGGGCGCAGCCTGAAGAGACACTCACGCAGCACACTGGAAAACGAGGACATGGCCTCGGTGCTCACCACCCCCGCCAGCAGAAACGATGAACCTACCAGTGCTGAGGAAGGTGGCTGCGAGACGGGCAGGGGCGAACCTGCCTGCAGTACCTGCGTGCCGTAATTCATCTCATGCTTCCCAGGTAAACGCTGGGGAAGCCAGGGAGGCTGCCTGCACCTCCCCTTCTTCAAACACGCAGGGATTTGGGGGAGGGAAGGAATTGGGCTGGCTTCCCTTCACTACGCAAAGGAAGGGAGAACAGGGATGTCTTCCCGGAAGGACCAGAAAATAGCCGCGACTCGAGTTAGACTGTGGGGCAGGATGTGGAAGTCCTCGTTACGGCAATAAAAAGGTCTCAAGTACTTGGCCGGGGCGCCAGGAATACACCGACACGCCAGACAGGCTCAGAAGCAGCTTTTCACATCAGCGTGGTGGGAACATTTTTGTTTATTTGTTCCTCAGTGTTAGCCAAGAAGGAAGGAGGTGGTGGTCCGTTCCCTCTCACCACAGGTGTCCTCGGCTCCCTGCAGCAGCAGAAGGCTTAAAATTGGTGACACCTACATCTCCTGCTCCCTCCTACCAACCTGCGACGTTTGGTCTCACGTGCGGGTTTTAATTTTGCTTTAGAGGAGGGATGGCATGGCACGACCTGACTCACGCAGGAGAGGCAGAGGTTATGCTCTTGTCTACTCTTCTGAAGTCGGAGGACTCTTGTTTTTCATCCCAGGTCCAAATTAGTACTAATTATTCCATGCAAAATGGGGTTGCTTCAACAGGAAGGAATTAGGACAACAAATTATTCTGGAATAAAGAGGACTCGCTGCCTAAGCAAGCGATCTGTTTGCATGTGGAATAAAAGGGGCGTTCTCCCACACACGTTTTGGGGAAAAAGCAGTACCCGCTCCGTTTAAAAAAAAAATTTCTAACCTCCACGCCTGTTACAGTAGCCACCAGGACTTCCTACACGACCAACGTGCCAAAGCCCAACCCACACTCAGTTGTTTCGACTCCTACCGTCAAAACTGCAGCCACCATAAACACAGCAGTACCATACGTGTAACCACAGCAAAAGCGGGTTTGATGGCCACGGCCGATGCTTTCAGTTATGCGAGTTTTGACTCGGGGCAAGGAGGGAAGGAGGATGCAGGCACCTAAAGCCGAAAGCAGTGTTTCCCAAGGCAAAGACGCAACCCTCAAATTCAGGTGAACCCTGGTAGTCCCACCAGACTCACAACGAGACCTCCGCCTCCGCTTCCCAACCTCAAACCGGCTCAACACCGACCTGCAGGACACACGCACAGCCCCAACCGACCGCAGTCGTACAGCGCATGGTTAGATTTAGCCCTGCAGGACACGCGGCGGTGGAGACGCATTATTCGTGTGCCCCGACGTGTCCCCCACCATCACCTCCTCCCCGCACAAAGACAGCGGCGCCCAACCTCGAGGGGCGGCCCCCGCCTTGCTGTACTACAAAACACCTTATGCTGCCAAAAAAAATCAACCCCAGACCCCACATGGGTCAACGTGGGAAGCAGCGCCACCATCACAAGGGTTTCCAGGGCCACGCTGGAGGCACGGATGGAATTTAAGGTCTCCTGAAGACATTAGCCAGAGAAAAGCATGAACGAGCCAGCTCTGGACTCATGGCTGGGCAGATGTATGTGACAGCGACGGCGTCCGCAGAGCCCGAGACACCTTTCCCACGAGGTTTGGCTACAAACGTTAAGTTTCAAGCACTGCCAGGTACTACGGCTTACAGCACAGCCACGTGAGTTGTAACTGAGAAAAGGGTTTCCAGGGTTTTTTGTGAGTCTAATGAGAAGAAAGCACTTGTGACGAAAGCCACTCTACCCACTTACAAACACTAGAGACATCAGGAAGAACAGGACCGGGCCAGCCTCTAGCGATATCTGGGACCAACTGCTCCTGAGGAAGATGCAAGAAATCATACTAGACAGTTCGGGAATTACTTGCTTATCGGTAAATCTCCTCCTAAGCCCTTCAGATAGTGATTAAGCACAATGGTTCATACCCCATACATTAAATATTAATCCTTCCTAATGTGGCTGCCGATGTTCCGGTTATCCGATTTGGATAGCCGCACAGCCCCAACAGCCCATTCCTTTTCCACCCCAAACCACGTAAACACAATGTACAAAACCCAGCGGTATTTTGCGATCCGGCTAGAGGAGAGCTGGCGATATTCTCCTCGGCCTCCGAGCCTGGAAGCAAAACAGCTGGATCTCACCGAAAACAGGAGGGAAAGAGTTAAGAGCAGGGAGATGAATCAGCCCACTGCTATAAACGCGGACATTTCCTACCTCTTCGCTCTAGTGTTTCTTCCTGTCCGCAGGCTTCGGAGATGCTTACGGACCTGGTTGCATTCAAATGATTTCCACCGCGACAGGAAAGCCCAGGGATTTGTTTTATTTCAATAGGAAAATGTGATTTGTGAATGAAACCAGAAAGCGGCCGTGAGGGCTGACCTCCTTCCCACGTAACACCAAGAATAAAGCACCAGCCAGCAGCTTGCGCATCTGCTGTCCTACTCGCGACGCCGTAGAAGCGTACGGGCGCCCCGTTCCACCCGAAATAACCCACCCCACGCTCCCCAGTGTTTCGAGGCATCACGCAGACCACGTCCGCGCAACCGCGGCTCAGCGCCGCCTTACCCAAAGCGGGTACGGCAGACCCGCGGGCCGAGCGCGGCAGAGGTCATGCAACCTGCGCCCTTCCCGCTGGATCGGGATCCGCCGTCCTGCTGCGAACGCAGAGGGTTGGAGGAGAACAGATGTAGGTCGGCAGCGGGAGGAGACGGGGAGAGGGGGAATTCAAACTACTCTTCCACAAGGATGTTGATGTTGGACTTGGACCAATATCACGGATCCGCACAAAGCATCAGTTATTTGAGAGTGACATTTCAGAAAAGCAGAGCTATGTATCCTATTAGCTTGAAAACAATACAGCCGCACCAACGCCAGGACAGCAATGCCCCTGGAAAGGGGAAACATCTATTTTCAGCACCTCCCAGTATCCCCCCTCACTGCTTTAACAAACTGTTTTTATAAAGATCGGGCAAATGCCCTGGAGCTTCCCACAGATACCCCCCCAAAAAGCTCTCCAACAGGGATGGAGAGGAACACGTGGAAGGGGAACGTGGCAGTGCCCACTTTCCGCATTTTTTGCGCAGACACCGAGTCTCTCTTGCGCAGCACCCCCAGGTCCCAGCGAAGCTGTGGTCCCCGCGCCCCCCAAAACGTCCTGGCTCTTCACCTTGGCCGCAGCAGAAGTCACTGGGGGAGCTGGCAGCGCCGTGACCAGTCCCAGGGTCCCGTTCCTCGTGCCAGAGCCCCACATCGAGCTCGTTCCCCAACCTCACTGTAGGAATAACGGCATGAGTTTGCATCCGATTCTCGACGGAGAGGGACGCAAATCCTCCTCGCAAACCCGGCTGCAGCCACCCCATGTACCTCCTTGCCTGCCATCGGCTGCCGCAGCAACAGGAATTAAAATAAAGAAGGATGAAAAACTCCTGCTGGGGCTGCAGTTTTATTTGCCCGCACCCCTTTCATTTTTAGAAATCTTTGTACAGGAGAGGAAAAAAATCCCTAAATATCTTCAAAGCTGCACGCTCGCAGCAAGCTACCCCCCAGCCACAGTCAAGCAGAGAAGGGATGACTAATTTTTTTTAGCGTAATACGCCGCGGAGAGCGTCCTGCGAACGAGCAAAGTAAATTCCTGAGGCTCTCGGCAAGGACCCCGCCGCTCCTTGCGAAACTTCCCAGCTGGAACCTCGCAGCAGAAAAGCCAGAAAACATCGTTTTTCCCTCCTCCAACAAACAGGGGCTGGGATTCCTTTCACGACAGTATTTGGATTTTAATGTCAATCCATATTTAGCAGGAGGAAAAAAAGCCTCCCTTCCTTCCTGTCACATTTTCCACCCTCGATGGCATCCTAGATCAGAAATAAGCAAAGCACTGGCCGAGGAGGAAGGACGCATCTCCCCGAGTGTGGGAGAGCCCAGAGCGTGGCAGCGGGTACATTCCCATTCGGGATGCGCGGAGACACCGGCGAGGAGGGGACGCAGCCCTCGGACCTCAGGGCGAGGAGGGGCGTCCCCTCCAACGCTCCGGCTTGGAGCATCTCCCCGCGGGACGGCGCAGGGTGGGAGCCAGGCCACGAGCCTCCGAGGCTGGCGCTCCCCTCCCGAAAAGAAGCCTTACGTCCCTGGCGCAGGCCGAGAGCCGCCGAGGAGGCCGTGGGTCAGGCCGAGACGTGTTGCTCGCTCA